>CM031241.1:337984078-338419078 GCA_018340775.1 Taxus wallichiana var. yunnanensis | reverse complement strand
GCCTCTTTTGCTGATTCTAAGGAAAGTGACAACCTCTCCATGGTGAGGATGTAGGTTAAGTCATCCAAGCATTTCAAGGTTGGCTCATATTTTTGTTCAGGTGGGGCCAGGTCTTGATGCTTAAAGATAATGACTTCTGTAATCATTTCTATTTTCTTGTAGACCTTGCACACCTTTTATTTTTCCTCCCTTATTGCGTGCCTTAACTGTGTGTTGATCAGCTCATCCTTCTTTAGATCATTTCTCTTCTCAATGAGTTATTTTCTCTTCTTCCTTAGTTCCTCCTCTAAGACTCTTACTCTATCATTCCTCCCGAAGAGTCTTGTCTCTACCTCAACCAACACCTTGTTGAGCGCATTGCAACTTTCTCATTTGACATCTCTTTGAGCATTCACTAGAGGGTTTAATCCCTTAGAATCTGGTATCTTCATCAATTCCCCTTGCTTGAATTTGAATTCGAGGTCATCGATATGGGACTTACATGCCAAAGATAACATCTTCCTTGTACAAGGGTAGGCACCCTCTTCTTCAAATGAGGACCATGTAAGGAGTTGGTTTGTAGGCACGATACTCTAGAAATGCACACACAATAACTTATTTATATTGTTGATATAACTCATTTTGTACTCCTATGCCACTACCACACTCTTTCGTTTTGTCACGCGCCGCCTTATGAAATCTTACTTGCTAAATTGGGATCTCCGCTCATGCTCCATACTCCTTATGTACACTCTCCTCTTCTATCTCCTTGAGCACCTCATCAACACTCTGCTTTACCTTGTTCCACCAAATCCTTCATGATGCGCCTTACTTCCCTTTCTGCGGCCTCTTCCATCTATTCTTTGGTGAGGCTTGGGATCCTTTGATCTTTTGTGTTTACCTCCTCACTCTCCCCTTTTCTTTGAGCACCTTCTTCTTCCCCATAATTTTCTTCATTTCCTCCATCCATTTCTTCATTTCCCCATCCTTGTAGTCATGCGCATCATACATAGAATGACCCCGAGAATCTTCATGCTTGCTTGTCCTCATCCTTTTTCCTCCCGTAAGCCTCCGGGATCTCTCGGTTCCTTCCGAGTCCGCCTTATCTTCCACCCTTTGTTTCTTTTTTATTGGTGACTCATCCCTAGGAGACACTTCCTCTTCTATCATAGGCGAATAGTATCTTGCATTTGACTCTTAGTCCCCATGAGGTGTGGTTTAATAACTAGCACCTCTTCCTCATGTGTCTTTTATTTTTCTTTGATGGGGGAATTCTTCCTCCATGCATATGTGCTCAGCTTCATGCCCGACTCCCACACGCCCATGTATTATGTTGTTTGCACACTTGGTGCCTTCTTATTTTGTTCCTCCTCCCGCTCCCTCTTCCTTGGTGTGGCCTTCTTCCTTCCGATGGGGTCTTATGGGTTAGATACATCACTCTCCATGTAGGTTCCCTTCTTATACTATGGCCTAATGCGTAGGTATACCATCATCTGCGGTGCTTCTAAAATAAACAAAATTCACTAGTTTTATCATGTGTACCTCATGGGAGACATACTTATCCACATAAGATCGACTCTTGGGGTATACTAGCTTCTTGCACGGTTTTCGTTAGTCATGGTCTACCTCGTTGAAGGTGAACCTTAGACTTTTGGTTTCCTTGAAGCAATTGAATCCTACTTGGAAATATTGTGTGGTGAAAGAGAAAGACAATTTACACCATGGACTCTTGGTGTCCTCAAACAAAGTGAATCTTCCAATACATAAACTTTTGGTATATAGTGAATTCATCTTCTCCTTATACTAGTTTTGGAAATTGTTTGGGTATCCTCCACTCATCCTCGAATGTGTCACGTATCCGATTGTATCATATTTCTAGGTGCGCCTTATGCGGATGGATGTCATGGTTTCACAAGTGTATTTTTCAAATCTCTTTGTGAGGGAAGGGTCTTCATCTGGATATTCCCATAAAAATTCTTGGCCCATCATTCACTCTAATTTCGAAAAGGAGATGGTGAGGAGAAATTACCAAACATAATCCTCTCCCCATCACACGTGGTGTTCACAATTTAATTGATATGAAGGAAAAAATATTGTATATGGTTCCTTTCAAAGTTTTACTACATATGTGCAGCCATGAATTGTTGATATAAGTCTACCTTTATTATCCTTAAAGCTTGGAGACCACGCACGTTGCCATCCTCATCACGGGGTCGAGAGATATAGAGATGTCAAAGTAGTGCGAGTCATTTTTATAGTCATAAATATCCACAAAGTATCCTTAATGGCCTCTTTATCCTCCAAGTCATCATCTAACAGCTCCCCTTCGTAGAAAAGGCCAGTAAACTTAGAGATAAGTTTGGGATTTATGCGCATTCTTCATTAGTGAAGTAGAAATGGTCCTTGTGTAATCAAGACATCGGCCATTGGCATACGATTACTCAGTTTTCCAAAATAGGGAAACTTATAGAGTTACAATAACCCATCCTTATGTAATTTCACCTTCATTTCATCATCATAGATAGAAATCCCTTCTGGTGTTCTTTTTTCTATCGGATGAACCAATTACAATGCCATCTCGTTGTTTGTGGTTATTTTGCGATGGTTTTAATCAAACACTACCATCTTCCCGACATGGGATACCCATTCCTTTCTGAGAAACACACCATCTAGGTATTGCATCTCTGCATACAATTCCTCATTGAAGATAGTGGAAACAACTTCTTTCCCTTTTCTCTTTCCCTTCTTAGGTGACATGGTTTCCTTATTTGTTGCAATCTTCTTCAAAGTTACTAAAAAAAAAAAGCTCTTCCTTTCTCCTCTTCTTCACTCTACTCAAATCTATGGCTCAACTTCACAAAAATCCCTTTACTCCCGTGCCTATCTATAAAACCATAACCTAGACAATCCTTCCATAAGGCGGCGTACTCTACTTAAACCTTCTTCTCCACACCCGTGTACTCTTTCCACTTCGATCCGCAAATCACACTAGTCACGCACTAAGATTTTTACAATTTTCTTCTTCACACAAATCTTCTTCACGGATTCCCTAGTTCACAAGATCTATTCAATATCATAATTGCATGGTAAACAATAATATGCCTTGAACTTCTACTAATAGATTTTTCTCATCTCCCATATGCCACCTACTAACGTAATTTTGAAATAAAGGTGGATTTTTCCACTAAAGCCAACCTCAAATGCTCTTACCCTTGCACCCAACCTTGCACGAAAAATATTTATAACCTTTTGGCATGGAAAAGTCCTTAATGACCAAATATCCTTGCGTGCGCACTTGTGGAATTGAAGGCACTTCTTCTTTCCTTGACCTAATATTTTCCCTCGCCTACCTCATGTTATTTCTATGCTTCTCATCCTTTATACTTGGTCTTTGTAAATTTATCGTGACACCAAAATTACTTACCCACCTTTTCTACACACAATCTTCCACCTTATGCGCTTTTGATCTTTTAACCTGTGGCCATCGAACACAACTTTCACTACTAGCTTTTATTTCACTTCCCACTACTCCACCCCACACTAAAGTTGATGCAAGTTCCTCTGCGCATATAAATTTTATTTTGAAAATAATAAGTGGCTACTTTGGAACATAAGGTGCATAAAATAACAACATAAAAAGAAAGGAACAAGCAATGAGAAAGGAAAACACAAGGAACAAAAAAGCATTAATGAAAATCCTAGGCTGGGTGGTAATACTTCCTTATTTATGAACACAAGGAAGACTTATTTATAGTAGGGCTTCAAACTACTCCCATTGAAATGACTTGGTAACCTTGTTCCATCCAACACTTGTAATCGGAAAGTGCCTAAATCAAATATATAGAATAAAATGTATGGGCCCATCCAATGGACTTGGAATTTCCTAGGTTGGTGCGAAACTAGGAATCATATAACAAAACCATCTTCCCAACCTCGAATTGTTTTTTTATGTCTCTATCATGCCATGCCTTCCACCTAGCCATTTTTGTCTTGAGACTCTAGTGAGAAATAGCTCACCTTTCATCTATCTACATTAACTTCTCCATGAGATCTTGAATTACTTGTTCATCAACTAATCCTCCTACGTAATACACAAAGTGATGGTAGCATAAATTCAATCGGTAGAAAAATCTCCACACCAAACACTAATTGAAATAGTGTGGCCTTGTTCAATCTCTTGTTGTTTGTCTCGTATGCCTATAGAATGACTGATACCTTGTCATCCCAATCTTGTCTTCCCACATCACAAATTTTAGTTAGTGTGTGGCTTAATATCTTGTTAAATTCTTAAGTAGTTCCATTCACTTGCGGGTGATAAGGGGTAGTCTTGTGATGGGCTACCATGAACTCTGCTAATAAAATCCTAACTATTTCATTCAAAAAATGTGTACCCCTATCACTAGTCAAGCTTAAAGGACATCCATACCTATCGATTATGTTCTCCCATAAGAATGTAGAAGATGATGCCACACTATGTAATCCCTTGTAAGCACTTCCTCTACCCAACTTTTTAAGTAATCGGTCAAGTAATGATATAGTGCAAACCACACCTTCGTGCAATAGGTGAAATTGGTCCTACAAAATTAGTTTCCCATTTTTCAAATGGTTCTTCTACTGCTATAGGTATCAATGGAATTACATCTTTTTTCTTGTATTGTCAAGGCATTGGTAATAGTCACAATCCTTGAAAAATTCAATATAATCTTGGTAGACACTTTCCCACCAAATCCTCAGTGAGTAAAATGTTCCACATGGTGGAATTTCCTACATAGTGCACTCCTGCGAACCCCACCATGTGTTTCATCTATGATTGCAATGCGCTCATGTTCTAACATGCATCAACACAAAACCTCATCATGACCTAGACTTGTATAAGTCTCCACCAATTATTATGTAGGGAAAGATGCGTATAGCTAACTATTTCCTCTCAAAGGTTTTCATTCCTTCGGCACCACACCCATTATGAGAAACATAACAATATCTTCTAATTCGGAGGGCATGTGTCATATTCAAAACAAATGTGCATATGGCATTATATCATCAATGATTTATGCATCATTTCTTGAATCTATTCTTGATAATTCTTCGTGTCCTAAGTTACTTTTCCTAGTTTCAACACAATTGTAAACTCAAATTCTTGAAAAACAAGATCCACCGACATATACACCCTTGTAGAATAGGATTGTTAACCAAGTAATTCAATGCCATGTGATCCTTGTAAAATATGAAGGGTGTTTTTAGAATATACTTCCTAAACTTATGCATCACTTAGATCATTGATAGTGCTTTGCGCTCATTAGTAGTATAAATCTGCTTCTGTTGGTTTCAACTTCCTACTTGCAAAGAAAAGGGGTGATAAACAATCCCTCACCAGTTGTCTAGCACTTTGCTACTTTAATGATTTTCACCGAGGCATCAACATGTACATGGAAAAGTTTATCCCAAGAAGGAAAAAAATTAATATGGGTGTAGTGACAATCTTATCCTTCAAAGCGTTAAACACCATCTGTTTCGCTTCTCTCCAATGAAAAGACATTTGTTTTCATTAATCCTTCCAATGATGTGACAATTTTTATATCCCTAATAAATCTTGTATAAAGGAATCTACACACCGTGCTCTAACTTGTAGGCTCCTACAATAATAGAAACTTTGGCATCATCCATGTCCTTACATATAATATGCCCCAACAAGGTCCCAAATGGAGTAAAAAAACACATTTCTTAATGTTGACGGATATCCACAATTGTCAACATATTTCAAACTTAGTCATATATTTTCACAATGATCTTTTACTAACCCATACACATCCATTCTTTAAGGAAAACTTGAAAAAATTGTGGATGAAGTCCTCAAATTGTTGGACCAATACGAAAATACAACATGCGCATTTTTCAGGTCCAAAAGGCATGACCATGTAGGAAAAACTTCCCCATTCAAAGTGGAAAATTTTGTCTTTTCTTGGTCTTCCTTTGCAATTCTAACTTGATGATACCTTGAGAATCCATCCGTGAAAGAATAGATCTCGCACTTTTGACCTTACTCCTCCAACATTTCTTTGGTGAAAGGGGTTGAAAAGGGTCAATGAAACGTCTTACCGCAATCAAATCCATGTAATCAACAAATATCCTTATCCTTCCATCCTTTTTAATTTTTATGACCATGGGGCTTATCCTTTCATATTCTTCAACATCCTTAATGATGCCCGACATGATCATTTTGTCAATTTCCTCCTTGACCTTGACATGAAGATTCAAATTCATTTTGTAAGGCCTTTTCCGAATCGAGCGCTCACCTTCTTTAGTTTGATTTTCTTTTCCCCTAAGGAATGGTGAACACCTTTAAGCTCATGGTACCCACATGGGAATTAATCTTGAAACTCGCAAAATAGATCAATGATCTTTGAGACTTCCTTCTGTAACCAATAGTCCCCAGTTGTAGCCTCCTTAGGTTTTTGTCTTTGAACCAATGTTAAACTTCTTTGTTCTCATGGGTTCATGGTAGGCATGTTCTTTCTTATCTACACTATCCATGACTTTGCACGTTCCTTCAGTATGGTTAGCATCCAAGTTTTCCAGCTCTTTTCCGTTTATCACATTTACCATTTTCCCTGTTTGCTTTTCCATGCATGCACACTCAAGCTGTGTTTCTTCTAATTCTTCCTCATTAAAGTGCATATCCATACTAGGTTCACCAATAATTTCAGTATTATATCCTCCACCATGGTACCATCTCCCATTGTAAGGTGCTTAATAACCTGTAACACCTTATCCACTAATGGTTTAGTACTTCATATTCGAGATTGAAGGAGGTAAGTTATCAACTCCTACCAATTTCTGTCTCGATGACGCATCTCTCGAGTGAACATAACATGCGCGTGTATAAACCTTATAATGTGGAGTAAAACTTATACACCCATAAATAAGGTGTTAAGTATTCCATTCCTTTCATCTAGGCCTTCTCACATGCTTGGACATGAAATGAGGCAAGTTCCTTCCCATTATAGTCAGTATGACAATGGGTGCATTAATTCGGGAAAACCTAATAGAGAAGATGATTCTTAATTCATGCCACTCTAGAAGGATATCACAATGAGTTTCCCACAAACGTGCTATGGTTCCAAGTAAATTATAGTTGAGCATCCTTCTTCTTTCAATATCACTCTTCCACCGGGTCTCTATCTCTAGTAATAAATGGTCGGGGTTGGCTCCTCCGAATAACTTGGTAAACTCTTTCCTCCTAGTGCTTGATTAAGCGCACCTTTATTACTCTTGTCACAAATCCTCTTAACTATCACCTAATTAGCTCATAAGTCCCGTGTGCCCAATTATCACATGGCACACTAGTTGTATCACTCAAGGATTGGTCGTCTTAAAACTAAATAACCCCTTCTATAGAGTTAATCACCTTAGGTTCCTGATAAAGCGGATATAGATCCTATCAATAAATTCTTCTCCCAATTGTTCAATATAGGGTGTTGATTTCCCATCGATTAAGGGGATGAAGACCCGCTCTTCCTTTTTATAAATTCTCACATGCCCCTTGTTGAGCTATAGGTCAACATTGTTTCTATAACACTAGGGATGCCCAAGTAATGTTCAAACGTTGTCTGCTTTGGCTAGCACCAAGACTACAAAATATCTAGTGAATTTTTCCTTGGATAGTGATAGTAGCATCCTTCAAGACACCAATGGCATCGCCTTTCTTTTTGGCCATATACAACACATTCGAAGATGGCTGCCATGGGGGCCTTCCCATTCGATGCCATACATCTATATTGAGAACATTGACCTCCGCACTAATGTTGATCAAAATATTTCTCCAAAGTTAACCATCCATAATGAAATCAAGGTAATCTCCTTATCATAGTCAAGGTCATGGGAAGGAAGGGCATCATGCAAAACCTATCTCTCGTGCTCTACTCTGCGCATAGTAACTTTCCAAGAACCACTCCCCTATCAAGGGAATGATATTATCTTACCTCAACATTTTGTATACTTTCTTGACTTCATCTAGGTCCTTCATGGAGCCTCGGTGCTCTTCTTTTCTCTAACTACATTGACTACTCCTTTAGGCACTAGATTTATCCTTGTAGGGTTTGAATTACATCTATGGTATTTTGATACACCTCTTTCTAATGAGTAGGGTTAGGATACTCTCTATGTATCACATCTTATCTAGTAACTAGCGGTCTCTTCCTTGGTACTTACCTCACGTGTACAGCCTCAACTTGCATCATAACTAATACATGTTCTAGTTCCGACTCATGCACGACCCTTGGCATCCATTACAAATTTCCCTAATTTATGCTTACCACTTTGGTACCTTTGTCCTTTCAATTTGGTCAGCTCATATGTTCAAATAGCTATGAGAACTCCTCATACTTATGCTTCTTTGCACACTAAGAGCATTGCAATAGTTCCGAGAATTCGTGCTTATAGTTCTCTCATAGATCCACATTTGTAACACATTCCATGTGGGAATTTGATTCTTCCTCCTCTTATGGTGTCCACGACCTCGAAATCCTCCATGGGAGATTCTCGCATGAGCTCCTCTCTTCGTGCATCCTTCATAGTGGTGACCATCATCCTTTGAATTATTTGTAATGCTAGTTTGGTGCACACTTATATCAATGGCATCATGTATCTATTCAATCAACCTATAATCCTTGGTATCGTGAGTAGTAGACATGTAAATATTACAATAACAAGACACAGTCTTATGGATTGCGCATTATAGTAGTGGGCACCAACTAGCATCATGATCTTCATGGTAGATCTCACAATCCACTGTCATGGCACATACCGATCTCTCGAGGGATACTTTCCTTATATGCCCCTCTACCTCACAATCCATGTACCATAGGCCACTATGAGTCTCATGCATTGAGTTTATAGATATCTTCTCCAGTTACTTGGCCATTGCAACAATTTGAGCTTCAAGAAAAGGGATAACACTATTATCCATACTTCCAACACTTCAATGTGTAGAGCATCCTCCAAGTCCTCGTGCGGGTCTCTGTGAAAGTCTTATGTAAAATTCTCTCCTAAATGGTGTTATCAATCCCCAACAAACCACCGAGCATGATGAGAAGGATGAATGTCATAGGATAGTTTTTATAAGAGAGTCTTAAAGCGCACATCATATTCCCACACACTCTCTGCCATAACTTAAATCTCTTCAACGCGCTTAATGCTCTTTTTCTCAAAATCAAGGATATGGAATTCTACTAAGAAAGCATTTCTAAGTGGGTGTAATCTACCACCATCTGATGGGGGTCTTACTTTCGATACCAACTATGCGTGCGTCCTTGCAACGTCATTGTAAACTAACTTTCCTTCAGTTCTAGGGTAGTGATCCCCTTCCCATGCCATAACAACTCACACTTGTGTATATTTTCTCAAACATATTCAACACCTTTTTAGTCTAGTAGGTACAAAGACATCGAAAAATAATTTCTACAAAGTGGTTGATGTCCATTGTCTACTTGACCCGGAACCTTGATTTTCTCTGGTGTTGCCTCCACCACTAGATCCGCCAGATCCACTAAGTCCTATTCCTCTTGATCTACCAAATCCTCTAGATACCCAGTTCACCAAGTCCTCCACCTCCTACTCCACCAAATCCACCTCCTATAGTTACTAATGGGCGTGAAGTGGTCATGCCTAGTGTCCCTAATGTCCCACTAAATGTACGCCAATGATTTATGATATTGCACCTCTACAAGATGTGCATCCCACACAAATTCTTGACATGATACCCAAACTTTGTGTACCTGTACTTTTCCCAAAAAAAATTTAGACAATAGTCCTCTAAAAACAGGAATGATTATGCAGCCATAGATGTACCAAATGAAAATGTATATCTCCTAGGTGCAGATTGGTCAGTTCTACCAATACCAACTAGGTTAGCAATAATTTCTTCTTGATTTGTAATACTAAATGCCGGGGTTGGTCACTAGGTGGGTTTAAATGTGCACTAATGACTCTTCTTTCTCCAAGTGATGAACTCTAATCGTTAGAAGTTGAAGGGATATCTCTCCCGATCTTTCCAAGATGGGGTAGAATAGACTGCCTGTGCTCCACATTCTCCATGTGAGCCTCAATTAATTCCCAAAACATCTACCTCCATAAATCCATCACTCTTGCAAATTAACGTTGTCTAAATAACTCCCTTCCATAAGCTTCATTATATTTGAGTCATCTCTCTTCCCTCTCTTTTTCAGCCATAGGATCCACCATCTTCTTCCACCTTAGCTTCCTCTCCCAACACTCATAAAAACTTAGCTAACCATAGGGAATTCTTCCAAACTTTGTGTAATTATCAAGATCTTCATAGCTAAAGGGATAAAACACAAAAATGATCCTCTAGGTTTCCTTAAGAACTCAAACTCAAACCTCTAGACAAAGAATACGTATAAATAACATATTCCGGGGTATAATTTGTCAACACTCTTCTCCACCAATGATCAACAAGACATGTCCAAGTCGAGATCAACATCATGCAGCTGTGATATTCCTCTTGGGTCCATATGTAAGATATATAGTGCCATCTTGATCTATATGCATATGCTTAAAGCCATTCATAAAAGTTTACAAGAATAAAATAAAATAAAGTCTCATATAGATCATGATATAGATTTTATTCTACCCATTTACATGCATTAAACTTAGGTACAATACTAAATCTATGAGAAAACTCATCCTTCGTGCTCTTTAAACAATTCTTTAATATTGTCCAACATCAAATCTCTCGGCATCATGCATCATTCTCACAAAAAAATTTAAAAGAGGTCTCGACAATGGAGCCAAGATGTAGTCATTTTTATGTACCCTTTAATACTTTCTAACCCCATGTGCATTATCCTATCACCCAACAGGCATTCGGTGCTTACATCGAGGCACGTGTGAGCCCAAACCCCTCCTTTATGTGAACATTGGGAGAAGAGCTTGGCATTGATGGAGGATGATTTTTAGAATGGGAAATATATTCACTTAAAAAGGAAAGTGGAAAGGAAGCTTATAGATCCCATGCGTTAATGCATTAAAGAAACTAAATGTCATTGTAAAACACATGATAAATTAGATCCGAGTCATGACAAGTCACATACAAGTAGATGGTTTACACCCTTAAAAATGATATACGTAACAATCCCTCATATATATTCATCCATGAAGTTATGTTAACCACATTACAATCAAAAGAGATCATCACATATCATACATATCAAGTAACTAGGACTCATCTCTTACAGATCTTCCTCGGTATGATATTCTATCTATACTCTCCCATTGCAGCCCCTTATTACACATCCCAGTTTCATAAGGCCTATTATATCCCATATAACCATTAACATTAATTTCTAAACCCTAGCACTACTGCAACATTCCAATGCTCAACTCTCTTTGCATTCTTTGTATTTCGACAACTAGGTCTCTCTTTACTTCTTCCGAGAATCTATCTTTATAGGTTCAACACCCACTACTATGCCTTCTCTCCCGAGAAGATTCTATGCCAAGTGCTATTTTGGTCCTCTAATGGTGCATGCATGCTCCATAGAGCCCTCCACTTTCTGTAATGTTTTCTTCTAGGAATATTACCCGCACGGATGTGCTTTTCTTGACCACCAAGGTTCTAATATGGAACCTTATCCACTCGCAACGCCTAGTCGGTCATTTTTTTCCTCAAGTTCCTCCAGAATTCGAATATGACTAAGTCCTTAAATCTTGTTGTCTACGCTCTACCTTGTGCGTGTGCCCTTGTTTCTCCTAAACCTTCTTAAACCCTTCTCTATGTGCTTTTCCATGTACTCCTTCTTCTTATTGGTCCCACACGCACACTTGCCATTTGTTACTTACATAATAATTTGGGTCCAAACAAGTACCTAGGTGAACATGAGCTAAGTTAAATACCTACTCTAACAAGAAATATAATAATTTATAGTTTAATGTATTATTGTTAACATGGTCTTAGACTATACGCATTGAATTCAAGGAAATTTTAAATTAGAGGGAAATGGATACGTTTTTGAGGAATTCAAAGTGGAACTTCCATTCATTAAAGGAATTATTTAAAAAATACATTTTTGGGGAAGTGGAAGATTGCTAAGCAAGATAATTCTTTCCTCTCTCTCTCCTAGTCATATTTTTCGGTTTAGACATTTGGTTTTATTTTTTGGAAGTTGCGAGAGAAAATATGGAAATCGGTTGGGTAAATTAGTTACATGCATTGATGAAATTATATTTTATGAAGAGTTTTGATTTATTATTCTATTTGGATTTGGAGTGTTGTTGGGCTTGGGAAGTTTGTAGGTTTCAAAGAGAAAATGGGAAAAACTAAAGCAAAGGTGTATGCAGAATATGCATGAGTTATTCTACTCTATTTTTTGTTGTTTTTAATTTTAAATCAGGGTATATATTTTGGTTTTAAATATATATTAAATTTAGAAAAATAAAAAAAGTGATGAAATAAATATTACTATTTGTTATGTTTGACTAGGTTTGGGAATAATTTTTAATGAGAATATATGGTTGCTTACTTGAAGGAAAATACACATTTTTATGGTCTTTAAAATAGATCGATTTATGTGCTAGTAGTTTTTATATGGAATCAACTGTTTTGGTTTAATAATTGTAATTTTGATTATTGGTGAACATTTATTTCATCCATTTGAAAAATATGATGATTGGTTTGATCCATTCATAAATGGATGATTAGATAGATTATTTACATTTACTTATCATGACTATTTGACTCCTCGATTTGATGTAATCGTGGTAGGAACAACTATTAGAAATAGATGATTACTTGTAAAGTATGGTTTGTTCCACTTCCTTCAAAATGTTTATAGAAACTAATGAAGGGAGTAGTTATAATCATTCATCCGAATATGATTGTTATACATTGATGAAGTTTTATTTTGTTACTATTACTCTTGTGGATTACTCTCATCCACTAATTGATGTTTATTTATGAAATATTAGTCTCTAATATGGAAATAATAAAGTGCATGTGTAATTTATTAAATATTCTAAATATTTGTACAAATGTTGGACACTTGGATTGTTGGAGAAAATTCTTAATTTATGAATCATCATTCCATTGAACAACGATTTATAAATGTAATTAACAAAATAGGATTTTTAAAAGTAATTGGTTAAGTTATCCTTCAAATATTCTTTTATTTACATTTAAATACAACAAGAATATGAGTTGGATAACTCATGCCAATTCATAGAACTAACCATGTATACATTTCTCTCTCATATAATGTGTGATGAGGTGACATTCATGAAGTGATTAACTGGATTATATAAAAATGATTTATTCATGCATTAATGTTTAAAATATTTTTAGGATTATTGTATTTAATTGTAATGAGGGTATGTGACTATTTACTTTCTAGAAACTATACATGTTTGATCTCTTTAAAACAACTCGATTTGATAATTATGGTAATCTACTTGATAATTAGATAATTACTTGAGTTTTTATTTTGAAAATAAATAAGTGTTTCTTTGATTATTGAATAAATCTTGAAGGAAAAATACATAAACAAAAGGGCTTGTGAGGTTTCTTCAAATCTAAGTTTTTACTTTTCTCAAACTCTTTTTCCTTGCTTAAAAAATGGGGATACAATTTCTTTCTCTTTTTAAACCAACTCGAATAGAACTTGTTCAAAGTCTATTTGATATTAAAATATGCATTTGATCTTTTATTGTTAAGAGTCTAGAGTTTCTCTTCAATTTTAATATGGAGATGTTTGTGAAAAATAGGTAATAGAATGAAAACATTGTGGGTTTGTTGGAAATTAAAAAATCTAGCATTTTTTTTTATCATTTTGGTATTATGGGTATGATTTTTATGAAAAATATGGATTCATATAAAAAAATTTTTTTGTGGATTCAAATGATAATGGTGATATTTGTTGATTTTATCAATTATCCTTTTGAGCTATGAACATTATTATTTATATCGTGAATACTTATTATCGACTTGAGCCTCATCCTTTTTGGTATGAAATCTGGTATTTATGTGTGATATAATGTAACCCAATGTGGACTATCTATGAAAGTTGTTAACATCTCGTTCAAGCTTTTAAAAACATTTTTTTTTATTTAGAACTCACGTGGAGCTCAATTATTTTTACTTATTGATTTTAAGTCCTCTTTGGACTTATGAGCATGATGTGCTAGTACTATTTGTATGGAATCAATTGTTTTGGTTTAATCCTTGTAATATTTATTGTTTATGGACACTCGCCATCCTTAGTTAGAATAAGTTGAAGATTGGTTTGATCCATTAAAAATGGATGATTAGTTAGCTAATTGTAATTTACTTATCATGACTATTTGACTTCTCGATTTGAAATAATGGTGTAGGAACAACTATTTTAAATATATGATTACTTGTAAAGTATGAATTTTTCCATATCCTTTGAAATGTTAATAGAAATTAATGAAGGGAGTAGTTAAGATCATTCATCCAAATATGGATTTTATACAATGATCAAGTTTTTCTTTGTTAGTATTGCTCTTGTGGATTACTCTTAACCACTAATCGATGTCTTTATGAAATCTTAGTCTTGAATATGGAAATAATAAATCGCATTAGTAAGCTATTAAATAGTCTATAGATTGGTAAAATTGTTAGAATCTCTCGATTTTGGAGAACATAGATTCATTTATAAATCATGATTGCATTGAGCAATGAATTATAGATGCAATTAATGAAAGAGGATGTGTATAAGTTATTGGTTAATTTATCCTTAACATATTCTTTTACTTCTAATTAAATACAAAAGGACTATGATTTGGATAACTCATGCCAATTCTTATAACTAACCATGTATACATTTAGATCTCATATAGTGTGTAGGATGAGGTAACATTTATGAAGTAATTAAATAGATTTTTTATGATGATTTATTCATGCATTATTTTCTAAAACATTTATTCAATATTATTGTATTTAATGGTAATGTGAAAGCAATATTTGCACAATATGATAGAAGGAATTTTTCTATTGTATTATCATGATTTATTATATGTCATTATTTCATAAAAATAAGGACTTATCCTTATTAATTTTAAATAAAAATACTTTTTTGTTTCATATCACATTTTGTGAGATATAAAGGTGTTTTAATGTTGTTTTACAATAGAGAAAAATTAAACTTATTGACAAAACTATATCTAGTTTAATATTTTTTATTGAATAAATGAATTTGATGTTTGAAAAACATAGTATGATAGGGAAATATTTACAAAAAAAAACATTTATATCCTTATTGTACCTTATTAAAATAAAATTGTTTAGGTGATGTTTTAACAACATTTCATAAACATAAGTTATTAATATTTGTTAAGGAATCATAACTTATTTTATTGTTTCATTATGAATTCAAAGAAATGTTTCACTACAAAACATAGTAAATTGTGAAAAATGATAGAATGTAAAATACGTTACATTAATATTGTATCTTACCAAATAAGTTATATAATTCATATCAATGATGATCTTTTGAGACAAAGTGAACTAATCATATTAAATGGTGAACTTATGAGAATAATACCAATACTAACTAGGTAGTGATTGGATCATTTAAATACAAGACACATATTAGTATATTGTTATTGAAAACCTCTTTAAGTTATGATAGTATGATAAGAAGTGTTTGTAAATGATAGTAACTCATTGAGTTACCATAAACCTCTATCGAGAAATGAGTAATGTGATGCAATACTAAACAACCTATTGTAAATATAATCTTATCTATTTACCTTAAATGTGTATACAAAATTATAAACGAAGTGTAGACACCGTATGTAATGCCCACATTTTACACACACAAATAATAGTAAAAATACAAGAATAAATTTGTTTACTTACATTGTAGTACACATGACACTACAGGAGATCACTTAGGACTACACATAACACAATGTATGTTTGCACAAACATTTACCCACATAGATAACATGAAAATATGTGATGCAAAAAAAGTTCACTTTCTTTTGTTCCCAATTGACAAGGCACAACATGATGATTCAACTACAATATAAACTTATAGATAGGGTCTTCGTGTGGCATAATATTTTAGGATTGCACATTTATTAAAATAATGTTTCAATATTTAACTTAAATTCTAGGAAGGCTCATAATGTGAGAATCATACATTCATTTTCCCTTTTTCTAGATTTCTTTTATATTGTTTAACATTTAACTTATGGTGTTTATCGTTGAATAAGCTGGATCATCTACATTATTTCAATTACTTGTTTAATTTTCTCATTTGTTAATATGATATTTAGTTACACCCAAGGCTATTTATAAACACACACGGATACTAGGTATTATCCCTAGGATTCACTCATAAGGGCATGCATCTTGATCTTTTATCATACCTCCATTACACAATGAAATAAGTTTAGTCCAAAGGATGTGAAGTTAATCATTTTTGTTTAAGGATTTAGGGTCGAGTTTTTTTCATTAATTTCTAAATTTATAATTGAGTTAGTACACAATAAGTATTATAGGAAATAGTATCTTTATACATATCTAGAGGGTTTCATCACATTTCAAGGAAGATCATGCTTCAATTTACCTGTGGAATAACATCTCACAATAACACTTCCCAAGGACAAGCGTCAATTGTAGTTTTATTATAGTTATGTTTTGATAGTTAGTTAAGCATTCAAAGGAACTTAACATGGCAACATAATTCCTTATTTTTTTCAAGATTAGGTTTCCTGTGTATTGTTTTCATCCAACTCAAGAGGTTTTCTCTAATTAGGTTCATATGCCTTTTGTAATATATTGTGTGACATGTTTCCTAAAAGGGGAATTTCTATCCTCATGATTCTACTAGTCTTTTCTTAAGGGATTAGTCTCTAAGAAAAGACCACATAGTTTCACCTTATACATCCATTACACACTAGGATAAGTAGGAGAGAAATATTAACTAGTCAATTGTTAAAAAGGTTAAGGTTCACATTGGAATTTACACAACATGTGTATCATTTCTCATGGCAAGATGGTTTAAACATGATAAGAGAATGACCTAAATTCACCTTTCTCTAAGAAAATCATCCTATGATTATGTTTTCACAAATTAATCATACACTAAAATATTGTTAAGTTTCACAATTAACTCTTCGTATTACATCGTAGAAAACAAATGACAATCGAGATTGGGTATCGAGTTCATCTATGATCCCAACTATTAAAGGTGACAATTCTAAGGTTAGTTGGTGATCTTCACCACTCAACATGCATGTCAGTCCAAGAGGATGTTACACTATGTTTAATGTTGGTTTCCATGGAGTACTACCTTAAGAGAACACATTCTCCTTACTACACACACCATATCCAAACCTAGGAGGGAACCACCTACTCAAGTCAAATTTTAACCATGTCATTCCTAACCATCGGATCCATGATGATGTTGTTAACCATACTAGCCATGAAAATAAACTCAAAATCGGATCTTGTTTACTTAACTAGAATGTGTTAACAAGTGTAAGGATTAAGTTCATTCTAAGGTCTTAGTTTTATATGCTAAAAGGAAACACACAAGAACGGTAACTATACATGAATTTTATACTAGGGATAATTGTTTTGGTTAGTTTTCTTTATTACATTTTAAAATTAGGAAACACCACACACCAATTATTTAATCATCAATTGCACAATGGAATTGAACTATAAACTATTGGATTCAATTTCATTTAACACATTTATCCCAGTTTAGATGAACTTTTCCCTTAAACACTAGCATCTTAAAAATACTAAAAAAATTCATTAATAAACCTTTCAAAGCTTAGAAAATGGAAACTATCCTCTAAAATTTCACTTAACATATATATATCCAACCCCCTCTTTACCATATGTAAATCTAAATCAAAACAACACCTAAAGTTAAATGCACATTTCCCAAAGCATCCCTTAAACTAGCATCTCATACATTTTACCAAAATTTAGTAACAAGTGTTTATTGTAACATAGAAATACATGTGTGTGTGTGTGTGTGTATACACACACATATATATATATATATATATATATATTTCATTAATATACATATGTAATATATATATTTCATTAATATACATAAATTACAATAATACACAATGGGTTACAACCACGTCATTTTTCCATCCTACTTGCATCTTGCAAAACAATGTGAGCATGAAATCACCGATAAATTGCTGACATGGGATCCACCTAGATATAACATAATTAACCTTTTTATTTTTCCATTTACATAATAATAATAATTTACATTCAAAAGGAGAGGGTTAGAGACACATATTTATTTCATTTCATTTCACTTCATTTCTTAGCCAAGAAGAGAGAAAGAGATAGGAGAGAGAGAACCACTATTTCCTGAAAGTTAAATGTCACAAAACAAGTCACATGATAGAGTTTAAAATAGTTAGTTACAAGTGTCAACAAGTTTCCATGGGGGTTTGGTAACCGATGGGGGTCCTACAACTTTCTTTTACGTTTTCCTGCTAGTTGCAAAAATGTTTAATTTAGGCTTGGAGGCTATGAAACCAATTTCAAACGTTGTCTTCTGACAAGAAAAACAACCATAGGTAAATTTATATGTATTATCTTATACACCAAGAATTCATAGGAACTGATGGAATTGAGAACTAATAAACGGTTTACGATTGGAAGCCAATTTTCGAGGTCATCGGTCGTAATTGGCCTAGTCAGAAATGATCAAAGGTTAGCTCGAGGGCTTAGAAAACCACGTACAAAACTAATGTTGTATAGAATAATGTGCAACGATAAATTTCCTACAATTTCCCATATATATATATTGATAATTCATTAGAGTTAATGAGGATCGAGAAGCTGGAAAACGGGTTTCAAACAATAATCGGTTTTCCTGAGCCACCGGTGTAATTGGTCTAGTTTGACCTAGTGAAACTATGACCGGAGGCATACATAATTCCTTTTCTGAGCTATCAAGAAGAGTGTTTTTACCCAAATTGAAGGTTACAAGAAATTTCCTAATAAAAATACTAGAGGTTTGTGAAGGTGGATAAGCATTTCTTAACTCAGGGTTCAAACCATGAGACAAAATGAAATCCAACTTTTTAGTTTCAACAAATTCCTAAAAGTGCAAAATGGGATAACTAGGATTCTAGGGGAGTGGTCAAGGGAGTACAAAATTCAATCAGGTTTGATATAAGGCTTAAGCCAACTCCCCACATAGCAAGGAACAAGGAAAAAACTTCACTTCTCTTTTTCGGGGTCCAGAGGTCTTTTGCGAGTTTTGGAATATTGCATTTTTTTGTTTTTTGAAATTTACAAGGTAGAAAAAATGGTTATTTTATTAACAATTCATCTAACATTCACTAATACCGGTGGACACGAGCATCTAATTTTTATACCTTAGATAGCAACCTATAAGGTTACGGTAGCAACACAGATGGAAGTCAAGTTGTAAGTTGGTAAGGTAAATCATAAGGAGGAGTTTTATTGTTTTCATGCTAATTGATTGCTTATAATATCCAATTGTATCATATCTAATGGTTTCATATTTTTTTTTTATTACAAATGGATAACCAAATTATATGAAAAAGATAAAATATTAAGGTAAGGAAGACCATGCCTCTCCAAGAACAATGTAAAAAAATAGGGACTCCACGCAAGTCCACCATTATTTCATAAGACTCCAAAACTCATTAAGGAATTATAAGGCCGCATTCCTTCAAGGAATTTTTTCAAACAGTTCATGGGATTGCTATAAGAATTCCTCCACCTTTAGTACATTTCTATTTTCTCTTTTTATAGCACATGAGCCATAATTTTCACTCACAAGATGATAACTTGACACCACAATGTGAAAAATGACAAATCAAGTTATTGACACACGATCTAAACCAAATTAGGCATGAAGAGACTCAACTCATGGGAAATGAGGATGTATGGGCTGCTAAATATGAACAATATGCCATAGTCATGGAAACCCAGAAATAAATCTAAAACATTACCCACTTGAATGCACAAGAGATAACACACCAAGCCATTACAGACATCATCATGAAATTACATCACAATAGGGGTCATATAATCCCCATATTTCCCTAATTCGCAACATGAATCATCTCATATTACAAAAATTATACGCATGATGAACACATTGAATAACATTACAACATAAAATCAATTCCAAGACAACATAGTGACACATAGTTCATCACTATGTGGTGGCGACATTACGATACAATCCAATCCACTACACACCATTATGTCATGCAACACATCAGCACACCTACATATCACATAATAACAAGAAACTCCAACACTCCACAATCCACAATAACATTGTTTTTACACACACCAAGGTGACACATCACACGTGAACTCCTCATTGAATCCATGAAAAGGAGAGCAATGATATCTTCACAAACACATCAATATAGAATTAAATACGCACTAAGTGACATACATACAATGTGCATTCATAATATCATGATTACAATGCTGGTCATATCACAACATCTATCACATTGGTCTTACCATCTCCACCACCGCCATGCACAATTAGAACAACTCTAATCCATCCCAGAGGTTCGAGAGCATGAGCCTCCACTCTTATACCAAATGAAATGACCACATTTTACACACACAAAACAACAGTAAAAATACCACAATAAATTTTTTTGACTCACATTATAGTACACATGACTCTACAGGAGATCACTTAGAACTATGCACAACACATGGTATGTTTGCACAAACATTTACCCATATAGATAACATGAAAATACATGATGCACAAAAAGGTCACTTTTTTTTTTCCCAATTGACTAGGCACAACATGACGAATCAACTAGATCATAAACTTATAGATAGGGTCTTCCCACGACATGATATTTTAGGATTGCACATTTATTAAAATCATGTTTCAATCTTTAACTTATGTTCTAGGAAGGCTCATAATGTGAGAATCATACTTTCCTTTGCCTTTTTGCTAGATTTATTTTATATTGTTTAACATTTAACTTGTGGTATGTCTCTTTGAATTAGGATCATCTACATTATTTCAATTACTTGTTCAATTCACTCGTTTGTTAAAAGTATATTTAGTTACACCCAAGGCTATTTACATACACACATGGCTACTAATTTGTAACCCTAGGATTCAATCCTAAGGGCATGCATCTTTATCTTTTATCATACCTCTATTACATAATGGAACAAGTGTAGTCTAAAGGATGTAAATTTCATCCTTTTCGTTGAAGGATTTAGGGTCAAGTTTCTTTCATTCTTTTATAAATTTATAATTGAGTTAGTACACAATAAGTATTATAGGAAATAGGTTCTTTATCCATATCAATAGGGTTTTATCACATTTCCAGGAAGAGCATGCTTCACTTTACCTATGGAATAACATCTCACGATAACACTTCCCAAGGACAAGCATAAATTATAGTTTTATTATAGTTATGTTTTGATAGTTAGTTAAGGATTCGAAGGAACTTAACATGGCAACATACTTCCTTACTTTGTTTCAAGATTAGGTTTCTTGAATATTGTTTTCATCCAACACAAGAGGGTTTTCCCTAATTAGGTTCATATGCCTTTTGTAATAAATTATGTGACCTATTAGCTAACAAGGGAATTTGTATCATCATGAGAGTACTAGTCCTTGTCTTAAGGGATTAGTATCTAAGAACAAGACCACACAGTTTCACCTCATACATCCATTGCACTCTAGGATAAGTAGGCAAGAAAGATTGAGTAGTCCATTGTTAAAAGGGTTAACGTTCACATTAGAGTTTACACAACGTGTGTATCATTTCTCACCGCAAGATGGTTTAAACACGATAAGAGAACTACCTAAATTAACCTTTCTCTAAGAACATCATCTTATGATTATGTTTTCAGAAATTAATCATACACTAAAATGTTGTTAAGTTTCACAATTAACTCTTCGTAATTTATCATAGAACCCAAATGACAATCAAGATCTTGGGTATTGAGTTCATCTATGATCCCAACTCTTAAAGGTGATTTCCAAGGTTAGTTGGTGATCTTCACCACTCAACATGCATGTCGGTCCAAGAGGATGTTAAATTATGTTTAATGGTAGTTCCAAAGGAGTACTACCTTAAGAGGACACATTCTCCTTACTACACACATGATTACCAAACCTAGGAGGGAACCACCTACTCGTGTCAAATTTTAACCATGTCATTCCTAACCATCGGGTTCGCGACGATGTAACTAAGCATACAAGCGATGAAAATAAACTCAAAAAGACTCTTATTTACTTAACTAGAAGGTAGTAAGAAGTGTATGGATTAAGTTCATTCTAAGGTCTTAGTTTTCTATGCTGAAAGGAAACACATAGAAGGGTAGCTATGCACAAATTTTATACTAGGGTTAACTATTTTGGTTAGATTTCTTTATTACATTTTCAAAGTAGGAGACACCACACACTAATTATTTAATCAACAATTGCAAATTGGAATTTCACTATAAACTATTAGAATCAATTTCATTTAACAAATTTATCCACTTTTACAATACAATTTTTGGAATCAAATAACACCCTTGCTTAGATGCACGCTTCCCTTAAACACTAGCACCTTAAAAATATTACAAAAATTCATTAATAAACCTTTCATATCTTAAATAATGTTAAACTATCCTCTACAATTTGACTTAGCATATATATATATATATATATATGCAACCCCCTTTACCATATGTAAATCTAAATCAAAAGAACACCTAAAGTTAAGTGCACATCTCCCAAAGCACCCCTAAACTATCATCCGATTCATATTACAAAATTTTAATAAATTTATTATAATAGATCAATGCATGTATATGTATGTATGTATATATATATATATATATATATATATATATATATATATATATATATATATATATATATATATATATATATATATATATATATATATATATTATAATAGATTAATGCATGTATGTACATGTGTGTGTGTGTGTGTGTATGTATATATATATATATTTCATTAACATACATAAATTATAATATCACACAACGAGTTACAACCACATCGCTTACAATTCTACTTACATCCCGCTAAACCATGTGAGCATTAAATCGGATATAAATCTCTCACATGGCATATACCTAGCATAATTAAAATTTTAGTTTCCCATTTACATAATAATAATAATTTTCATTCAAAAGGAGAGGGTTAGAGACACATATTTATTTCATTTCATTTCACTTCATTTCTTAACCAAGGAGAGAGAAAGAGATAGGGAGAGAGAGAACCACTATTTACCAAAAGTTTAATTTCACACAAAAAGTCACATGATAGAGTTTCAAATAGTTAGTTACAAGTGTCAACAAGTTTCCATGTGGGTTTGGTAACTCGACGGGGGTCCTACAAATTTCTTGTTACATTTTACTTGCTAGTTGTAAAAATGTTCAATTTAGGCTCGGAGGCTAAGAAACCAATTTCATATGTTATCTTCCAATGAGAAAACACAACACGGGTAAATTTATATGTGTCCTCCTATATACCAAGAAATCATAGGAACTGACAAAATTCAGAACTGACAAACAATTTATGATTGATGGCTAGTTTTCCGAGGCCATTGGTCATGATTGGCCTAGTTGTAAATGATCAAAAGTTAGCTTGAGGGCTTAGAAAACCACATCCAAAAATAACATTTGATGGACTAACGTGCAATAAGAAATTTCCTATAATTTTATCTATATAAAAAAATTCATCAAAGTTGATAAATACTTAGAACTTGTAAATGATTTTCAAATGGAAACGGGTTTTCCAGAGCCACCGGTCGTAATGTGTTCAGTTTGACCTAGTCAAATTATGACTGGAGGCCTACAAAATACTTTTTCCAAACTATCAAGAAGATTTTTTTCCCCCAAACTAAAGGTTGCAACAAATTGTCTAGTAAAAATACTAGAGGTTTGCGAAGGGGGATAAGCATTTCATTGCTCATGGTTCAAACAACAAGCTGAAACGAAATCCAAATTTTTAGTTTTAACATCTTCCTAAAAGTGCAAAACGGGATAACCAGGATTCTAGGGGAGTGGCGAAGGGAGTACCAATAGTTGATCGGGTTTGATCTAAGGCTTAAGTCGACTCCCCATATAGCAAGGAACAAGGAAAAAACTTCACTTCTCTTTTCTGGGGTCCAGAAGGTCTTTTGCGAGTCTAAGAATAGTGATATTTTTAAAAAACTTTACAAGGTAGAAAAAATGGTTATTTTATTAATGATTCATCTAACATTCACTAATACCGGTGGACATGAGCATCTAATTTTGATTCCTTAGATAACAATATATAAGGTTATCGTAGCAACACAGATGAAAGTCAAGTTGTAAGTCGGTATGATAAATCATAAGGAGGAGTTTTAGTGTTTTCACTAATCACCGATTATAATATACAATTGTATTGTATCTAGTTGTTTCATATTTTTATTTTATTTGAAATGGATAACCAAATTATACAAAAATTAGAAAAGATTAAGGTTAGGAATACCATGCCTTTCCATGAAGGACGTGAAGAAAGAGTGGCTCCATGCAGGTCCACCACCATTTCATGAGACTCAAAAACTCCTTAAGGCATTCCATGAACCCATTTTTTTAATACATTCTGTCAAACAGTTTGCGTTCCTTATGAGGTCGTATTCCTTCAAGGAATTTTATGAAACAGTTCATAGGCTTGCTATAAGAATTCCTCCACCTTTAGTGCATTTCTATTTACCCTTTTTATAGCGCATGAGCCATAATTGTCACTCACGAGCTGGTAACTTGACACCACGATGAGAAAAATAACAAGTCAGGTTATTGACACACGATCTAAACCAAACTAGGCATGAAGAGACTCAACTCATGGGAAATGAGGATGTATGGCCTGATAAAGATGAACAATCAACCACGGTAATGGAAACTCAAAAACAGATCTGAAACATTACCAAATCGAATGCAAAAGAGATAACACACCAAGCCATTACATAGATCATAAGAAAAACTAGTCCATGGTTGGATATGGACCAGAAAACTCAAATTCCATAAATATACTCTCCCTTTTGTACAATATAGAACTCATAACGAGCCATGAATAGATCTTTTGTTTTTCCAGCTGCAGTTGTAATTTTAGTACCCCATCGAATCAGGATATGACTAGCACAAGGAGGTAAAAGTGCTTGAGACAGGAGGAAAACCTGATCCAAAGCTTCCTCTTTTGGCGTACAATGGGAGAAAATTGTAGCAGGAAAAAATAAGATTTCCATTATGTTTGATGGATTTCCATGCCATCTTCTAAATTCTCCATTTTTCGCAGAGGGTGGATGATGGTTACAAAGGCTATGAATCCTGGCTTTACATTTGAAAGATTAAAGGCCTTTTCATCAAAATAATTTTGTACATATCTTGTTATGGTTGCAGTCAATCAGACCACCTTTTACGCATTTAACCAAACAATTCACATGAAAATAATTCCTTCTAATCGGTTTCCATTTTACACAAATCATCCCTCAATTCGACTACCAAAATAAAATACCAAATTTTTTTCCAGTAATTACTGCTGCTAGGAATTTTCTTCTGTAAAGAGCTTCACGAAAAATAAATTCACCTCCTTTCAAAAATTCCCATCTATATTGCATAATGTCTACCAACATGCCTGCAACTATCCAATTACAGCTGAATTTGCAACCTCCACATGGTTTTTACGCTAGGAAGAGTGCAAGAGACAAATCTTGTAGAGACATAAGTGAGATAACAAGAAAGGGCACTTTCAATGTCATAATCAATATAGCAACTACTCGATTCACCACGTAATGTTTTGTTTATTTATTGCAGCTACCAAATAGTGCTAAATTTATAATGTTACCTTGGTTTTCAACGTGGTTTTGGCCTTAGGGATCAAGTAAAGTTCTTGCATTATTATGTAAGTAATGTGACAGGTTTACATGCCATTTATGGAGCCCACATGCCCAAATAGGAAGGACATGCCCTCACCCTACCTCACTCCATCCACCATAATCAATGTATTTAATTTGTAGTAAATATTCATTTCTATTGACATAGTCCTAACAATGCTAGCTTAAGATGGCTACGGGAATGATAGTGAGCATCTAATGATGAAATTCATTACATGGTCACTATCTTTTCCATAGGGATCTTAAGATTGGAATGGTATGATTCTTTCAATTAGAAGCATAAGTCATGGTTCCCACTTCTTCAAAAATGATACTTTATTTCTTAAACAATGAAATAAGATCCAGATTACTATGAAGAGATGGTTGTGTAGTGACGGAGATATGTTTTTCTTACTTGTTTGCAATCACAAGACTAAACTTGTATTTTCTCTTTAAATATTGGCCAAAGTAGTGTAACTAGATGAATACATTATTTTTCACCATTTCTCTAACTTATTGTGTCAGATACTAGATGGATTACATCTTGTCTAATTTCCATGTTGACACCTAGGAATTGTACATACTTCTTAAGACATGTTAAAAAGTTTTAACCAATAGTATAAAAAGTTATACTCACTCGCTTAGAGTGAATTAAGGGGAAAAGGTAGATCAACTTGACCCTTATTGATATAGATTGTTTAACATTTAATATCATATGCTTTGTAAACATTTAATTATGTTAGATTTTATTTTCTACAAGCTTAAAATCATAGAAGAAATTAATTTTGATTATGGGATTTGTGTTAAAAAAATCCCTTAATTTGGAAGAAATGTATCATGGGTGTTACATTTTGGTATCAGAGTTGAAGTTTAATCAGCTCTTGAGCATAATGGGTGCATATGTTAACTAGACATCTTATTTTTGTTTAACAAAATATGATGGTCAGAAGGAGGGTAAATATTTAGGCTAAAAATACAACCCAAAATCTAGATGAAATACTAGTATTTATTCACGACACTTAAAACCATGTAGTTGCCTTGGAACAACAAGTTTTCAGTGGCATCGAAGAAGAAGAACCTTTCGTAAATGAGGAGGAATAGCCTAATGCTAGAAATCAGCCAGAAAACAAGAAATCTTGCTTGAAAGAAGAAATGCCAAGGGATATCAAGAGAATCATACTACCCAAGTTTAATGAAACAACCTTGAGAGACGGAATTGAGACATGACTGAGTGAAATTGAAAAATATTTCAAAATTAGAGATTTTTTAGATGAAACAAAGGTAATTTGGGATGCATTTCAGATCTTTAATGAATCATATTTATGGTAGGATTACCATAAGATGGAGTTAGGATTTGATAGTGCTAGTATCACATGGAACCAATTTAAAATTTACTTCTATGAATGTTGTTTACCACAACTATACTTTGAGTAGAAAATTCTGAGTTCTAAAACATTACACAAGGTAAAATCACTCCGATTTAATATTGGGAAAAAATCACCAAATTACTGAAGTATGTACCACAATATCAAAAAGATAAAAAATTTAGAATACGTGAGTTTATTATGGGGCTTAACCCATTAATTGGGGGAAGTAGATGTGCGTGTTCCTTCTACTATAGAATCCATTTTGAAAAATCCATTAGGAAAGAGAAAAAATTCCAAGTAATTTTTACCCATAGATATGAACATAAAAGAAGAGTTGCATCTCACCTTCACCATTAATTCCTAGAAAAACATGGTGGAAGAAGGTAAACAATAAAAGAAGGAATTATAGAAATAATAAAACAACTATACCCACTACAAATACAAAGAGAAATGACTAGAATAGTATTGTAACAAATGATAACAAATATGAGAAGAAGGGACCTTTTGCTGGATATTTCAAATGCAAGGTGACCACTATGATAATAATTATACCCAAAGGAATTAGGGGAACAATAAAAATAATGGATACATACAATAATGGCTAATTTCCATGATGAGAAATAAAATACTCCAATAAAATTTAAGGTAAGTTGTATTGACTTCTTGTTACTATTTTATTTGACACCGGTACAACGGATTGCTTTGTATCTAATAAATTAGCTGAAAATTGAATAAAAAAGTTGGTTATATGAAAAATGAAAGACTCGTATAATATGGAAAAGATGAAATGCACACAATGGACTAATGTTTGTTTGATGCAAAATTGAAATAACCTAGTTTCATAATTGAAATTGACCTATTCATAGCTCCTCTAAGGTCTTATACCATTAATATTGGTGAAAATTGGCTGTCCCAACATAAAAAAAATTGTATATTGTCTCAAAAATAAATTGCATGCGTAGATGACATGCGAAAAAACTAGCATACGAGGGGATAAAAATGAATTTTGGTGTAAGGAAAATTTTCTCTATGCACTTAAGAAAGCTAAAAACAAGGGTTCATGTTTTATGTGATAATATATATTTTTATTTTAGTGAGGAAGGTAAGACTTCCTTGGAGGATTATCTATTGTTACAAGAATACAAGAATGTCTTTTTCAAGGACTTACCGATACTTAGTCCTAGACATGAGTTTTATTTCAGCATTGATATCAAATCAAGAAATTAACCAATATGTAAGGCACCATACAAAATGACAACTAAATTATTTTAACTAAAATCTCAACTTAATGAACTATTTTCTAAAGGGATGATTAGACACGGTGTGTCTCATTAAGGAGATCTGGTCATCTTTGTTAAGAAGAATGATAGTGCGTTAATACTATGCATCAATTATTATATGCTTAACAAGGCTACAGTTAAAAATATATATCCTTTACTAACATCTGATAATGTTTTTGATCAGATGAAAAATGCTCATGTCTATTCAAATATCAATTTGTGATCCAGTTATCATCAACTTAGGATAAAGGATGAAGACATTCACAAGACATCGTTCAGAACAAGATATGAGCATTATGAGTTTACAAGTGTTACCCTTTGGACTCAGTAATGCTCCAGTTATATTCATGAACTTAATGAATGATATTTTTCTGGAATATCTAGATAAAATTTTCCTATTTTTCTTAGATGAAATTTTTATTTATTCGAAGAAAATGGAAGAACACAACAAACACTTGAGAATAGTGTTGGATGTGCTTAAAAAAACTATACAGAAAAATTTCAAATTGTTCTTTTTATAAGGACGAAGTGTAGTACCTTTGTCACATTATAAAAAATATGATATTTCAGTTGACCCATAAAATATTAAATCCATTATTGAATGACCAACACCTAAGAATGTATATGAAGTTAGAAGCTTTATGAAGTTGGGTGGTTATTACAAAAAAATTGTGAAAGATTTCTCTAGAGTGATTGATCCAATAACTTATTTACAAGAAGAATACAATAAATTATTATGGACTGACAAGTGTGAGAATGCATTGAATTTATTAAAGGAAACAATTACTATAACACATATTTTGAAGGTGGGGATCCCAACGAGAGCTTCATCATGTAATTGATGCCTCGGGTGAAGGTTTTGGTAGAATACTTATGGAAAATGATCATGTAATTTTTATGAGAACAAGAAATTGAAGGGACATGAGAAGAACTATGCATCCCATGAATTAGAATTTGTTTCCATAGTTCATGTCTTATATGTTTATAGACCTTGCTTGATTGGGAATACCATTAGATTAAAAATAAACCACTTGAGTCTTGCAGCTAAAATATATCTTTACAAGGTCTATTTTACATGCAATAAAACATAGGTGGCTTGATTTTTTTTCTTGGTATGATTTTTAAATTAGGTAAATTAAAGGAAAAGAGAATTGTGTGGCTGATGCACTTTGAGTCATAGGAGATGTGTTTCAAATAATGTAACCATCGAAAAATAATTTAAATATGAAGTAAAGAAACAAATGCAAACTAATTCATATTATCAACATGTGAATAGCACATTAGCAGATAACCAAATGATAGGAGATATGAATGTTATAATTTTTCTAATAAAGGGGTATTGCGTTATAAAAACAAATTTTATGTACTTTTGGGTAATTACCTTAGACCGAAAGTCATGAATGTATTTAATTATGATCCTTATTATGGGAATCCTGAAGTAATGAAATTATTGGCTAATGTAAAATAACAATACTTTTGGAAAGGAATGAAGAAAGACATGAAAAATTATGTTGTTACTTGTCTTGAGTATCAATGTGTTAAGGTAGATCACATGCATCCTGCTAGTCTTGTGTACCCTCATAACATTCTGCATAGAAAATGGAAATTAATTAGAATGGATTTCATGCAAGGACTGTCATTGTATAAAAAAAAGCATGACATGATTTTAGTAGTGGTTGAAAAACTGACTAAAGTAGCTCACTTCATACTAGGTAATCTAAAGGATGATTAACTTGTACTTGCAAAATGGTTTTGCATGAAATTTTCATATTACACAAAGTTCTAGAATTGATTATTTCTAACAAGGATTCTAGAGTGATCTCCTAATTTTGGAAAAATTTAAACTCGTATTTGGGAATAAACTAAACTTTAGTTCAGTGGTGCCATCCCAAAACAGATGGTCAAATAGAAAGAGTTAACTAGGTTATGTATTATAAGCTCATAATGTTTTGCATGGATCAATAATATAAGTAGAAATAATATCTTCCATTGGTTAAATTTGACTATAACAACACTTACCATTCTTCACAAAAATGTCACCATTTGAAGCGTTGTATGTGTAAAGGTGTAGAAATCCTATAAGATGGGACAACAAATAGGAAAGAGAGGTAGTAGGCTCAAAAATATTGAACAAAATAGAAGTTTCAAGAAATCTCATTTGAGAGCTGTTGATAGAAGCATTCAATAGGAAGAAAAGATGTGGAGATCTAGATATATTTTACAAGAAACTTGAGTAACCTAATAAAGTCTTTTTACGGGTAAAACCCAAGAAGTGCTCTATTTCATTTAACAAGGATTCTAAACTATCACCTCAATTTGGGGGACCTTTTGAAATACTCAAAGTGATAAGTTTAGTGGCATACCGGCTAGCATTACCTCCTACATTGTTTAGAATGCATGATGTTTTCCATATTTCATTTCTTAAAAAGTATGTTTCAGATATAAGCCATGTCATAAATAGGAACATTTTGAAGATAATGTAACTTGGGAGAATCTAGACGAAATAAAAACCATATTTCCTTATTTATTTCAGTGATTGAATTTTTAATTGACTATCTAATATAGATTTATTATACATTTATTGATATTAGTGAAGACTACAATGGAAAATTTTCTATGTATTGCCAATTGATTGAAAATATTTGTTGTTATGAGGTTGTTTACAATCAATACTTATGAATTAATGAAATTCTAAAAAAATTCCAAGTTTTAATGAAAATGTGAACTTTTTTTCTTTTACAGTGATGTCTGGAATGTTTTCAATTGATATGTTTGATTGCGTTAAGTGGAATTATTGCGACGATGATTATTTAAGGGGGAAGTATGCCACACCCCATAATAGTTGAAGGTTATATAGATGTATACATATTCATATATATTCATTTACCTTCTAACACTTGTTTAATTTGCAAGATGATTTCCTTTTATTTGCATTGTTACATGTTGTTTTGGTTTGTAGGAATTCATCACCTTTTTGTGGTTAATAATTTTGAAAGTGATTAATATTTTTGTGATCGGTTATAGGTACCTTACACTTTTTAAAATAATATCATAAATCTATTAATGGTTATTGTTAATAATATCCTAACTCGGACTTGACCGCTTTGCATTTGCTAAAGTCACCACATTGCTTTGTGATGGTTTAATGTTGAATATTATTTTGAATAGGTCTTAGACCACTCTGCAAGGTAATTACTTGATGGTTATTATTATTATTTTTAATTTAGGTTAGCTCTCCTTAGCATAAATAATAATGGTAATAGACCATAGGTAAGGTAATTATAAATGTTTAATTTTTTAAAATGGTCATCGACCATGTGAGAAATTAAATTTTTATATAATTGTTATAAATCATATTACATGGCTATTGATTGACACCTCATAAATTTTGCCACCGAACATTTAGAAAATAATAATGATTGCGATTGATGTTGTAAGTGGGTCAACGAACACTATGCAAAGTAAAAGGAAATGGATAAACTTTAAAAGTTTTAATTATTATTGTTGAATAGTCATGGACCATGGAAAATATTATAATTTATGGCTTATTTTTATTTTTAACATAGTCTTACATTATACGCATTGCATGAAAGAAAATTTGAAATTGGAGGAAGTGGATACGAGCTTTTGAGAAAGCGACAAGTGGAATTTCCCTTCATTAAAGGACTTTAACTTAAAAGTATGTTTTTTTGGGAAGTAGAAGCTTGTTAAGAAAGATAATGCATGCCATCTCTCTTCCAGTCACAATTTTTTGTTTACTTGTTTGGTTTTCTTTGTTGGAAGTTTCTTGAGGTTCCGCATGAGAAAATATGTAAATCAAATTGAGTGTACTTGGTTCAATGCATTAATGAAGCTCTCTATTTTTTTGACAAATTTGGGTTTATTACTAGTATTTGGATTTAGATTGTTGTTGGGCTTGGCAAGTTGGAGGTTTAAAAGATAAAAGTGGGAACAAGTAAAGCAACAACGTATAAAAATATGAATGAGTCATTCTATTCTAATTTTTGTTGTTTATAATTTGAAATCGTGGATATTCGTTTTGGTTTTATATATATTTTAAATTTGGAAAAATAAGAATAAAGTTATGAAATCATTATTACTATTTTTTGGGTGTGATTAGAAGTGTGGGCATGAATTTTTAATGAGAATATAGGATTGTTTACTTGCTGGAAAATATAAATTGTTATTCTCCTTAAAATAGCTAGATTTAAGGTTTCTAGTAATCTACTTGATAATGAGATAATTACTTGAGTTGTTATTTTAAAAATAAAGAAGTATTTCTTTGATTATTGATGAAATATTGAAAGAAAAAGGAAAGAAATGAGTTTGTGATGATGATTGGATATATGAATTATTGATTTTCTAGGACTATATGTGCTTGAGTTTGTATTGTTAAAAATATGGATTTTCTCTTCAAATTTGTTATGGAAATCTTTGTGAAAAATAGGTAAAAGAAAAAAAACATTGTGGGTTTCTTGGGAAATAACAAATCTGTAGTTTTTTTCATTTTGGGATTATGGATCTATATTTTTTATAGAGAAAATATGGATTCCTATATAAAAAAATGTGTATTAAAATGATAATGGTGATATTTGTTAATTTGATCAATTATCATTGGTCACTATGAACATTATAAGTTAAATCCTCAATAATTATTATCAACCTCATCCTCATCCTTTTTAGTCTAAAATATAGTATTTAAGAATGATATAACGTAATCAAATATGGGCCTTATTGTGAAAGTTAGTACCAACTCATTTGAGCTTGACTTTCTTGATTTAAATACACGTTTTTTTATTGATTTAAAGCTAACATGGAGCTAAGTTCTTCTAACTTGTTGATTTTTTTGTTCTGATTGGAATTTCAGCCACGATGTGCTTGTAGTTTTTGTATGGAATAAAATGCTATGGTTTTATCCTTGTAATCTTGATTGTTTCTGGACACTTAGTTCATCCTTAGTTGGAATAATTTGATGATTGGTTTGATCCATTGAGAAATGGAGAATTAGTTAGTTGATTGACATTTACTTATCATGACTATTTAACTTCTAATATAAATATATGATTAATTGTAAAGTATGGTTTTAATCCATCTACTTGAGCAATATTTATATAAATTTATAAATGTAGTAGTTCAAATCATTCATCCAAATATGATTTTTATACATTGATGAAGTCTTTCTTTGTTAGTATTACTCTTGTGGATTACTCTTAACCATTGATCGATTTTTTGTATGAAATCTTTGTTAGGAAATAAATATTAATGTTTACATTATAGTTTGGGTGGTTAGTAATATTGTTATAAACAATATTACATACTTAGATCATATTATTATTGTTGTACCCGTAAATCTATTAACGAGTTATTTGTTTGTATGGGTTCCTATTTTATAGGGTACTGGTTTTCTATTATGATGGCTATATAATAGCCTAATGTATTGCACAAGATATTGGGACAGAAAATATAATACAAAGAGTGATATTACTGTGTAAATTTGATGTTGTGTTTATATTTGGTATCAGAGCGATGTAATGGTCCCTGTGGTAGAGATGAAGGCGTATATTTATTCCAATCTATTTGTTTGGAGTGGCAATCAGATCGTGTGTTAGATTGATATGTTTTTATTGCTACTGAGAACAGAATTTGAGCAAAGTGTTGTCTCTGTGTGCATCGAATTCAAGTATGGGCTTGTGAATATTTATTAAGTGGCTTCTCCAAATTCATTGTTGTCCCCGGTTGAGGAGAATCGAATTGATGACGTGGTGCTATTGGAATGGTAAATATCTATTCATCGCTGTTGTTTTGATATTCGATGTCATCTCCAACAAGAAACTCTTCCGCCAAGCTTGATCCAAAACCGCAAAATGGGCAAGCAGAGATCGAAAGGCTACAACGATTATTGGATTGGGTCTATCAAATTCCTATTTGCATCATATAGACTTAAAAAATGTCCTCTCACACAATTTGGGAGACATTGAACAAATTGTTTGGATCACAAGCTGGAAGTGCAGCAATATCTTTAAAGCAGAGATTGTTCGGCCTCAAGATGGAAGAAGGCGATAACATGGTGGAACATATTAGTAAGTTTCGTTCTATTTGCAATCAACTAGCAGGAATAAGTGTAGATGTCCCTGATGACGACGCTAAAGCAGTGTTACTCAATAGCATGCCTCCATGCTATTCTAACATGGTCTTTACATTGAGTAAAATAAATCCAAGTTTAGAAGAACTTATTTCTTCTTTGTTAGATGAAGAAAAGAGAATCATGTTTGGAACCAGAGGAAAAAGCCCTAGTATGGTAAGAAACAAGATAAAAGAAGTACTATTATGATGGCTATATAATAGCCTAATCTATCGTATAAGATATTGGGATAGAAAATATAATACTAAGAGTGATATTACTGTGTAAATTTGATGTTGTGTTTATAATCTTAGTCTTGAATATGGCAATAATAATCTTCATTAGTACATTACTAAAAATCTAGAGATTTTAAAACTCTTGGAATCTTGGATTGTTGGACAACATAACTTACTTTATGAAGCATCATTCCATTGAGCAATGAATTTTTAATGTAATTAATAAAATAGGAAGTTTATAAGTTATTGGTTAAGTTATCCTAAACATATCCTTTTATTTCTAATTAAATACAATAAGAATATGAGTTGGATAACTCATGTTAGTTCTTAGAACTCGCCATGTATAGATTTCTCTCTCCTATAGTGTACAAGAAGGGGTGAAAATTACGTTATTTAAATTGGATTACATACACATGATTTATTCATGCATTCATTGTTTAATAACTAGTTAAGGATTATTTTATTTTATTTTAATATGAAAGTATTATTTTGACAAGATGATTGAAGGAAATTGTCTATTGTAGTATCATGATTTATTATATGTCATTATTTAAGAAAAATAAGGAGTTATCCATACTAAATTTAAATAAAAATCCTTGTTGTTTCAGTATCACATTTTTGAGATATAAAGGTGTTTTTAATGTTTTTTACAATAGAGTATGGACTAAATCTATTAATGAAACTATATTCATTTAATAAGTCATCTTGAATGAATGAATATGAAATTTGAAAAACATAACATAATAGTGAAAGTTGTACAATGAAAAAATATCTATATCCTTATTGTATCTTATTGAAATGCAATTGTTAAACTATTGTTTTAACAACAATGTACCATAATAAGTTACTGTATTTATTAATTAATCATAATTATTTTTTTAATTTCATTACCGATGAACAAATGTTTCATTAACGAACATAATACATTATGAAAAATGACACAATGTAAACTACGTTACATTAGTATTGTACCTTACTAAATAATTTATATAATTCATATCAATGTCGATCTTATGAGATAAAGTTAATTTGATTTTAAAAATATGGAGTTTGTAAAACCCGAATATACTTCAAATTCACCTATGATAAAAAAATTTATGCTACAAATTTGACTTGAGCAATGAAAATTAAAACCCTAAGTGTAAGAGAGGGAATATAAGACTTAGTTGAGTTCCTAATAAATCCCGAAGTATACCAACCTGGAAAAATAATGAACATGAAGAAAAAACTATCGTAAATGTGCTTGGTAAATTTTGAATCTCTCATATCTTCATTGGCCAGGGCACCTAGACTAGGTATGGGGCGCCTTGTCACTGGAGACTACTTCTAGGTTCCTGTGATTACGAAAGACCTCATAAACTTATTTTTTGTTTATCACAAGATGATCGCTCACCTTTGCTATTGATCACCTATAAGTCATTGGTTGATTTCCGAGTTCACTTGTAATCTACAAAAGAGAGATATTACCTCCAAAACCCAAAACACATCAAATCCTATAAAGAAAAATATATAAATAGCGAGTCGACCGGCCCCGATCAGTAATGCCCGTTTGATGATTTTTTCTATTATTATTATTTTATTGTCGATTGTTATCAATTTTATTATTATTATTATTGTTATTATTATTATTATTATTATTGTTAAACTATTATATTTGTTTAGGCTAATTTTTCCCATACCGGGAGCCTCGGTTCATGCAAATAAAGAGGATTCCCTATTGTGGCGCCACTGTTAGTTGGTTTCATGTGTTGCCTTTGAAGCTCTAACCTCTCTTGTATTCCTCTTAGTTGATCGATCTTCTTTCATGCTTACTTTAATGGTATTTTTTTATAAATCAAAAGGGGAATCTGATTTGTCACCCAACAACCTGCCATCCTTTATGGAAATTCTATCCTTCTTGCTTTGGCATGGGGAGATGATTACCCTGTTAGTGAGTGGGAGTAGTTGAGCTCCTGCCAAAATTAGTTAATACAAATCTATTCTGTCCTCTCTCTATTTTTTTTCCCTTGCTAGCCGCTAGTTTGTGTAGTGGGTTCTTATTTTTTTCAGCCTTGTTTTCTTTTAACCTGTCTGGTTTGGTCTTCTTGTGACCTACGTATTCCTTTTGGGCCTGGCCATGTGAGATGGGGCCTTGTTATTTTTTGGGATGCTGAAACACCTTTTTCCTAGTGAAATTTGTTTTGTTAGCAGATGGGTACGAGGTGAATGATGGTATTCTTCCTCCTATTTTATTTTATTAAAATTCTCCTTTTGCCCATGTATAGTAGGTTTGATAATGCCTCTTCTTTTTGTCTTTCCTGGTTGAGTGGGTTTCACTGGAGGGTAGTAGCTCTACATTTTGTTGAAAAGATGTTCAAACTTCATGATTTTTGGGCGCTTCTCTTATTACAAATTTCTTTTATTAAAATTTCTCCCTGGTTGTGGTTGTAACCTACTCATGTCATTCATGGCTAGATATGTGAGAAATTTTGGTGGTTGGTTGCACCTTCCTTGACTCTCCTGGTCGCGTGAACTTTTCCCGTGAATTATTTTTCTTAGGGGGTCATTTCGTTAGACCTGGAAACTTCGCTTTGTTGGGTGCCCGATTATTAAAAGTTTTATTCTTTTTTTTGTTTTATTAAAACTTATGTTTGGCAATGTTGTAACTGGCCATCCCCTTTGGGCTGGATGTGTGAGAAAACTCGGTGGATGTTTGTATGATGTTTGCAAGTTTTTCAAATCCTTTCTTGCCACATACCCCGTCTATGCAAAAACGTGGTTGTGCCAAAGCGTGACTGTGGTCGGATTTTGGTCCTCCAACAAGCTAAAGATGGGAACGTTGCCAAAGAATGTATTGTTCTTTCAAGCCTCGTGGAAATTTCTTCTACCTCGAGCTTATTACACGCATGTTAAGTCTAAACATTGCAATGTTCACCATCTTTAACAATTTTATGGAATGAATTGTTCTCCTTTCTAAAACGGCATCTTGTTTTGGATGTATGGTTGCTTTCTTGAGTCGTCTGGTTCATGTGGGTTGTTCCTTGATTGATTCCCCGATCTTTCATAGTTCCTAAGTACCTTGTTTGCATAAAGAAAAGAAAAATAAAATAAAATAAAAGAGGGGTTTCCACTGCTTTTTCTCTATTATTTTTGTTTTTATTATTTAATAGGGAGTTGTATTACGGCATGACATTGTTGCATTCACCCTTTCCTTGGGGTGATCTGGTAATGGGTTTTGATAGTGCAAATTCTTAGCTGCTCTGTTTTACGGTGTATTTTTTTAGATGCAAAGAGGCGTAAAAGTAATTGTATTTATGGCTCTTTTGGTACAAACTCATTGTTCCTTAACTCAAAATCATTTCGAATCACACGAGATCGATAAGCTTTTCCTTATTAAGAGCCAATATGAATGTTATAAGATACTCGGAATTTATGTTCCTATTAATAAGTATTACAAATTCCCGTGATCTCTCGCTAGATGAGGATTCCAGATCGAGCTCCTCTTAAGATAACTCCATCTTTTTTTCATAGACGAGATTGGTAATAAACTAATTAATACTAGCTTCGTTGTCTATAGTGGTCATGAAATAAATTAAATATTGCCACATAAGTCATACAAAGCTGATACTATCCTAAGCATAGTAAAAAAACCGACCTTAAGGGAATACAGTTTGTATAAATGTGGTTGATCATTCGGTGTTATAGCTATAAATTTCAAGTAAAATGGATGAATTGGAAAGTAAATGTAGGGGCAGTTGATCTACTTCTCAACCTAGTTTTTTATTTAATAACGAGTAAGTTGGGGAAAATGGTAAACAAATCCTAACCCTTATACTGTTGCATGAGTTTAGTTTTAAGGTGGAATATTTTTCCTTCTATTTCTTTCCTCGTGTATCACAGTTGGACAGTGATGACTTTTGAAAACTGATTCTTTTGTAATTGATATCAAATGATAAGAATAATCAAATAGTTCATATCAAAAAATAAATAAAATAAAATAATAATAAAGAAAAGGAAACTTGTTAGGAATTCTGAAATTTCTTGTTAGTTTTTCCAATTACATTTAATTTTGTCTAAAAACTTGTTATGATGCAACTAGCTATGTGGGTTTTAATTCTTTCCAAATGATCTTTTGTTGTGGGGTATGAATGAATACTCAACATGTGGTTCTGGGGCACTATTTGTTAGGTTCTTGTTTAAAACTATAGGTCTCTCACTCGCTAATCATGGCATGAGATTACCATTTGTGGATGAAAGGTGGATTTATTGGAACCCCATTCATCTTTTGGTACAGCTCATTGTGTCTTAAATGTTTGTGAAGGATTAAGTCTTGTCTTTTGTTTACATACATACATACATAGATACACACACACACACACGCACACACACACACAAACACACACACACACACACACACACACACACACACACACACACACACACATATATATACACACACACATACACACACACACACACTCACTCACACACACACACACACACACACACACACACACACACACACACACACACACGGCTATAGCATCGCCCCGACCGGATTTTCCTCTTACAATGCCTTCGAATCAGTACAAGTAACCAAATACCCGCCATAAGGGCAGGCCCTAATAGTACTCAACACATAAGTTAGGCAAGGTTTGCAGTAAATATGTGTGCATTGGGTTCAGCACACCTCATTAGGGTAAACAAGCCGCCTACAACCGGATGTAAATATTCTCCGGGGAGTGATTGTATATTTATGATACTCTCGTTGTCAAAACCCATGACCTCCCCGAGAAAGCAAACCAAATGTATTTTCACCTGTGAAGAAGCTGCCACAAAATATCAAGTGTGTTGCTTGTGCAGCAAAAAATTTCAGCCGAAAATTGTATCGCAGAGGCGCACTCCAAAACCGTTGGATTGGAGTTGGCGACGATGAGGATGAAGAGGCTCTGAAAGGCATCTACCGTAATGATAAATAAACCTTTTCCTTCATCAGATTTGAGGACAACATCAAACTCTCGGTGCAAACATTTCAGTTGTAGCTTGCAAGGTGCGATAAATCCAATAGAAACCTTTATGCCTGCCAACTTGGTGACTCGTTGAAGCAGCTCATATAATTGCAAAGCAAATGTGCTTCATGAATATTCTGATATGAAACAGATCCACCTCTATGAGATTCTCTTCCATGAGTTACATCATAAAACCAAAGAAGGTCTCAAGAGAGAATCTTTACAAATAAATTTCATCAGTCTCCTTGTAACACTCTCACTCGTCACATAGTTGATTTTGACAGAAATATCTTGAAGTAGAATCCTGAATTTGAGGATGCATTCTATACCGAATGTAAAAACAACATAGCCAGATGTACCGCTATTGGAAGTGCTTAAAAGGCTTCAACTAAACTACACATGCCTGCCGCCTGGCTATTTCTGTTGCAGTCGTTTTCGTGGATTCTCACTGACAACACACCTCGTGGCACCCAATGAAAGTGGAGGTAACACGCCGCTACACTAGCTGGTTTCCACGCCCCTCCTCCATAAGGAACCGCCTCCACTTGATCGAGGGCATTGAAGATGTCGAGGCCTCAGAAATGGTGAAGTAGGCAAGAGTGAGACGATTAGTGTCCTGCTCCCGATACTCGCCAGTAGACCATCCAAGACTGTCACAAAGGTTATCACGTGCAGATCTCTCGTTAAATGAATACATCACATTGGCCTTTTGTTTTTGTTGTTTTTTTTTTTCCTTCAAATTTGAGTGAATACTTAGAGAAGAGATTTTGTTCCTTCACCACACAATCACGCATCTAGGATAGAGAAGGGCACACAGACCACGGAAGTCAGCAAAATATTTGCAAATCAAAATTTTAATAAACACAGGAAGTGCGGCACCTATAAGGGATATTTCAACATGCCAAGCAGAAATTACAGTTCATTTAAGAAGTGACAAGAAATGTCACCCATCCGCCACTAACCATAGCATAAACTTTATTTTATTTTATTTTGGAGCCCCACGTTCAAAGGCGCCACCACAACCTTTGGTAGGTGTAAAGCAAAGACGCCACAAGGTGTAAATTTCGTACAAATGGGATGTTTGGAACAGCCTATGGGCATCCATCAAAACCATAATGGAGACAGATTTTCATCATATGTTGTATTCGCAAGTGTCCCGTGAACATGTATGTAAATTTTTGAAAGTATACACATGACACGCAAAAAGGACAAGGACGTAATAGCAAAATTCAATGCCGAACAGGGGCATTACAAAGTGTAGTTGTGATTGTGTTTAGCCTTGTCGAAGTGGTGGTGGGATGATTCAGATTGAGATGATGATAATTGTACTATTGATATGGTATTTTATGAGCTGAGACTTGAGGTTCTGAGTGCTAGCAACTCATTGAGTACCCCCTTGGTGGCCAGATAAGGCCACATAGTCATCGTAATGTGCTATTATTATATGTGTATTTTATTCGTAAATTGATTTTTTTACTTCTTTTCAAGGACCAACAATTTTCTTGATTGCCATGTTTTACATTTTGGGCATTTCCTTGGTTTTGGTACTAACACGTGGATTTTGCACTAACTATGGCCATTTGGTCATTTTTTTGCTTGGTTTTGGAATCTTCTTTTAAATTTTAAAATTTTACCACCTTGCCCAAGGCTTGTACTTTTCCACTTGGCATTTGGGCCAGTTACTATGATAGTTCTATTGTCGTGATGTGTGGAATAGGGTCATGGGATGCACCATGTAATGGTTGGACCTATGGACCCACTTCATTGTATGGGGGTACGCCCCAAGGAATTATAGATAACTAGCGGGTTTTGAACCATGAGTTATTATGTCACTTGGGTTAGGGGTGTTTGGACTCTATGTGCCTAGGGCCATAGGGAAACTGGCCTCCTTGAGGGAGGCATAAGAGATTGAGGGAGGCATAAGATACTTGAGGGAGGCATAAGAGATTGAGGGATGCATAAGAGATTTGTTTGTGAGAGACTTATGCTTCAGAGGTATGCGCTTTTGTATGATGTTTTGGTTATGGTGTTATGATATATGTGTTACTCATGTTAGTTTGGTTTCTATGTGATGTTGTGATATGGCGTTGATTTCTTGTTGACCCTATCTACATGTAGCTATTTTAAGATTTATGTGAAAAACTTCATCTGTGAGACCGCAGAAATTTCAGGTTGTTATAGTACACTTTTGTTCGAGCATTATTTGTCAGTCATAGTTGTGTGATAGGTACTATGTTATGTGGTTCTGCATATTCCCTTCCACAAATGGACTAATCTCTTATGATGTGGTACCGCCTTGAAGTATGTACTAGTATATTTTTGAACCCGTAGTGTCTTGTATGACCTCGATAGGGTGTTGTATTAGTAGTTCATTTTGGACACCCACAAGAATGAATAAAATAAAACTCTAGAACAATGAAATTATAAAAGAACTAAAAATAAAATAATGATAATGGAAAGAGACTAATGAAATGATGAATAAGAGAGAATTTCCAATCTTCACAGAATCTTGAAAGTTAAAATTTCCACCAATTGTTCCCAAGGCCACCCCATGGTCGTGGTTTAGTGTTTGAATCTTAACCAGAGGGTGTACTTTTGCCTCTATCTGTTCTTAGTTGCTTACTGCCATTCTTTACTTCAATGTCATGTCACATCGAGGATGATGCTTTTCTTAAGGGGAGGTGAATGTAATGCCCATTCGATGATTTTTTTCTATTATTATTATTTTATTGTCGATTGTTATCAATTTTATTATTATTATTATTGTTAAACTATTCTATTTTTTTTAGGCTGATTATTCCCGTAGTGGGAGCCTCAGTTTGCACAAATAAAGAGGATTCCCATTGTGGCACCATGGTTAGTTGGTTTCCTATGTTGCCTTAGAATCTCCAACCTCTAGTCTATTCCTCTTAGTCGATCAGATCTTCTTTCATGCTTACTTTAATGGTATTTTTTTTTTAATAAATCAAAAGGGGAATCTGATTTGTCACCCACCGACTTGCCATCCTTTATGGAAATTCTATCCTTCTTGCTTTGGCATGGGGGAGAAGATTACCCTGTTAGTGAGTGGGAGTACTTGAGCTCCTACCAAAATTAGTTAATGCAAATCTATTATGTCCTCTCCATATTTTTTTTCTCCCTTGTTGGCCGTCGGTTTGTGGAGTGGGTTCTTATTTTTTTCAGCCTTGTTTTCTTTTAACTTGTTTGGTCTGGTCTTCTTGTGACCTATGTATTCCTTTTGGACCTTGCCATGTGAGATGGGGCCTTGTTTTTTTTTTAGGATGCTGAAACGCATTTTTCCTAGCGAAATTGTTTTTGTTTGCAGATGGGTACGAGGTGAATGATGGTATTCTTCCTCCTACTTTAATTTATTAAACTCCTCCTTTTGCCCACGTATAGTAGGTTTGAAAACGCCTCTTCTTTTTTTGTTTTTTGGTTGAGTGGAATTCACTGGAGGGTAGTAGCTCTGCATTTTGTTGAAAAGACGTTGAAACTTCATGATTGTTGGGTGCTTGTCTTATTACAAATTTCTTTTATTAAAATTTCTCCCTAGGCTATGGTTGTAACCTACTCACACCATTCATGGCTAGATATGTGAGAAATTTTTGTGGTTGGCTGCGCCTTCCTTGACTCTCTGGTCACGTGAACTTTCCCTGTGAAGTATTTTGCTTAGGGAGTCATTTTTTAGACCTAGTATCTTCTGCTTTGTTGGGCTCCTAGTTATTAAAAGTTTTATTCCTTTTTTCGTTTTATTAAAACTTCTGTCTCGCAGTGTTGTAACCTACCCATGCCCTTTGGGCTAGATGCGTAAGAAAACTCAATGGATGTTTGTATGCTGTTTGCAAGTTTTGCAAATCCTTCATTTCCACATACCCCTGTATGTGCAAAAATGTGGTTGTGCCAAAGTGTGACTGTGGTCGATTTTGCTCCTCCAAAGAAGCTAAAGATGGGAACGTTTCCAAAGAATGTACTGCTTTTGGAGTGTGGTGGATATTTCGCTATCCAGGAGCTTATTACACGCATGTTAAGTCTAAACATTGCAATTTTCACTATCTTTAACAATTTCATGGAATGAACTGTTATCTTTTCTGAAATGACATCTTGTTTTGGATGTATGGTTGCTTTCTTGAGTCGTTTGGTTCATGTGGGTTTTTCCTTGATTGATTCCATGATCTTTCATAGTTCCTAAGTACCTTGTTTGCATAAAGAAAAGAAAAAAAAGTAAAATAAAATAAAAGAGGGTTTCACCGCTTTTGCTCTGTTAATTTTGTTTTTATTATTTAATAGGAGTTGTATTATGGCATGATATTTCTGCATTCACCCTTTCCCCATGGGTGATCTGCGGTAGTGGGTTTTGGATAGTGTGAATGCTTAGCTTCTCGATTTATGGTATTTTTTAGACGCAAAGAGGTAGAAAAGTAATCATATTTATGGCTCTTTTGGTACAGAGACTCATTGTGCCTTAACTCAAAATCCTTTGAATCACACGAGCTTGATAAAATTTTCTTATTAAGATCTGATATGAATGTTATGAAATACTAGAATTTATGTTCCTATTAATAAGTATTACGAATTCCCATGATCTCTGATAGGATTAGGATTCTGAGATCGAGCTCCTCTTAAGATAACTCCATCAATTTTTTTTACAGATGAGATTGGTAATAAACTAATTACTACTAGCTTCATTGTCTAGTAGGGTCATGAAATAAATTAAAGATTACCACATAAGTCATCCAAAGTTGATACTATCCTAAGTATAACAAAAAAAAACTGACCATAAGGGAATACAGTTTGTATAAATGTGGTTGGTCATTCGGTGCTATATAGCTATAAATTCAAGTAAAATGGATAAATTGGAAAGTAAATTTAGGGTAGTTGATCTACTTCCCGAACCTAGTTTTTATTATTTAATAACAAGTAAGTTGGGAAAATGGTAAATAAATCCTAACCCTTATACTGTTGCATGAGTTTAGTTTTAAGGTGGAATATTTTTCCTTCTATTTCTTTCCTTGTGTATCACAAGTTGGATAGTGATGAATTTTGAAAACTAATTCCTTTCTAATTGATATCAAATGATAAGAATAATCAAATAGTTCATATATAAAATATTAATAAAAAAGTTTAAATAAAAGGAAACTTGTTAGGAATTCTAAAATTTCTTGTTAGTTTTTCTTAATTACATTTGGTTTTGTATAAAAACTTGTTACGGTGGAACTAGCTATGTGGGTATTAATTCTTCCTGAAATGATCTTTTGTTGTGGGGTTTGAATGAATACTCAACATGTGGTTTTGGGCACTAATTGTTAGGTTCTTGTTTAAAACTATAGGTCTCTCACTCTGCTAATCATGGCATGAGATTACCATCTGTGGATGAAAGGTGGATTTATTGGAACCCCGTTCATCTTTTGGTATAGGCTCATTGTGCCTTAAATTTTTGTGAAGGATTAAGTCTTTCTCGTCTTTACACACACATATATACACACACACACACACACACACACACACCTTGGGTTTCTGGGACCTCTTGGAGTATCTAGATGAAGAGGAGTCTCCTTAGGTAGAACCCCATAAGGGTATACCTTGTCCTAAAAAAAAAATGTATGGTTTATGGCCTTCATTAAATAAATAATGGTTTTGGGTTGAAGCCATGACTTGAGAGTGTCTATGTATATTTCAGAGGTTAGTTCAGTTAGATTCAATCACTTATTGTCTTTGACATATATAATGTGAGTATAAACAATGTGTGAGGAGATGGTTTGATTGTTTGGATGTGTTCTATGGTTGACTTGTCTGAGATCAATGAACACTAGTAGGTTACAGTCCATTAATGATTTCTTGTTGTTATGTTGTGTGTTTTCATCATCGAGACATAATCTTAGTGGTCATAACATCCTTTATTGATGAAGGATTGGGTCCAAAGGTATTATTGTGTTTTTTTTTTCAATTGAAAATATGTTGATTTAGTGATTTGGATCCTTATTAAAATCTTTTTTTTATATTAATGAGGAATTGGGTATTAGATTTCAATCATGTAATCCATAGGATTACATGATTGAAATCTCAATATTTTGGGCCCTTTTTGTTTTAATCTATAAGGTCCTTCCTTGATTATTTGAGATATCGTTCTTACTAGAATATTTGGCTTCCTCCATGTTGGCTAGTATAAACCTCTTTCTCGTATGATGCATTTGGATTAGTAGTGTGTGCTTTGATATTTTCTTGGAATAGAACTTTCCTTTCATGATTTTGTTAAATGTTAGCTTAGTGTTGCATTTGGTAGTCTTAACATGCTCAGTTCTCATGAACTGACTCAAGCTAATACTTGTGCAGATGGCTTGTGCATGTTGATAAAGGAAAGATTTGTGAAGGTTTCATCGATTGGTTTTATGTGTTTCCTTGTTCAATGTCACATGTGTTGAGATTCTTGCAATGGTGCTTGAAATGGAGTTTGGAAGGCCTCTTGCCTTGGATGTTTGGTTATTGTGTTATAAAGTTGCTTTGTCCTGTTGTAGTAAGACTGTAATTATCTTTGTGAGAAATAATATTTCAATCTTCACCTTGTTATGAGCATTCTTTTGATAATATTATTTATCAGTCATGAACTATTGTGGTTGCATGGCTTGATCATGTTTGGCACATTCTTATTCTCAGCCAAGTTCTATTGAATCTTGTGATCACCTTTAGGTTGTGTGCCATGTTGAATAGAAAGGTTATAACCATGTTCTTCTCTCTCGATTTGCACTGGAAGCTTCTGCTTTCGAGTCATAAGACTTTCATGCTTTAATAACTCTCCATGGTCTTGACATCAGTGTAGTTCTATGTACATGTTAGTAGGTGGCAATCCTCTTTCAAAAAGTTAATCAAAGAATAAAAGAACAGAAAATGAATTCATAAGTTGAATAAATAAATAAAACAATTATGGAGTTGTGTTTCTTATTGAATAATTTTAAGAGTTTCCAATTGAAAAGAAAGGAGTTTTCTACTAGTATAAAAGAATCTACCATTGCTAACCTTAAGCTATGGATTAAACTTTATTCTCAGTATTGTGACACATTAAGTCTTGTGTTTCTTTATCAAACCTAATCAAGGAAAAGCTAAATGAAGTTGTTACCCTAATCTAGTTTAACTCTTAAGTATCATTAAAAGACCGGTTAATAACTAAATAGATCATAATGAAATAAATTGACCTTCTCTCTCTAACCATTTCCATTAGTACCTCGTAATCCTTTTCTAAGTTATGATAAAATGTTAATCCTTGAACAAAGAAGATTATGGTTCTGAACCTAAACAATACTCCACTTCTTTTGAATTTATGCTTGCTTCCTTTGCAAAGAAAGTATGAAACAAGTTTCAGCAGTGTGGGTTTAGATAGATAGCCTTGTGGATTTGATTAATTCCATGTTTTGTAACGAATTAAACAAGTAAATGTCATACTAGAGATGACCTTAAGCTAGTTATGCAATAGTATAAGAGAAAAGAAATCTAGCCCTATAAGAAGTATTGTATGAATCATAATATGAATCTTCTAGACCACAAAGTCAGCCTTGAAAGACTATTTTAGTGAATACATAACCTTAAAGGATTTTCTGTGTGGAGTGTCCCGAATCGTAGCTAAGTGTTTATGGGTTGGTCTTTGTGGTGTCTTGTCAAAAAGAGAGTGAATTTTCCTTGATGGGTGTGATCATTTCCGTGTTGCCTTTGTGGTCATCCTTGTATCAAGTTGTTCATATAGTTAGTTGTAACCTTGGTGATGACATGTTGTGTCATGTTATGTGTCAAGAAAGTCAAAAAAAAATTATCATGTGTTTTTCTATGTAGTCTTGTGTGTCGGAAATAGTGGGTGTTACATCAGTGTTACACTGATTGAGTGAGATTATAACCAAATGTCACACTACAGTTCAGACTCCATGTAATTCTTGTGTGTGTGTGTGTGTGTAAGAATTGCGCCCTAGGTAGATATTTTGAAAGATGTGCTTGATAGCGAGAAATAGTTAGATGTAGGAAGGTAGATAGATGTGTGGATGGAAAAATAACTTCCCCTCCTATGGGTCTATGTATAAAATGTATTCCCTTATCACTTGAGTGAGTGTTTGATGTATTCTCATGCTCAAAGAATTCCTTTGCATGAAACCTTAGGTGATGAGAGTAAATGCTTAGATCTTGGTCCTTTAATATGTTTACATAGCTTTATATTTATATGATTCCCTTGATGGAATTTCATAATTGATAATTGGAAGGATGACCCATAAGATAATAAGATGCTTAAAATGAGAAATTAAAGTAGAAAGAGGTTATGGGTTCCCATAAGGACAAGGGTTCATGGATGATGATATCTTATCTAGGCGGTGGTGTTTAGAGTCCTGAAATTTAAAGCAATAAAGTTCAAACTTAGTTGTAGGGTGTGCACGACCAAAGAGAAAATAAAAATCAAAGAAAAAAAGGCCAAATATATGTATCAATTGAAAAAATTTGTCTTAGAAATAATATGAATAGTAGTTTTCGATTAGGACCTAGAATGTACCTAAGTGTGTGATTTTTCTCATAAATTTTCCCCACTTTATTTTGTTGAGTGAATACTTAATAACATAAATTATTTTATAACGTATGTACCTTTTTTCATTGTAGATGGATGGAAAAATCATTCCGAGTAGAAAATTGAAAGTGTGAAGTGTGGAAGCTAAGAAAGAGGAAGTGACCCTAGGGGTGAAATGTATAGTGTTGTACCATATTACACTGTTAGTGTGCTTGATTTAGGGTTGCTTCTTTTTACATATTAAGGACATACGTGTAAAAGAAGACTGAAATGAGTATTCAAATTCATGTGTTATGAAAACTTTTAAAATCATGTAAAAGTATGTAAAATAGTGAAAAATTTGTAAAAAGGAAGCTATGGACCTAATGCATGAAGAGTGAAAAAGATAGAATAGATGCATTGATGGTCTTAAAATGCTTTGCATGCAACTTTAGGTGGTAATAACAAATGATTAGAGCTTGGTATTTTATTATGGTCACATAGATTTACATTTATATGATTTCCTTGGTTTATTTTTCGTAATTAATAACCTGGAAGGACAACCCATAAGAAAATAAGATACCCAAAAGATGAAATACTCCCAAAAAGAGTGAGTAAAGTAGAAAGAGGTCGTGGGCACCTAGAAGGATGAGGGATCCTGGGCACTAGCATATTGTCTAGGTTATGGTGTCTAGAGTCCTAAAATATAAAGCAATAAAGTTTAGACTGGGCTATAGGGTGTGCAAGACCAAAGAGAAAATAATAAACACAAACAAAAGGCCAAAGATGGCTATCAATTTCTATTTTTCTCACTTAGTAATCATATGAATAGTAGTATAAAATTAAGGCCTATAAATGTACCCAAGTGTGTAATTTAATTTGTATAGAACTAATCATATTAACCATTGAACTTATGAGAATAACACCAATACTAACTAGGAGTGATTAGATCATTTAAATACAAGACATGTATTAGTAAACTCGTTATTAAAACACCTTATTATGTTATGATAGTACGATAAGAGGTGTTTGTAAATGATAGTAACTCGTTGAGTTACCATAAACCTCTATCAAGAAATGAATAACTGATGTGAAACTAAATAACCTATCATAAAGATAATTTTATCTATTTATATTAAATGCATACTAAAATTTTAAACAAAATGTAGACACCCCGAATCATCATTTCTATTGACAAATTCATAACCATACCAACTTAGGATGGATACATGGAGGATAGTGAGTATGTAATGACGAATGTCATTACATGGCCACTATAATTCCCATACAGATCCTAATATAGGACTTATATGATCCTTTTGATTAGAAGGATGAGTCGAGGTTTTTGTTACTTCTAAACATAAACTTAATTTCTTAAACAACAAAATAAGATCCAAGTAACTATACATAGATGGTTTTGCATCAACAGAGACAAGTTTTTCTTACTTGTGTGCAATCACGAGACTAAGTTGGTTGTGTGCAAAGTTGGCATTCGTGATTGGTTACAAAATATTATTTCACTTGACTTACACAATAATCAATGCTATACAACCTGGGTTGTGGGTTATATTAGCATCAAACATTTTTGTGAGAGTTATGTATAGTAATTTTTTTGTAAGATGGCTAAACATAGGAGGTTCAATAGTTTTTGGCAATAGTTCTTGATGTTTATAGAGTATGGTGATGTATGGAGTTGAGAAACAATATGATGCACCACAAGTTTATCTTGAAGCATTAATAAATAATGTTATAACCAAATTTCCTAGACTAGAAATGTAAATAACATTTGAATGATATTTCAAAATGAATTGGGAAGGAATAGTAAGAAATGAAAACCTTTTCGTCCCTCCTAATATTCCCTCATACTTGGGGATAATCTAATTTAAGATATTATAATTTTTCTCATCATTTAGGGAATGTTGTTCTTGATTGTAGATTCATATAATATTGCATGAAAATAAAGAATATATAGAGTGATATTGTATGTTAAGTTATAAGACCTTAATCACATAATTTAATTATAAACATTCAAGTTAACACAATATAATGAAGATTGCTATTTTATTTTATTTTACCCGTAAGTGTTTTACTAGGAAAATGTTTTTGTAATATATGTCCATGTGATAATCATTACATGTTTACTAATCTCGTAACTCAACTCCCTCTATATTTATTTATCAATTTTGTGTGCATGTTTTTCTCCCAAAAGATGACATTAACTTTTGGTTCAAGATTTGTTTTTAGAGGGAAAATCTCTAATGATAGATGAATTTCTTGATTTAGAAGTGTACGCTAAATAATTTTTTTAAAGAAAACTATGCGAAGTGAAAAAATACAAAATTGACTAACTTTCAATGGTCATAATACTAATCTACAAAAACTCATTATAATATATTTTCTTATAAATAGAAATCAACATATTGTTGTATCAATTTACAAATGTGCATGGATGAAGGATAAAGAATGGGAAAATATTGATAAAATGGTGAAGATATGAAGCATGTTGTGTTTGTATATTAAATTCTATTGAATTATCAACAAAATGCACTACAATACACAAGGGATTCACAATTTAAAGCATTACCTATTATGTAAGTTCGTATAGTAGTTTTCAATATTAGTAATAATGGACCAAATATATTCCCCATATTAAGGGATCTTAGGAGTTAAAGTATAAATGTTTCTAGAAATATATTTCTGGTAGGGTATATATGATCTAAAAATCAGGGTTATTTAAACCGACTTAATTTTCGGTTACCCAAGGAACTTTGAAATTTTAAAATTTATCAACTAAGGATTAAATTATGTTGCAAAAATAAATAATTAAAAAGATACCACAAAATTATAAGACCAAAATTTATAACAGAGTTTGTTTAAAAATGGACAACATCTCTAGGTCCGCCAAAAAGAGAAATTGATGTATTATGATGAAAAAATAAAAATTATTGCATCAAAATATTACCTATGGTTATCAATGTCAATTGAATTGTCTTAAACTCAGAACTATTTGTCTCGATGTAAGCTTTGATCCTTAATACGGGCTTGAAAAAAATTAACGATGCACCGATAGTATAATGTCTCTATAATCGCACTCCGGCCTAGAGATAATGATGTCGGTGTAGTACGATATCTACACCTTTGTTTCCTCCTCCACAATAAAGTCCCAATAATTATGAATTCTCTAGCTCCTGGCCATGGTGTTGATAGTCCCTCTGATCTTCATGTTAACTAGTAGCTCTCTGGTTTTTCAATGGATGTCTAACACTATGTCAATTGATCGGATCATAATTCGTGATGAATTTGACGTTGGATCCAATATTCGATACACACATGGATTTTAATGTTACAAGCTCATTTAGGTACCCGCCTCAATATTGTCATTCGTAAATTTGACTCTCTCTGGCTGAAACGACAATAATTTGTTTACAATCGGATCTATGAGTGATAATCCCCGTATTGGTAACTTCAGGTGATAATTTCTTCAATTATTTGCAGGAGATCATCTCCATTCTGAGCATCTTCATCAATCCAATTTGATAAAATCCCCATCTTATCATGTGGAACATTCGAGATGTCTTAACGATATCCACTCTAATAGATTCTACGAGCTGCTTGTCATTATCCATGCACTCCATAAACTAGTTTCCATGAGATCTAATCAGATACTTGAACTATTTTTCCATCCGCAACATCTGACTCTTTAGGTTCTGCGTCGTCTATTTCCCAGCTCCTCTACACGATATTTGACTACCTTGCACTCCTCGTCAAGCTCCTCCACACTCCTCGTAAAATGTCTTGAGAGGAATTGAGTTGGTTGGATGAAAATGCCATGAAGTGAGAGCCTTATATAATCTTCACGGGCGCGAAATATATGGATAAATAATTTATCCTTTACGCTTTATAAAACTTCCCGTATAGGATCTAGGATATGATCATCCCATATTATTCGCCATCTAGAATAACTCCGTAACTTTTAAATATTTTTGGCATCTATCCACATTGACCACCATCTCTCTCACACACACATATATATTATAATCTTTTAAAACATGCATATATATTCCATGTTGGCGGTTACTAAATGAGGTCCCCATATAAAATACTCTTCACCATATACATGGGCTTCTTTGTGGTTAGTGGTCCTATATTGACCACTCCAAATGCAGCCATATAAGGGGATATAATCAGCACGTAAGTATGTAAATAATTGTTTTAACCTTTAAAATATGCTTAGCTTCCATGTATGAGTATATTAAATGAGTTCCCCATGTAAAATACCCTTCACCATATACTTGCATTCCTTTCTGGTTGGTGGTTCCATGTTGACTGCTCCAAATGCAGCCATGAGATAACAATAATCCCACATATGTAAGACTAAAACATTCCTTATCCTTTTTCAAAGGCTTAACCAAGTATATGAATTAGTCTTTAGACCACCTTGTGAATATTTTGTTGGTTGGTTGAACACTTTATATGGGCTTTGTCTTGGCCATTTCACTCCATGTGGCCACTTAGCATGCGATTTTGTTGGCAGATATTGATAAGTTGGGAATTGTCTCTCATGTGCATTGTGACATGGAATGGGCAATGAGTTGATGAGTTATAAACTTTTCTACATCACAAAATATCCCATTACCTCGGCCATGTTTGGAAATAAATAGCTTGGTTTAACTCACCCTTAGAAAAGTGAGATTGATCATGATCTATCTCAACTCGACTCCTAGCTCGGTGAGCTACCCTAAGATAAAGAGTTGGCCAATTAGAATAATACACCCTCGATCCGCATTTGAAACAAAAGCAGCCTCAATAGTTGCCTTTTTATAAACGTCAAAGAATGAAATGCACGAAAATAAAACCAAATTTTTACTTTTTGATATTTTAGTTATCTCCATTTATCGAATCCACATCGAATCATTTGTGATTTCACAATGTGATCTGGTGCTATTACACGTGTATATTTTTTCTTAACACCTTTCCACATGAAAATAATATATTGCACATATAGTGTTAATTCTAACCCATTGAAAATATGCTTGAAATATGAATCCAATATCTTTTGTAAGAACCTCTTCTTGGGATATTGAGGGGAACATCCAAAATTTCAATAGACTTTTGGATCACTCCTCGCCACTTGAAAGATTTTGGTCCACCGAAATTCTTAATCATGAATCAAGGTACACAATCCTCATTTTTATTATTCTTTTCTTTTGTTAAACATGAACTCTTCCCGTGACCCATCTAGTAACTCAAATGAAAAATCAACAAAAGTATTAACAAAGATACATGACACCACTCTATCAAAAATATTTAAACAAAGTAGGTAATTTTCGCTCTATGGAATTGTAGACACTCAAATATTGATCTATTGTGTCTTCTCCCAAGGTTTCACTTATTTTGTTGATCATAACCACATCGTCTACCATAAGAAGAACACTTTGGCTCACCAAAATGATATCAATGTTGATCAACATCTTTCCAAGTTGATTCTTTGGTCACATCATCTCCTGTTAGGACAAACAATTTGGCTCAATGTCTCGCTAATCCGACCTCATCGCCTCTTCTCTTGAAAGAACACTTTGGCCTAAAAAAATCACCACTATTGATGAATTTTGAGAACATAATTTGCATTCCACATTAAACTCTACCCTCCTACCATAGAAGTGATGATAAAACCCGAATGGTTACTCCACCTTAAACTCTCCACGCGTGGTTCATGTTAATAATTTCTTAAACATATGGGTTGGTATCAAGACCAATGTTTCTACATACTATCCATAGAAGCATCATGGTAAATGATCTATAAATGTGACTATCACTTCTTTGAATCATCTATTTCTTTAGTGAAGTGACCACCAATCTAGATACTTTGAGCTCTAGTCTACCTTTGTTACATAGGTGTTAGCGATAACTTACTCGAGAAAATCACTCGATACCAAACTTTAACTAAAAACAGGGGTTATTTAAACCAACTAAATTTATTGTTTCCATGGGTATTTTGAAATTTACTCACATTATCAATTTAATATTAAATTTATTTAATTATGCTATTAAAATAAGTGATTAAAAACATACCACAAAAATTCAACACTCAGTAATTGATAACATAGCACGTCAAAAATGGACTCCATCGCTAGGTCCTCTCGAAAGAGGAACCGATATATTATGATACAGAAATAAAAATTCTTACATCAAAATACTTCTTTAGGTTGGTAGTGTCGATAAACATGGATTGAACTCGATGCTATCTACCTTAATGTAGACACAAAATCATGCACTTTAGTTTAGTCTCTGGTATCATACTACTATTTAGAGGGTTTTGAGTGAAGAAAGTACTAATTAGCCCCCATATTTTAGCCATATTCTTCTATTTTATTTCATCATTCTTGACCTTTAATACCTACATGCCCAGCTTTGTTTTGGTGATTTTTCATTATTTTACCCTCGATCAAGGCATCCAGCTAGTACTAGAGCATCTATGGTGCCCACCTTGGTCCTACCAAGAGCATCTCGATGCCTTTTGCACTTTCCCGCCACATTTTGGTCCCTTTCTATCCATTTTAGATCTTTATCTTTTTTTTTTCTCATCTATTTTGGGGTTAGTTATGAAATTAGATCAAGGAAACGCTATAAATATAAAGTTATGAGACCATAATGAGGGACTAAGCACTTGTCACTACTATCATCCATCTAGAGTTTCTTCCATCTATTGCATTGAGATCACTTACATCCACATAAATCTATCACAAGGCACAAGGCTATGTCATCTACATCACACACAACATAGAGGGATGATTTTATTCTATTCCATGCATACATTATATTAAATTTTCCACATCTAGTTATTGTTTGCTACATCAAAAAGTATGACCGACAAGAAAGCACCTATGATAGATTATTCACAAACACACAAGAACTACATTTGAGTTCTAAATGTAGTGCAACACTCGGTTAGTAACCCACTATTATGGCAAATTGAGGTTAATCTAACCCATTCATTTGTAATCTCTTTTTTAATATTTTGATACTCCTTTGTCTTTTGCAAGTATTTTCATCATCTTGGAATATCATCGATGTCTGGAGAAGTTTAGCGAAGTTAATGCGACAAAAAGTGAGGGTTTTAGACCATCCGCTGAACTTGTGAAGATCGGTTTTAGAGATTTCATACAAACTAGGCACCCAATTTACAAAATAGTGTACTTATAGGTGCCCCACCCATCTCCATGTGATCTTGTCCAACCGATACTCTAGATCCATCCTTTTTTGAGCTTCTACACATTTTTCCTACTTCTAGATTTTTGAGTCACCTTTGTGACACAGTCCTGCGATCATATTCTATTCAGTTGATTTCTTTCATCTTCTCTTTTACATATTAGGGTTAGCATTTCCTTTTGCATAGTTTTTTGGTCATATTTACATTTATTTACAACATATATTTACATTATTTACATATGTCCATAGCTAAGATTAACTAGTATCCATTTTTCCTTTATTAGTTAATCACTTAACGTTAAATTGGGTATGAAATATGATCCCTATGCTTGACTAGTAGTAAGGATGCGAGTTCTCTCATATAGCAAAAATGTATCCGTAATGGAATTATGGCCTCAATATAGTAAATGAGGTGTAATACTATATATATGGGTCTTTAGCCTTCCTTCAAAATAAAGTCACCGAAATAATGAGCTCTCTAGCTCCTAGAAATGGTTTTGACAATCTTTGGTGTCCATGTTGACTTGTAGCTCTCTAGCATATAGATGACTCTCTCGGTACTATGTTGACTGATAGAACTAACTTCTTGATAACCTTATTGGATCCAAATTTTACTAGAACATGGCTTGCATTATTACAAGATCATTTAGGTACTCTACCTCAATATTATCATTCACAAATTCAAATCTCTAGCCGAAACAACAATAATGCCTATAGACCGGGATCTAAGAGTGATAATCCTTATATTTGGAAATCCAAATGATAATTTCCATTCTCAATATTTTGGGAGATCATCTCCATTCTTTGTATCTACATTGATCAACTATGATAAAATCCCCATACTTTCTTGTAGGCTATTCTCATTGTCTTCATGAGTTCTCGACACAAGTTCCACTCTAAGATATTTTTCTATCTCCTTATGGTACTTCATGCACTCTATATGTGTGTATCCATTAGATCAATGTAATCCTTGCACCATTTATACTCCATGACGTCTAACTCCATGAGTTATGGATCATCCATTTCCCAACTCCTCTCCACGATCTTTTATTGTTCTGCACTCCTTGTTGAGTTTGTTAAGATCCTTTTCAAATGGATTGAAAGGAATAGGAGTTGGTTAAATGAAAATTTCTTATACTATGGGCCTTATATACTCCTCGAGAGTCCGAAATACATGGATAAAAAAATTCCTTTGGGATTTATAAAAATTATTGTATAGGGTTTACAAATAGAATACCATATTATTTTCCATCTAATATAATCCCATAACCATTAAAAATGTTTGACATAATATTCTATGTGGGCCTATCCACGTTGAATGCCACCTAAGTGGAGATAATTCTCTCTCACACAAAAACAAACAAACAAACAAAAAACACACACAAACACACAATTCTTTAAAATATGATTAGCTTCCACATAGTAGTATATTACATTTGGTCCCCATTATTAATACCCTTCACCATATACATGGGAATCTTTGTGGTTGGTTGTAACATATTGACCGCTTCAAATATGACCATAGGATAACAATAATCCCACATAGGTGGGAGTAAAACATGCCTTACACTTTTTCAAAAGCTCAACCACCCATGTGTATCAATCTTCGTATTTCCATACGAATGTTTTAATGGTTGTTTGACCACTCCATATGGATTTTTACTTGGTTTTTCACTCCACATGGCCACTTAGTGAGTTATTTGGGTTGAGGATGTTGGAAAATTGGGAAATTATCTCACCGTGTATTGTCACTTGGAATGTGCCACAAGTTGGTGAGTTTTCGAGTAATCTCAAACATGATCTCTCCCATTAGCTCAGAAATATTTGGAAATACATAAATTATTTCCCAACTTGGTTCAATTCACCCTTAAAAAATTGAAATCGATCATTATCTTGTTCAACTTTAATCCTCTCTCGGTGAGATACTCACAAAATAACTAGTTGTCTAATTAAAATAAAAGGTGGTCGGTTCCCTCTATGAAACAATAGTGAACTCCATAGTTGATTTTGTTACAACTATCTAATATTAAGGCTCAAAAATAAAAACAAATTTTTTCACTTATCACAAATTTTAAATCTACATTGAATAATTTGTGATTTTGTAATGTGTTCGGCATCATTGCACCCTATGCATGTTTGACCACAAAAACCTTTTCTCATGTGGATAGTATATTATGCATACAATTTCCATTATTACCCGCTCAAAACATGTTACAAATATGACTGGAAGATCTTCCACAAGAAATAGGTTCTCGAGATTTTGGGAACATCTAAAGTATGATTTAACCTCCAGATCACTCCTCACCACTATAACACTTCTAGTCCACCACAAGTCTTCAACATGAATTGAAGTTACACCATCCTCATTTTTATTATCCTTTTATTTATTCAAACATGAACTCTTCCTATGACCCATCTCATAGTTAAAGATAAAAATTAATAGAATCATTAAAATGGTACATGACACCCCTCTTTCAACAAATCTCATTAATCAAAGGAGTTTATTTTCCTTCTATGAGATCAGTAGGCACTCAAATCTCAATCTTACGTGTCTTCTCCCAAGAATGCACTTATTTTGTTAATCCAAACCACATCTTCTCCCAATGGAATCTAACACTTTTGTTCACAAAATAATTGTTAGTAAGAATCAAATAATTTCCAAGTTTATTCTAACCACATCGCCTCCCACTAGAAGAACAATTTGGATCCATTTATATTGATTCTAAATGAATCATCTTCTCATGCATGAACACTTTGTCCTATACAATATCTCCACTATTTCAAAATTTGGAGAACCTCATTGAAGAATCCTCTTGATGGAGTATGTATCTACCCTTCCTATAATAGAAGTGGTAAAAAAACATAAATGGTTACTCCAAATTTCATTCTCCACAAGTGACTCACCTCCCCACTTGCTCAAACATATGGGGATGTATTGACTAGTGCTTCCACAAACTCGTATGGAACCATCATGGTAGTCAATATAGAAAGATTACCAAAATTACTCTACTTCATCGCCGGCTTAGGGAAACAACCACCAATATGGATCCTCCGAGTTTTCTAACTTTTCTTGATATGTATTAGTGATAACCTTTGGAATAACCAACTCGATACAAAAATTTATCTAAAAATGGGGGTTATTTAAATTGAATCAATTTCTTGTTTCCTCGATACTTTGAATTTTTCTGAATTTATCAATTTGTGATTAAATTATGTTACAAAAATAAGTGATTGAAAACATACCACAAAAATGGACTAGTTGTAACAACCACAAAAAGATACACAAAAACAACAGTGAAAATACTGAAATATTTATTTTTTTACTTCCCACAACATAACACACATGTCAAACATGGGGTCACTAAAGACAACAACACATAACACAAGAGATGCTTACATGACATCATCAAATGATCATAAAATGGAAAGCACATGATGCACATCAAGACAACATTCCCCAATGATTGACTCAACCAAAAGGCTTGACTATATAGAGTAAACATATGTATGGGCCCATTTGGAAGACATAATTTTTTTAGGGTATTGAAATTATTACTGTTATAATTCAATCTTGGCCATAAACAAGCTACAAAACCCTTACCATTGCAGTTCATCATTCTATTATAAACTAGGTTGCAAAACTTTAATTCTGAGTACCACTTAACTTGTAGATATTTATTCTAATTTTCTTGTTTCTCTTTTTGTTTTACATATTGAACAAAAATGTTAGGGTGCAAGTAAGATTATAATGACTTAACGAGTTTATTTCTACTTTACTTAGGGTTTAAAACAACATGGCCCTAAGGAGAATATTTCCACATTCCACTAAAATTTAAGTTTTAGGGAAAATGACAAAACGAATATGAAAATGAGAATACTTCGGATTACATAACCTCGTACCTTTTTGAGGACTCAACAAAGTTATTGGACACCCCTAAAAAAATTTACAAATTTAATGACACATTCAATTTCTCTTAACAAGCTACAACCATGATTAAAGGGGTTAAAGAGAGTTTACGCCCAAAACCTGAAGCACATGATTCCCTATTTTCACCACATATACCTACTACCCCATAACATGATTTTTGGTATAAAGGGGTTTAATTCATCATTTAGGGAACTTAGGATCACACTGAAATTCCACCTCCATGTTTACTCCACACCACAAAATGGCTTAAAAACATTAATTAAATTATTTAACGTTTCAAATTTTCTCATTTGTGTACTAGTGATTAGTTGTTTTCAATTTGAGCCCTCATTAGAATTATATGATTGAATTACAAACCTCCCTTCAGGGACTTGACAATGATGATGTGTATTAAACAATTTATTTGTTTATTTTGCAAAAATATAGTATCAAAGTATAAAACCCCAAATGGTGAACATCATACACACGTTCGAATCCTTTTTTAAGAAATTACAAAGGAAACATCTATAGATATTTTTCACGTGTCTCCAATCTCCTAAGAATATACAAGAGCTATCTACCTATTTGGATCCTAGTAGTGAAAAGCTAAGGTTAGATTTCATTGTTTTACCATAGGTTGAAGAGAAGGTAAGAGCTAATATTTTCCCTTAAGCCTTGAATAGTTATGGTGCTCTAACAAGATGAAATGTAAATGAACATTCTCATGATCATGAGATTTGATCAAATTTCCATTAGGAAGATATTTCTGACATTGGATTTTTTGCTAGTTAAGACAAGCTTAGAATAAAGAGACTATAGTTTGATGCGACAGGATAAAAACTCCAATTGATTACTATTTACTATTAAAAGTATGTTATAAGGAATGGCTAAAACATAGTACATCCTTTTATAATATTCTAGCTAAAAAAATTAACAAGGTGTTAAGCCCTTTTCACAAGTTCTTACAGTATTGAAACAATAACATTTCTACATTTTTTTTTCTTTGCCTTCAATTTCTCGAGCCCCTAAAACAACATAGCAAATTTCATGGTCGATCCTAACAACAAAATATATATATATATTATTGTGAACCAAAAAAATAGTGTGCAAACACCTTAATGATTATCATCTATGAAAATTACAACAACCACTTCTTTTGTGTTCGAGCTCAAATAATCCACTCTGCAAAACACATTAGCTTTTTCAGGTTCAGAGAATGGCATGAGCACACATTCCCTTTCCTAGATATCTCATCAAAATAATTCAACGAATAGTGCATGATTTCCATTCCATGACATAAACAATATGCAATTAATATGGATGCATACAAAATAGATACCTAGTTAACAAAAGGCACAATTGCATGATGTATGAAGGCTAAAATGTGTATTTTCTATCCAAAGTTACTCTTACACCATACATTCTAATTATCACATATTTCCCACATAATCCACCTTTTTTTTTTTTTTTAAGTAATGATAATAATAGCAACTTCACAATCACAAACCTGAATAAGGGAATCATACGACAAGTGTCCAATATGGAATAGTAAAATCTCCTAATAATTGCAGAAGGAAGATAACTAATTAAATTATTCCGAACATCCCTACTCGAATCCAAGAGTGCCACACAAGCCCACAAAAAACATGGAGCCTAGGGGGGTATTATAACCACTCAAAGACCTATCAAAAGATCATGTAATAGGGAATACATTACACATGCATACACATTAAAGAATGCAGGTGTTGTTTGAGTAATATACCCAATATATATATATATATATATATACAAGGTTAAACAACATCTGCATAAGATAAGATAAAATCTGAATGCATACTAAATAAAACCGCAAATACAAAAATCGACACATCCCTCAACGAAAACCCTTCATTCCCAACATAGTAACTATTTCAATGCTATACAATTTTAACTGACTTATTAAATTAACAAAGAAAAGTCTCATAACAAAATTATTGTTTTGGGGTAAATGTAGTTTACCTTTCAGAGATCCCAATGCATCTCAAATGTCGATCTTAGTTCTATGTACACAACATCTCCAACATATACATCATTGTTCATTACTTGGAAGGGTAAAAACATTCATGCACCCACTACCGTGGTGCTTCCACCAAAAAGGTTTCATATAATTATATAATTTAGGAAAACTTCTACAGTTGTGTCAGGTGCATAGGATATCTAAGTTTAAATGGTGAAATCCTCGATTACCTAAAGTATTATACTCAATGATTTGAGTAAGGATTTCCTTAGAATAATCCTCAAATTTTCCATCACAAAGAAGTCGGTGGGCCTTTCATAGAATAAGTTAGGGGGATCACTCAAATGTAGGACTATAATGATATCCCTTGTCGGGATAGTAAAATATTAATGTCATCTTAAGTAAGGTATGCAAGCTAGATTCAGCAAAACAAAGTAAATAGCGACATGATAATGTCGTAAATCCAATTATTTAGTCGTAGCCTGGTCAAATCAGGTTAGCATATTACATAGACCGTTATGGGTTCTTAATAAATTAGAAAGTTATTATGTCATAGCCTTCTAGCCGACCTCCTAGGTCTAAATTTGGAATGAGTCGATACCAATTTTGGCCATTCGAGGGAACCAGAAGATTAATTAAATCTATTTTCAACCAATATTCAACTCTAAGCAACCGCACCTTGAATACCAAAACTAGTATTGCTAAAATGATGAGCCAATATTTTCCCAATATCATTTCTAGACCGAACTTCTACCAAACCGTGATATCATCAATATGTCAAGCAATACACGAGCCTCTGGTGAGACCCTGAATTTTATTACCTACCCTCTTCTATAACAAGATGGTTACACAAAAGAATGTTCATCACGCTTTTAAAAAGAGACAAAACTTAAATAATCAAAAATTCATTGTCATCTGGGTCCAATACCATGTCACAGAACAATACTACTCCCACAAGCATAATACAAATGTATAAAAATTCCTCATGCATATCTTAACAAAATAATACTGCAATATACACGGGGATGTCAACAACAATCATATAACATTTCAAATGAAAATTTTCCCATGCAGAGATACCCAAAATTAACACAACAACCATTTACATGGAGAACAAGCAACACTCATGCATTTAGTACAAATGAAAAATATGGGGAAGGGAAAATGGCTCATGCTAGTGTGCCTTTTATTAAAACCAACCCTACCTTTTCCAGTGCTCTAAACACTCTCCCAAAATCCCACACCCATCCAATGCATGCCAGACTATGGAGAAAGCCAGTGGAAGCTGAAAACGCAAAAGAACAAGAGGAAACCATCACCCAAGCTGCAGAGGAGGAGAAAATGAAAAGGAGAAGAGGTTGTTATGTAGGAAAAATAAGAGCAAAATACCTTGGATGAGGCACGAGGTTGCAGGATGGGTGGCTTCTACAAGAAGCTTCACAAATTCCAAGTGCATGAAAGCACATTAATTGGAATAATAAGAGATCCTCCACCCACTTTCTTGATGGAATAAATAGAATATTTATTCAATGCCTATATAGAAACAAATACAACAAGCCAATATATAGGTTGCGCAATAGAGGAGGAACAAATAGAAACAGTTACACAGGAACGGTTAATAGTAACCGTATGGGTGGCGTGAAAAATGTATTAGTTAAGCTAACATTCCCCCTTTAATACATTGTTCCTACATATGTACCCCTTAAACAAATCAAACTTCACCTTGCCAGAGAGGCTTGGTGAGAATATCTACAACCTGAAAATTAGTAGGGCAGTACTGGAGCTGAATTTGGTGGTTTAAGACCTGTTCACGAATGTAGTGACATTCAACCTCAATATGCTTTGTTTGTTCATGAAAAACAAGATTCTTCACAAGCTTCAACACACCTTGATTTTCGCAGTGAATGATAGGAGTTTTCTCTTCAAGAATCCCTATATCTGCAAGAATGCAACGTAACCAAATCGCTTCGCACACATCTCCTCATGCGGCGTGGTATTCATCCTCGGTGGATGAGAGAGCAACAACAGTTTTCTTCTTACTAATCCATGAGATAGGTCCAGATCCGAGATGAAAAACATACCTTAAAGTGGATTTCCTGTCATCAACTGATCCTGCATAGTCTGAGTCTGTATATCCTTGTAAGAAGAACTGAGTGTTCTTCTGATACTCCAGAAAAAATTCAATTTTACATCAAACATATCTCAACACATGCTTTACTGCTATCCAATGACATTTCTTTGGCTCCTGCATAAATCTAGCAAGATAGCTCACTACAAAGCAAAGATCTATCCTAGTATAAGTCAAGTAAATGAGACTCCCCACAAGCTTCCTGTAGTGAGTGCCATCTACCTGTGGTGAATCCTGGAATCTAGATAATTGCAAACCTTTTTCCATAGGGGTGGACATAGGTTTACAATCTTTCATACCATACTTTTCCAGGAGTGTCTTGCATATTTCATCTGATAGATGAAGATATGATTCTTCTTCTGCCATATCTCTAAGCTAAAGACAAGAGTGAAGTAGCCCCAAATCGGTCATGTCGAAGGATTTCTTCGTATAATTCTTTACATCATCCACAAGATTTTCGAACTTCCTATGATCACAAGATCATCTACGTACAAAACTAGAATGATAATCTCTGTTCCTACCTTCTTGATATACAAATTTGTATCTAAGGGGCTACGAGTGAATCCATGTTGCAATAGGTGATCATCAATTTTTATATACCATGCCCTAGGTGCTTGTTTGAGTCCATAAAGTGACTTTATCAGATGACATACCTTGTGTGGTTGATGCTCATCTACAAACCCTTCAGGTTGGGCCATGTACACTTCTTCTTTTAGATCACCATTCAAAAAGCACTTTTGACATCCATCTACTGAAGTTTCCATCCATTTTGTGTCAGGTGCATAGACAACTCTGATGGTTTTGATCTTTGCAGTGGGTGCAAAGGTCTCATCATAGTCAATTCCTTCTTGCTGAGCATAACCCTTTGCAACAAGTCATGCTTTGTGTTTGTCGATTGAACCATCTACCTTATATTTTGTTTTGAAAATCCATTTGCAACCAATGGATTTCTTACCTGGAGGCAGATCGACAAGTTCCCATGTCTGATTCTAAATTAGGGAATCATATTCAGCATCCATAGCCTATTTACTATGTGGTCTAATGCTCACGCATCATGAATAGTGTCGTTCGGTGCTCAACAACTAAACTCATGAGTGCAAAATTTACCTCATGTCTGGCTTGACTTCATGTTCTGACTCCCGTAGAAGTACCTGGAAGTGAGTTCAGGTGTGCATCCCTAATAGTATTCTGACCCATTTCAGACATTGGTGTTATTGTTGCTAATGTGAAGATGTGTTTTCCAGTGTGCCAAGATCAACAAACAAGTCTCCACTCATCTCTTCTTCTCTCTAAGAAGAATCATCTTGCCCATCATCTGGATGTGTGAGCAATCTATGTGACGAGGTCGGTACTGGATCTCCATTGTGTGGCAGGGAGTCAAAGGATGACTCATCACACACCACATCTCGACTCTCGTAGATCTTCTTCGTCTCAAGATCCATGAGATGATATGCCTTTGAGGTAGTACTATACCCCAAGAAAAGACATGGTAGTGTCTTTAGATCGATCTTCTTCCTTTTCTCATCTGGAACATGCATATATGCAGTACAACCAAAAACTCTCAAATGATGAATAGAAGGTTTACGACCAGTCCATACCTCTTCCGGTGTCCTGTTCTGCAAGATCTTCATGGGTTCCCGGTTGAGTAGATACACTACTTTCTGATCGCTTCGCCCAAAACCGATCCTCCAACTTGGCGGTGGAGAGTATACAACGAGCCATCTCCATGACATCTCCCGTTGTGTCACTCAAAATCCCATTCATTGGGGCATATAGGGTGAGTCATGTTGTTAAATGCCATGCTACTTTAGGTATGCTAAGAACTTCTTTGATACAATTCCCCCCTCAATCTGAGTGGAGGAGAAGGAGAGGCTTCCTAGACTACCTAGTGGCATGCTGGTAAAAGGTTTGGAAATTGGCAAATGCCTCACTCTTCTTCCGAGATAAAATATACCCACATTTTCCGTGAGTAATCATCAATGATGAGCTAGAAGTACTCAAAACCTTGGAAGCTAGCTGGCAGGGGTCCACACATATCGGTGTGTACAACCTGAAGATGCTTTGTAGAATGATAGGAGATCTGTTTGAATGGACTCTGTGTTATTTTCCCATGAAGACATCTCGAGAAAACAAGTAAGGAATGGGAGAGTGGAGGAAGCCCTCTTACCATTTCCTTAGAACCGAGGTGATGATAGAGCCCCAAAAAAACATGACCATATCGAAAGTGCCATAGTGTAGTGGACTCCACCGTTGAAGTAGAGAGAGCAATGCTAGATGAAGTGACCACATCCAATGCAAATAGATGGCCCTTCAGAAATGCTCGAGCAATTACTGAGTCTCCTTGGGAAATGATGCAGGACTTGACCCCTTTCTCAACAAATAATTCAACCTACATTCGATGGTTAAGAAGTTGACTCATAGATAAGAGATTTGAGGTCAAACCTGGAACATATAGCACCTTCGTGAGTGTACATCTTCATGTCCCAAGAGGAATGATGACATCACCAATCCCTGCCATAATATACTCTTGATTGTCTACGATGGTGATCCGATCTCTAGTGGGCTGGTCACTCAGGGTATGGAACAACTTATTATTGCTAGTCATGTGTTTTTGGAACTGAATCAATCAACCAGACACTTTCTGATGGTTGTGAAGTCATGAGACTAGGACAATGTCCGGATGAGTTGTGTCTGGAACCTCTTCATCGGAGGTGGCATCTTGCTGAGCAGCAATGTGACCCTTTCGCTCTCGATTACAAGCATGCCATTGGGATTTCTTGGAATATCCTTGGCCAGAAGTGCTCTCTTCACTAGAGTTTCCATACTTGCGACCATTGTAATAACAGTTCACAGTCGTGTGTGTATCCATGGAGCAAATGTGGCACCATTGATCCACCTTGTTGTTTTGCTACTTCTGGGGTGGCTGTTGTGGTGGCCGCTGAGAAGGTTGTTGTTGATGCTACTTCTAATTCTGGGGTGACTTTGTCCTTTCCAAGGCTTATGCTTTTGCCTCGTGATGAGAGCCTTGTCTTTGAAGGCTTCTTGAACATTCTGCATGGCTTCTTCCTACTGGAGATAATTCACCAGTGTGGAAAAACTCACCTCTTGTTGAGTGATGGTCAACGTGGTGATCAGTGTCTGAAACCGGGAAGGAAGAGCTCGCAAGGTGAGCGGGACTAGCAACTTGTCATCCACCGGTTCACCGAGAGTAGAGAGTTCTACACGTAACTCGCCACACGCCATGCAAGAAGGCTTCTACTAATTCACCATCATGCATACTCATCATGTGAAGCTTAGTCTGAAGATGCAACTTCGTCATCAGATTCTTGGCTTCATAGATGGTACACAACGTGGTCCATGCCTAGAGGAAGTGGTTGCTTCCCAATGTAAGGTTGAACCTCATCAGAAAGGCTCAGGGTGATAAGCATTAGTGCTTTTGCATCGGCCTTTTCATGCTTAGCCAATAGATCAACCTCTCGTGGGGGGGGCATTTTGCTAGAAATGATCCCCCAAAGATCTTCAAACTGAAGAATCGTTTGCATCTTGGTTTTCCATGTGGCGAAATTTGGCCCTTTCAAGAGTTGGGCATCGATAGCAATATTTTTGGAGTAGACATTTTCAAAAACTCAAAATTGTATTTTATTTATTTATTATTTTTTTCAAAAATGGCTACAATGCTTACTAAAGGAATCTATCCTAAAGATGGGCTCTATAGGCTCATGTAGTGAGACGTGGACGCTCTTGTGGGCGTTCTACTTTGTGTTCATCATCTGCATCATAGCCACGTTCAAGTTCTACATGAATCCACCGTGCTTGACATCGAACATCGAACCAAAAATACTCCAATAGTCCTCGGCGCACAATCTCGTCAAAGAGAATATTCCCAGTGTTGCGGAGCTTGTTGACCAAGGCAAAGAATAGTCCTAGTGGTGTCTTCATTATCACTCAATGCCCAAATATTTGGTGCATTGCTCATGGTGCTTTGTGCATCCAAAATTTGTGACATACGCATGCACACGGTTTTGTAATTTTCAGGCTTTGCTGGTGTTGGCTTGAATAATGGCCACATCCAGACAAAAAATAGTGACTCCACTGAAAGGTTGATCAATGCAATTTCAATGTTGTTCGCTTCTCCTTGAAAACAACAACTAGTCTTACAAATCTTCCTCCCTGACTCACTGGTCGCTATTCATGGTAGGTCTCCAAAGATGGGCGCAGAAGAACAAATGATGGAAATGGCAGGACACCATAGCTCCTTGGGAATTGAGTGACCTAGACCAATACATGGGAAAATTATTAGGCGCCACTTGCTCGGATAGCAGAGTCAAGGCATCGACTCCCACCAAGAAGAGAATGCTAGGATTTCTTCACTAGAGAATATTAAGGGTTTGGGTGATGTTATCGGTGCAAGTGAATTAGTTTCTTAAAGATGCGTTTTACTTGCCCTGCCCATCATGTTGCTCGACTTATGGTTTGCTAATGGTTTGATAGCAAATTAGAAAATTCTCCACGCATACAGGCCACTTCCTCAAAATTTGTATTCACGGCACTAGACAATGATGGCACAGGAAAGGAAAGGAAAGCAGGTCAATCCTCCAATTCATGCTTCCTTGATCGCTCAGGAGGCTCCTCCTTGGCGGCTTCCTTCCTTGGTTGCCGGTCTTCTACCAAAACTGGTCACAAACTACAGGTTCGGGATCCACACACAGGTTGCTACGCTAACACCAATCTCCAGCCATGTTCACACTGGTAACTCCAATTTCCACGTAGGTAGAGGACGGACAAAAGCTCTGATACCAATGATGGAAGAAATAGAATATTTATTCAATGCCTATATAGAAACAAATATAACAAGCCAATATATAGGCTACATAATAGAGGAGGAACAAACAGAAACAGTTACATAGAATGGTTAATAGTAACCATATGGGTGGCATGAAAAATGTATTAGTTAAGCTAACATCTCTAACATGACAGTGGCGACCACTACACATTAAAATTTTCTCTTGGTTGGAGTTAATAAAAATGACCCAAGGTTGACCAAACAATAATTTTCGGTGAGGATGAGGGTGTACCCACCCATAACAATTCCACCTTCCCTTTTAATTTTGTAAAACAACATTATCATCACTATTTTACAACTAGTTATATAATTATATCTATATATATTTTAATTGTTATTATCTTCCTTAATGATGTTGTAACCTTAGCATTACAATCTCACTAGACCAGAACCTTATCAAAATCATCTCTCCTCATCGAACTTGGTCAAAGTCCCCAATACCGACCTCCAATCAAAATTTGAGTAATACCAAAGCTTTACGACATTGTTAATGAATCGTACACCACCCCTGGGTAATAATCTATCCAAGCATAACCATAACACAAAATTTGAGGTTATTTAAATGGAATTTTTTTGTCCCAATGGCAATCGACAAGGTATCCGGACTAAGGTTTATCCATGAGTTTTAATTCTGACGATGCACCAAAGCCAAAGTTTTGCATATGTCGTGGTTATTACATACTACTAGCTAAATAAAAGCTATTCACACGGTGAGAAGATTTGGTACATCTCGAGAAGAAATGAGCTCCCATATTCATCCATAGGGTGAAATGATCATGAATTACATTCCATCCTCTTATTAAAGCATCATCCTCGATGCACAATGAAGCAAAGTCTATAATAGGTTTAATCGATAATACAGCCAAAACTACAAGTTTTCCGTAAGAAAACAAACTACACTTAATAAAATGTGACCTTATTATAGAAGGTAAGTCTTGACAATTTATTAATATTCTATGAAGGTTGGCAGTTCTCTTATACATTATTACTTAGTCCTTTCTCTCTTTTCTTTTGTATATCTTAAATTTAAGCTCTTAATATCTCAATCCTTAGGTTTTCAATTGTTTATTTTCGTTGGTGCCCATAAAAAAATGACATCACAAGGCCACTCAAGGGTCAAAATAATGCAAAATTCCACTTGACATACAACTACATACTTACGGAAAGTATCACAACCAACCAACAATCACGACACTCAACACCACCAGAAGGCCATATAACTCAAGTTACACTTCACATCAACATGAAGGTTTGATAGCCAAACCAATGGGGCAAGGGCTAAGGATATAGCTCAAGGCAACAAGCACAATGCTTCCCTATCACAATACAAAATTTCCCACCCATTTAACACACATTTAAATAAAAGAGAAAACAATCACAAGAATGCAACTTTCAAAATACACAAGGTTTGAAAGACAAAGCCAATGGAGAAGGATCTATGGGGAGATCACTTATGTCTCCCAATGGGATTAGGTTCCCACCTTAAGCCCTCCAAAATACAACTCAAAACCCCTATAAACTCTTATGCCTCCCTCAAGAACCTCTTATTCCTCCCTCATTCTCTTATGCCTCCCTACAATCTCTTATGTCTCCATCAAATGAACCAAGTACGAAAACAAAGCATTTTCTTATACAAGGTGGGGCACCCAACCCAACTCCCTCCAAAACATGAGATAAAATCTTATGCCTCCCTACATATAAAATCCCCATAGTCTTCTCCCACACCCAAAGAAAATAAGGCCAACTACCCAACCACACAAATGCCCATGACAAAAAGTACTAATAACATAAAAGGATTATGACAACATGGGATTTCCAAATAATTCTCATACAAAAGTTCACATAACTTGAACCATACCTGCAGCTAAATATGGTCAAACAAAGTCAACATCCTACCATAACATCAAAATTCACTCCATATACCTCTCAAGTATCAATCGCACACACACAAATTTCTTATGTCTCCCTCAAGTCTCTTATGCCTCCCTCAGGTCTCGTATGTCTCCCTCAAATCTCTTATGCCTCCCTCAAGAAATAACATAAAGATAGATTTTCCTTTTCACTCCCAAAAGAGGTCGGTCACCCTATGGCCCTAGACACATAGAGTTAGGACACCCCTAACCAAAGTGACATAATAACTCATGGTTCGAGAATCCACTAGTTATCTATAACTCCTTGGGGATACCCCCATACAACGAAGAGGGTCCATAGGTGTCAGCACTCCATGGTGAATCCCATGACCCTATTCCAACACATTATAACATTAGAACCAACATAACAATCCATATCAAATGCCAAGTGGCAAAATCTCAAGACTTTTCTAGGTTATAAAAATTTTAAACTTGATACATAATTTAATAATGAGAAAAGCAAATGGATAACTAGCCATAGTTAGTGAAAAATCTGAATGTTAGTGCAACCACCAAATAAATGCCTAAAATATAAGGACATGTCAGTCAAGAAAATTGCTGATTCTAGCAAGAAAAGGGAAAGTGTTTGATTTATGAATAAAATACATGTATATAAATAACATATTACGATAACTATGTGGCCTTTTACAACCACCAAGGGGTACTCAATGAGTTTCTGGCACTCGAAAACATCGAGGCTCATCTCGTAAAATAATATAACACATAATACAACTGTCATAATCATCTGTCTGAATCATACCTCCACCACTTCCACAAGGCTCAACATAGTCGTAACTAAACTTAGGTTAAATCCATAAGACAACCATATAGGGAGAGAGAAAAGAGTGCATGCTTACCATCTACTGAGCCTAAGGTGTCCGTGAAACACAATATACATGACACTCATTGAGCAAGCGTCATACATACCAAATGAACAAAAGTGGGTTTTTAGTATATTTGAGACTCCACTTCCTATCTTGTACTCGGCTCGAGTGATTGGTCAATGGTACATGTTTCCTCCCTCCAACATGCACTTTTTCCGATTCCATTAGGACCGGTTAGTGTAAGGTTTACAACATAATACATAACTATATCACAAACACAATGGAGATTCAAAAACATTAACCATAGCATCATACACATGGTATATATATAAGGTATAATCCCAATCATCACTTTCACGGGTTACGAAACATCACATTTCCACTTAGTGTACCCAAGGTACAAGTACTATATGATAGGGGGTCATACGATCACCATATGCCCCTTATTCACAACATGAAACATAACACATTACATGAATTATGTGAAAGGTGAAACACAATGACTAACATTTCAACATATAGCTCATTGCAATACAACATGGTCACACCTAAGATTCATCACAACACGGTGGTGACATCACAATACATTCTGAGTCACTGTACGAAAGCTCACACGCACAATTACATCTCATAGGATAACAAGACACTCCAACACTCTGTAATCCACAATATCATTCTCTTCATTACACAAAAGGCTGCACATCACACATGAAATCATCATACAATCCATGAAAAGAAGGGTGAATAATATCATCACAAGTACATCATCATGGTAACAAATGCACATTAAGTGGCATGCACAACAAGAGTGTTCCTAATATCACAATTACACCATTGGTCACATCACAACATCCATCACATTACTCTTCCAAATCTCTACCACCACTATGCCAAAAGCATCACAACTCCAATCCATCCTAGAGGTTTGAGAGCATGAACCTTGCTCTGATACCAAGTGTAACACCCACAAAAAAGACACACAAAAACAACAGTGAAAATACATGAAATATATATTTTTGACTTCCCACAACATAACACACATGTTGAGCATGGGGTCACTAAATACATCAACACATAACACAAGACATTATTACATGACATCCTTACATGACATCATCAAAAATCGTAGAATGGAAATCACATGATGCACATCAAGACATCATTTCCCAATGATTGACTCAACCAAAAGGCTTGACTGACAGAGTAAACATATGTATGGGCCCATTCGGAAGACATCATTTTTTTAGGGTATTGAAAATATTACTATTTTAATTCAATATCGGCCATAAATAAGATACAAAACCCTTACCACTATGGTTCATCGTTCTATTATAAACTAGGTTGCAAAACTTTAATTCTGAGTACCACTTAACTTGTAGAGATTTCTTCTAATTTGCTTGTTTCTCTTTTTGTTTTGCATATTAAACAAAGTTGTTAGGTTGCAGGTAAGATTATAATGACTTAACGAGTTTCTTTCTACTTTACTTAGGGTTTAAAACAACATGGCCCTAAGGAGAAGATTTCCACACTCCACTAAGAATTTGGGTTTAAGGGAAAATTACAAAACGATGCTGAAAATGAGAAGAATTTTGGATTAGATAACCTCACACCTTGTTGAGGACTCAACGAAGTTATTGGACACCCCTACACAAAATTTACAAATTTAATGATGCATTCGATCTCTCTTAACAAGCTACAACCATGATTAAAGGGTTAAAGAGAGTTTACCCAAAACCTCAAGCACATGATTCCCTATTTTCACCACGTATACCCACTACCCCATAACATGATGTTTGGTATAAAGGGGTTTAATTCATCATTTAGGGAACTTAGGATCACATTGAAATTCCACCTCCATGTTTAACTCCACACCACAAAATGGCTTAAACACATTAATTGAATTATTTACGTTTCTACTTTTCTCATTTGTGTACTAGTGATTACTTGTTTTCAATTTGAGCCCTCATTAGAATTATATGATTGAATTACAACCCTCCCTTCAGGGACTTGACAATGATGATGTGTATTAAACAATTTATTTATTTATTTTGCAAAGATATAGTATCAAAGTACAAAACCCCAAATGGCGAACCTCATACACACGTTCAAATCATTTTTTTTAAGAAATTACAAAGGGAATCATCCCTAGAATTTTTCACGTGTCTCAAATCTCCTAATAGTATACAAGATCTATCTACCTGTTTGGGACCTGGTGGTGAAAAGCTAAGGTTAGATTTCATTCCTTTACCACAGGTTGAAGAGAAGGTAACAGCTAATATTTTCCATTAAGCCTTGAATAGTTAGGGTGCTCTAACATGATGAAATGTAAACTAACAGTCTCACGTTCATGAGATTCGATCAGATTTCCATTAGGAAGATATTTATGACATTGGATTTTGTGCCAAGTAAGACAAGCTTAGAAATAAAGAGACTATAGTTTGATGCGACAGAAACAAACTCCAATTGATTACTGTTTACTATAAAAAGTATGTTATAAGGAATGGCTAAAACATAGTACATCCTTTTATAATCTTCCAACTATGAAAATTAACGAGGTGTTAAGCCCTTTTCACAAGTTCTTACAGTATTGAAACAATAACATTTCTACATTTTTTTGTTTTTCTTTTCCTTCAATTTCCAGTCCCTAAAACAACATAGGAAAATTCCATGGTCGATCCTAACAACACAAATATATATGTTTATTGTGAACAAAAAAAAAAAAAGTGTGTAAACACCTTAATGATTGTCATCTATGAAAATTACAGCAACCACTTCTTTCGTGTTTGATCTCAAATAATAAACTTGAAAAACATGTTAGCATTTTCAGTTAAGGAGAACTGGTATGAGCACGCATTCCCTTTCCTAGATATCTCATCAGAAATAATTGAATGACTAGTGCATGATTTCCATTCCATGACATAAGAAAGATGCAATTAATATGGATGCATATAGAATAGATACCTGGTTAACAAAAGGCACAACTGCATGATGTATGAAGGCTAAAATGTGTATTTTCTATCCAAAGTTACTCTTACACCATACATTCCAATTATCACATATTTCCCACATAATACACCTTTTTATTATTTTATTTTAAGTAATGATAACAATAATAAGAACTTCACAATCACAAAACTGAATAAAGGAATCATATGGCAACCACCCAATATGGAATAGTAAAATCTCTTGATAATTGCAGAAGGAAGATAACTAATTAAATTATTCTAAACATCCCTACTCGAATCAAATAGTGCCACACAAGCCCACAAAAAAACATGGAGTCTAGGGGTGGTATTATAACTACTCAAAGACCTATCCAAAGATCATGTAATAGGGAATACATTGCACATGCATACACCTTAAAGAATGCAGGTGTTGTAATATAGCCAATATATATATATATATATATATATATATATATATATATATATATATATATATAATATAAAGTTAAAAACATCTACATAAGATAAGATAAACTCTAAGTGCATACTAAAAAACCGTAAATACAAAACTTGAAAAATCCCTTAACGAAAACCCTTCATTCCCAACATAGTAACTATTTTAATGATATACATTTTAACTGACTTATTAAATTAATGAAGAAAAGTCTCATAACAAAATTATTGCTTTGGGGTAAATGTAGTTTACCTTTTAGAGATCCCAATGCATCTCAAATGTCGATCTTAGTTCTATGTACACAACATCTCCAACATATACATCATTGTTCATTACTCGGAAGGGTAAAACAACATTCATGCACCCACTACCGTGGGTGCTTCCGAAAAAAAGGTTTCTTATAATTATAAAATTTAGGCAAACTTCTATATAAGTTGTGTCGGTGCATAGGATATCCCAGTTTAAATCGTGAGTGCATCCAATTACCTGAAGTATTCTCCTCAATGGTTTGAGTAAGGATTTCCTTAGAATAATCCCTCAAATTTTCCATCACAAAGAATTTGGTGGGCCTTTCATAAAACAAGTTAGGGGGATCATTCAAATGTAGGACTGACAATGATATCCCTTGGCTAGGATACTAAAATTTTAATGTCATCTTAAGCCAGGTATGCAAGTTAGATTCAACAAAATGAAAGTACCGATATGATAATGTTGTAAACCCAATTATCTAGTCATAGCCGGTCAAATCAGGTGAGCATATTACATAGACCATTATGGGTTCTTAATAAATTAGAAATTTATTATGTCACAGCCTTCCAAAACCTCCTAGGTCTGAATTTGGAATGAGTCGATACCAATTTGGCCATTCGAGGGAACTAGAAGATTACTTAAATCTATTTTCAACCAAGAGTCAACTCTAAGCCAACTGCACCCTAAATACCAAAATTGTATTGCTAAAATGATGAGGTAGGATTTTCCAATATCATTTCCATACCGAACTTATACCAACCCGTGATATCATCAATATGTCAAGCAATACACATGCCCCTGGTGAGACCCTAAATTTTATTAACTACCCCCTTTTATAATAGATAGTTACACAAAATAATGTTTATCACATTTTAAAAAAAGGGACAGAACTTAAAAAAAAAAAGTCATTGCCACACACGGGGTCCAATACCAGTTACGGGACTATACTACTCCCACAAGAATAATACAAACATATCAAAAAATTCCCCACGCATATCTTAGCAAAATAATACTGCAATCTATACGGGGAAGTCAAACAACAACCACACAACATTTCAAATGAAAATTTTCCCACGTAGAGCTACCCAAAATTAACACAAAAACCATTTACATGGAGAACAAGTCATACTCATGCAATTATTACAAATGAAAAATCTGGGTAAGGGAAAAAAAATCATGCCTATGCACCTTTTATTCAACACTCCCCCCTGCCTTTTTCAATGCTCTAGACGCTCTCAAAAAATCCCACACCCATCCAATGCATGCCAAACTATGGAGAAATCTAGTGGAAGTTAAAAATGTAGGAGAACAAGAGGCATCCATCACCTAAGCCAAAAAGGATGAGAAAATGAAAGGAGTAGAGGTCATTTTGTTGGAAAAATCATAGCAGAACACCTTGGATGAGGCACAAGGTTACGGGTTGGTGGCTTCTACAAGAAGCTTCACAGCTTCCAAGGAATGAATGCACATCAGTTGGAACAATAAGAGATCCTCCACCCACTCTCTGACAGGCCAGGCTGGCACCCACTTCACATTAAAATTTACTCTTCGCTGGAGTTAATAAAAATGACCCAAGGTTGACCAAACAACAATTTGCGGTGAGGATGAGTGTGTACCCAACCATAATAATTCCACCACCCTTTTAATTTTTAAAACAACATTATCATCACTATTTTACAACTAGTTATATAATTATAGCTGTAGTGCTAACTTCTCTTCGACACCTTTTGTTATTGATTATGATATTGTCGACTATACTTATGGACATTATTGTATATTTTTATTTGGCATGATGTTAGATGTTAGAGATCATGGACTGTTGTTGATTTTGATTCATATATGGTGCATGTGGTATTGGAGACATTTTATACTGATGTTGTTATGATGTTGACATGGTTGTGTGTGTGTGTGTGTGTGTGTGTTTTGGACATGTGTTATTTCGTCATATTGAGTAGACCTAGATAATTGAACTAATTTTATGATCATATGGTTATTGATGAAATTGTAAATGATGTCATTACTTGCGTGATGATGTTTTTATTTATACATAGATGACTTTGGATTTATATTGTATATTTATTTTGGATGATTTGATGTGGCCACAAGGCCGAAGGAGGTATTTTTATTTTGTAGGTAAACATGTCACAAAAACATCGGGGATTGAGACCCACCACATTGAAATCTAGATGAATTCAACAAGGGTCACCATGGCAACGTGTATTTGTTATTTGTGTATGTTTGAATTGATGTTAGGGGTTCCCATGGGGGAGCACCTTCAAATGTGACCAAGGGGTTATGTGTATTATTTTATTTAGTTTCTTTTGTTTAATTTTAGTATGTGATTTTTTATGATGTATTTTCCCTTTATTATTTATTTATTTGTGTCTAGATTAGTGAGTAATCATGTTGTTAAATAATTTAAAATGGGTCAAAAGAATGCATTTATTAGAGCTGATGGCTCTTGGATTATGTGTTGTAAGTAATGTGTAAGTAACTTTGAGTGTGAAACACTCCACCTTCCTTTTGAAATTCAGATCTGTCCTTAGGGGCTGATTTTGGAGGCTTGTGGGACAAGATAAACTTGTCCCACACCTCTTAAATTGTTACACCAACCTTACCTATGGATTGAGAAGTCAAAATTAGTCCTTATTATGCATTTTGGGAAGACAAGTTGTAAGTTATTTTTGCACCTTCTTACATGAAATTAATTTTGGTCCTTAAGGGGTGTGGGCTTGGATTGTGTGTGTAAGTAAAATGTCATTTATTCACCCACTTATTAATTGTGCTTTGGAGTTTGAAGTTGACTTGTGAGGTGGAGTTGAGGATGAGTGATGTGGCATCCTACATGGAGCCACCTCATCCTCCTCTCTCCCTTTTCTATTTATTCAAATTCTTTGTGTTGTTTTGGGTTACTTCATTTTTGTTTGGTGCTCTTGCAATTGGAGAGAGTTAGAGGATTTTGATGCTTGTGGATTTTTGGTGCTTTGGGACTGTTTGGATTTGAAAGAAGCTTATTGTTGAACTCTTGGATCAAGCTCTATCATGGAGAGGTAGGAGCTTGACTCTTTTAAAATGTGTTCTTTTTTTTTTTTATGCATATGTGAATGTTGTTGAGTGTTTGGTATGTTTATGGGTTGGTTGGGTAGATTGCCTAAGTGTGGTGTAGGAGAAGACTATGGGGATCTTTCTTGTGGGGAGGCATAAGAGTTATTTTGTGGAGGGATTTTGGGATGGGTTTCCACCTTGGAAAAGAAATAGCTTGCATTTCTTACTTGTTATGGGGGAGCCATAAGAGGAGGGAGGCATAAGAGAATGGGAGGTATAAGAGGTACTTGGGGAGGCATAAGAGTATGTAGGGGTTTTGAGATGAATATATTGGTGGGTTTTAAGGTGGACACCCATTTCCCATTGGGAGGTATAAGCAAGCTTCCCCATAGATCTTACTCCTTTGGCTTTTGTATGATGAAGCCTTGTGTATTTTGTTGTTGTTCTTTCTGTGGTTATAACTGCATTATTTGGACTGTGATATGATTGTGAAATCTATTTTGTGTTGTGGAAGCTTGTTTGTTGCCATGAGTTGAATCCATTTCCTATTGTAATGTGGTTGGGGCTCGGGGGCCAATGAGGAGGATGGCTTCTCCTCTTCATTAGAATTCTTGGTTGGGTGGAGAGCGTTGCCTCTCCCCCTTTTTTTTGTTGTGACCAAATGAAACATGGTGGATCTCTCTTGTTGTTGTTAGGAGTTGTGTGAAGAAAAATTTCACAGTCCTCTTTGGGTTCCTTATTGTAAAAATTTCCCACTTTAAGTGGATGACATTGTAATATTATTTGTGGTGAAAAGATGCTCTGTTTTTGGATGTGAAAGTTACATTCAAATGAGAAAGATTTATTTTGTAAGTTGTCTTTTGGTGAACAGAAAAGAAGTTGTAAAAATGAATTATTTAAGTTTAATAGAAGTTGATTTATTTTCTACAAAATGGTGTTACTCTTGTTTAAAATTTGTTGTTGAAATATATTTTAAACTCTTTGTTTGAAGGATGGAAATGTCTGTGTTAGAAATATTACATTCCTCTGTATTATTTGAAAGGCATGTTTTGAAAATAGAACTACATTCTTTCTCTTCATGCATTGATTAAAGGAAAGTTAAACATTGTAAAATTGAATGGAATGAACTTAAATATTTAAAGTATGGCAAATGAAATAGATTAATTTCTAGTTTAAAATACGTAGATTTCTTTTAGATCACTGTAAACCTGCAATAAACATAAAAAATGTTCATAACAATCTACAACAATGAAAGACAAGTAGAAACATTAAAATGAACTAAGGATGATCAAAACGCATCCCAAAACTAATTATATTGCTCAAAGAAATTTACTTAGAACTTTATTAATCGAGTAAGAGGCAGAAAAAAACACCTTTGCAAAAAAAAGGAGAATTAAATTTGAATTGAAATCTCAACCTTTATCAATTAATCCTTGAAATCCATTTGAAATATTTCAAGTGATTTCTCCATGCTTGTTTGGTGTGTTGAAGAAGAAAGAATGGCAGATTAGAACAATTCTGGTAGTTGAAAATGTTTAGTTCACATTTTAATGGCAGAAAGTCATTTTTCTTAAATTTCACCCATCTAAGTTTTTTGAAAATAATATTTTGTGCTTCCTATGCAAAGAGGAGTTCGAGCCCTTTCCAAAAAGTCCTTATTTTCTCAAATCTGAGCTTCTAGTCAAAGTTATGGCCATCTGAAGTTTTATCATTCCTTTTTTCAAAAAAAAAAATGTTCAAAACTTAGTTTTGTTAAGATTCCTTAGCGCCCAAAATCCCCGCCTCTTCCACTTTTTTTAAAAAACACTTCCGCGGGTTCATGGGCCCACACCTTCAAACTTTACCTTTTTTTGAAAAAAACTTCCACGGGTGAAAATTTCTAAGTCTCCCCGATGGCCCGCCACCCCGCAACCAATGATGGTCTGACACCTACTTCTTTAGGCATCGGTGGAGGCGCAGGATTGTTTTAGACCTTAACACTTTTGGAAAAAGATTGGCAAAAATTCCTAAGTTTCCCCATCGGCCCTCCCTTCCCACAGGTCACTGTTGGACTGACACGTGGCTTTGTTAGGCATTGGGCGAGGGCATGGGTTGTTTTTAACCTTTGCTTTTTTAACACAAAAGTCTAAATTCTTAAGTTTCCCCATCGGTCCGTTTCCCCACTTGTGATTTTTTGGCATGACACGTGGCCTCTCTTGGGGTTTTCGAGGCTTAAATGATTGTTTTTAAACCTTTTTTTCTTTTTCAACAAAAAAGCCTAAAAATCCTAGTTTCCTCCAATGACCCGCCTTCCCACGTTGGCTTAAAAATGTGCCACGTGTCCCTTGCGGCTTGGGAAAATTTTCTTCCCTCGGCACAAAGCCCTGCAGCGGGCTCGTGGGGTGCAAATGAAAAATTGTGATTTTTAGCTAAAAGTGCAAAGTGCCAAATGTCTCCCCAAGTCCACCGGTCTGAAAACCTTCCCCGGAAAAAATTTCTTCCCTAGGCCCAGGTCCGCTTTTGGAAAAAAATCCTCCCAAAGGCCCGCCGGCCCGTAACTTGAGAAATATGAGGAGTTAGGAGGACTTCTTTATATCATTGGAAAGGGGAAGAAATTTCCTATCTAATGGAAATGTTTTCAAAAAGTGTTAAGTGCATGAAATATAAATTAATTACCTTCTTAATTTAAATGTTTGGTTTCAAAGGCATGGGGTGACTTTTAAGGGGTCACCTTATGGGGTAAGGGAATGTTTTTCTAACCCATGTAAATAAGAACCTTGGTTATTGTTTAGACCTTGTGAAATTAAAACCTTGGGAATTTAATTGTTTTGGCCCCTTTGACCTCTAAAATTAATTAAGGAATATTTAACTATAGTGTTAATTTAATTATTTATTAAATTAACACCTAAGAGAAATTTAACTATATTTGGATTAATTACACTCATTAATTTTGTAATGTGGATTTAATATTTGTTATAACGGGAAAATTTTATTTATTAATTATAATTGACTTTGAATCTTTGTTGTGACAACTATAGTTTTCAAAGTCCTGTTGAGGACTCACCTTTCAAAAAAAATTATTCCATAATTTTTCTAACTAAACCTAGGTTGTTCTTGGGTCTCGAGTGATGTTTTTAGGGCGTTACACTTGGTATCAGAGCCATGGGTTCAAAATCTTGGACCCTTGGGCACACTAGAAAACTTGAGACATGAACACTAAACCTAGTGCAATATTAAACCTAACACACTTTTAAATCTAGAAAACAACTTTGTTTGAAAATTGCATATTTTAGTAAACATGGAAAACTAATAAAAAACCTAGAATAATGAACTAACTCTCACCTTGGTCTATGCAGGAGGCATAGACAAGATGAGGGGTCCTTTCACATAGATCTAGACTTGCCACCTCTAGATCATATTGTAGCAACCATCCTACCTCAGATTTTACAAACACTTCAGGATGTTAATGTCGCTTTACATGGAGGGTCCATAGGAGGACGTCACCAGACATGATAGGGAGCCATCCATTGAGGCTCATGCATCTCCTTGACACAATGAGGAGCATAGAGGAGAGAACTCCCATGCATGGAGTTCGCAGAGTAGAGTCACCACAAAGGGGACATGGAGACCATATTTCTAGGACACAAGGATAGGTCTCGGAGCCCTAGGCTTAGAGATGAGCATGCAGAGAGGCCTAGGGGTCACCAGACTACAGCTCAGAGACCATATCAGGGAGATCCTGAAGCTATGACCATCTCACTATTTTAGGGACATAGGTGGATTTCAGGTAGAGGCCTGGTTGGTGAGCTTGAGCGGGTGCTTCAAGCTCTTCCCTTATACTAGAACATGAAATCATGTGTTGCGATCCATCTTCTGAGGGATGGAGTAGGTGTCTGAGTGGAGGACCGAGGAGCAGAAGCTCCACGTTGATTCAGAGACAGGTTACCTAGGAGCTCTTTGAGGAGTAGTTCAGGAGTAGGTACTTATCTCAGAGGTTCATTCAACAGAGGATAGATGAGTTTCACGACCTTCCAATCATCTATGATATAGTTGAGTATGAGAGTCAATTTCTGGATCTACTCTAGTATGTCGACTATATGTAAGATGAGTAGGTATGGATCCATAGGTTCATTAGGGGCCTCGAATCTAGATTTGGAGGTGTGGTGCATATCCATTGTCCACAGACATTAGCTGAGGCCGTTGAGAAGGCCTATATAGTAGAGGAGACTCGGGAAAGACACAATAGCTAGGCCAGAGATAGAGTACGAGCCACATCCAGTAGATGTAGGACAACAGATAAAGGGGTCAGCTCCCCCTCTTGTGGTGGACAATCTTTAGCACAATCATCTTTTAGGCCACAACAACATACAAGTAGCAATAGACCCACCCACCATACAGGCCTCCACAGAGATTCGATGCACAGAGGGGGTGGAGTATGGGGCCTCCTCCTAGGGGTCCCATTAGGACACAGGGTACACCGAGAGCTCACGGTAGGAGCTCACAAAGAGACCTCAAAGATAGTCCATAGCTAGATCATCAAGATCCACAACATAACCTCTAGAGTACCAGCTGAGCTGCTACTCATGGGAGAGGACCATGTAATTGTTATGGTTGTGGTGTTGCTGACATTTTTGGAGAGAGTGCCCACAGAACCCTAGTAACAAGGGTAAGACGTAGATCTTAGAGCCTACTATTGGTGACATGGGGCATAGTCATCGGATCTATGCAGCAATCAAGAACCACTAGGATGAGCACCAGAGTACCATGATTGAGATGACAGTAGCATTGGTGGTGTTCCTACCTCCATTCTATTTGATTCTGGTTCTTCTGATTCTTTTATTGCACCATCTTTAGTAGAGTGATGCATGGGCTGGTGGTAGTTAGGTAGGGTCTTAGTTGGGATGTCAGATGGCTTCGGAGCCAAGATCTCTATAGACTCCTTAGTTAAGGAGTGTGTAGTGGATTTGGGACCCTTCACCACTACCTCGATCTTCGTATCCTTCCGTTGGGTTCATATGGAGTCATCTTGGGCATGGACTTTTTCTCACACATAGAGCCAGGTGGATTGTTACCATAAGATTATATCATGTATAGATGATCTAGGAGTTGAGTCAGTGATAGTAGGGGTTAGGAGACCCATTTCCATTTCACACCATCTCTGCCATGTAGCTTAAGCGGTGTGTGTGACGGGGTTGTTAGATGTATGTTGTCATAGTTAGTGACCGATCGAGAGGATGAGTCTAGTGGACCATCGCTTGATGACCATCCCATCTTGAGAGAGTTTTTGATGTCTTTCCAGGGGAGCTACCAGGGTTACCACCCCCACATGAGATATATTTTCACATAGATCTGGTTCTAGGAGAGAGCCTATCTCACGAGAACCTTATCGATGACTACCCCTAGCTCTATGAGAGCTCAAGTTACAGCTAGAGGGCCTTTTGGAGAAATTCCTAATCCATCCTAGTGTATCCCCTTGGGGTGCACCGGTGATATTTGTAAAGAAGAAGGATGGATCTCTACGGTTGTGTATTGATTACCTCAACTAAACAAAGTAACGATCAAGAATCATTACCCCTTCCACGCATTGATGATTTGTTTGATTAGATGAAGGGGGCCATAGTTTTCTCCAAGATAGACCTTAAGTCAGGTTATCATCAGTGAGGATTATGGAGGCAGACATTCATAAGACCACCTTCCATACGAGATATGGCCACTACGAGTTCACCATGGTGCCTTTTGGTTTGACGAATGCCCCACACAGTGTTTATGAGCTTGATGAATGGGGTGTTTAGAGAAATTCTTGGATCACTTCATGCTCATCTTCCTTGATGAAATTTTTATTTACTCACGTACATGTGAGGAGCACAGGGCACCTTCACCAGGTTCTTCAAAGTGTCTTTATGAGAAAAGAAACTTTACGGGAAACCTGAGAAGTGTGTTCTTTTAGAAAGAGGTGCATAGTATTTGGCCACATCATTTCTGGGAAGGTATCACAGTTGATCATCCTTCCAAGATTCGAGCTATTATGGATTGGCCAACACCCACTAGTGTGATAGAGGTGCAGCAGCTTCATGGGTTTAGCAGGATATTACAGGAGATTTGTTCAGACTTCTCTCGGGTTACGCACCCCATCACTTCCCTTCAATGGAAAGGGAAGAAGTTTTTTTGGTCAGATAGATGTGAGTAGCCTTCAGACACTGAAGGAATGCCTCACGATGACAACACTTGTTCTTGCGGTACTAGATCCACAGGTGAGTTTTTCATATGCACAGATGCTTCTTTGGTAGGAGTTAGGAGGTGTGTTGATGCAGGAGGGAAGAGTAGTTGCTTTTGAGTCTCACAAACTCAAATATTATGAGCTCAATTATCCAACTCATGATCTTGAGCTTGCAGTAGTTGTGCATGCCTTGGTTTGATGGAGACACTTCCTTCTTGGTCGGAGATTCACACTCAGGACTGATCACTTGAGTCTTCGCCACCTCTTCACGCAACCCAATCTCAACTGCTCATCAATGGCATTGATGGAGTTTCTTTTTGAGTATGATATGGAGATAGAGCATGTGAAAGGGAAGGAGAATGTGGTTGCAGATGCTCTTAGCAGAGGAGACATGTGGTTATGGCCACTTTAGTGAGCATAGATTTATGGAGTAGGATTCTACAACAGCTTCCTCATGATACTTCTACATTGCAACTAGAGTAGAGATCGAGTCTCAGAGACCCCTTGAGGGGAAGTTTGATGGTTTTTTTTAGAGGAAGATGGCCTCTCAGGAATAGAGGCTAGATTTATGTTCCTAGGATGGAGGCTTGAGGCAAGACATCTTGACAGAGGCACATCATGCACCCTATTCAGCCCATCCCGGGTGAAGAAGATGCACGCCACTTTGAGACAGTTGTATCATTTGGAGGGGACTTCATAGAGACGTGGCTCAATTTGTGTCATGTTGTTTAGAGTGTCAAAAGTGAAGGCCAAGCATCAACATCCAGCTGGCCTTCTCTTTCCGCATGCTATACCGGAATGGAAATGGGACACCATTTCCATGGACTTCATTATTGGGCTACCGATGTCGAGATACCACCACATGCCATCCATCATGGTCATGGTGGATAAATTGACGAAAGTGGCTCATTTTTCTCTAGTGAAGACCACCTATACAGCTAGTGCAGTGGCATGGGTATATCTAGATGATATTGTCAGATTGCACGAGATTCCATGGAAGATTATCTGTGACCATGATCCTCTGTATACTTCCCACTTTTGACTACCATGCAGCATGCCCTTGGGATGAAGATCAATTTCAGCATGGCGTATCACCTTGAGACAGATGGATAGACTAGTGGGTGAATCATATCTTAGAGGACATGCTTAGGATGTATGTTATGGATCACCAATCAGATGGGAGGAGTATTTGTACTTGGTGGAGTTTTCCTACAATAATAGTTTTCAGAGTTCGATAGGCATGGCTCCTTTCCAGAACTTGTATGGTAGAGAGTGTAGGACACCTCTTAGTTGGGACAGGTTAGAGGACAAGGTTTCTCTTGGGCTAGCTTTATTGTAGGACATGGAGCAACAGGTGGTTATGATCAGACAGAGACTACAGAGGCACAGATGAGCAGAAGAAGTATGCAGATCAACATAGGACCAGACTCATAGTTTTGATGTGGGCATGAAGGTTTTCCTTCATGTGTGAGGCCACATAAGAGCCCTATCCATTATGGAAAAGGTTCTAAGTTAGCTCCTAGATTCATAGGCCCCTTTGAGATCTTGGAGCATATCGAACCTTTGGCTTACCATCTAGCATTGCCACCTAGCTTGTCTTACATCCATGATGTGTTTCATGTTTCAGTACTTAGGATATATATTAGAGATCCTTCTCATGTACTGGATTAGACCTCATTGTAGGTAGAGGATCAAGGGTAGGTGATGGTGAGCCTCATTTTCATTATAGAGCGCAGGACCCTAGGCCTTCAAGGTAGAAATATTAACCAGGTTCGAGTGTAGTGGGACAGATATGATGAGACTGCAGCTACATGGGAGGATGCTACTTTTCTACGAGTTCAATTTCCACACCTATTTTAGATGACTTCTAAGTGGAAGTTGAGTCTAAGGGAGGGGGATGTAGTGCCCACTTCCTTCGACACCTTTTTGTTATTGATTATGATACTATCGACTATACTTATGGACATTATTGTAGCTTTTGATTTGGCATGATGTTAGATGTTAGAGATCATGGACTATTGTTGATTTTGATTCATATATGGTGCATGTGGTATTAGAGACATTTTATACTGATGTTGTTATGATGTTGACATGGTTATATATATATATGTATGTGTGTGTGTTTGACATGTGTTATTTCATCATATTGAGTAGACCTAGATAATTGAACTAATTTTATGATCATATGGTTATTGATGAAATTGTAAATGATGTCATTACTTTTCTTGATGATGTTTTGATTTATATATAGATGATTTGGAGTTATATTGTATATTTATTTTGGATGATTTGATGCGGCCACAAGGCCAAAGGAGGTATTTGTGTTTTGCAGGTAAACATGTCACAACAAACATTGGGGGATTGAGACCAACCACATTGGAATTCTAGATGAATTCAACAAGGGTCACCATGGCAATGTGTATTTTTATTTTGTGTGTGTTTGAATTGATGTTAGGGGTTCCCATGGGGGATCACCTTCAAATGTGACCAAGGGGTTATGTGTATTCTTTTATTTAGTTTCTTTTGTTTAATTTTAGTATGTGATTTTTAGTGATGTATTTTCCCTTTATTATTTATTTTATTTGTGTCTAGATTAGTGAGTAATCATGTTGTTAAATAAATTAAAATGGGTCAAAAGAATGCATTTATTAGAGCTGATGGCTCTTGGATTATGTGTTGTAAGTAATGTGTAAGTAACTTTGAGTGTGAAACACTCCACCTTCCTTTTAAAATTCGGATTTGTCCTTAGGGGCTGATTTTGGAGGCTTGTGGGACAAGTTAAACTTGTCCCACACCTCTTAAATTGTTACACCAACCCTACCTATGGGTTGGGAAGTCAAAATTAGTCCTTATTATGTATTTTGGGAAGACAAGTTGTAAGTTCTTATTGCACCTTCTTACATGAAATTAATTTTGGTCCTTAAGGGTTGTGGGCTTGGATTGTGTGTGTAAGTAAAATGTCATTTATTCACCCACTTATTAATTGTGCTTTGGAGTTTGAAGTTGACTTGTGAGGTGGAGTTGAGGATGAGTGATGTGGCATCCTACATGGAGCCACCTCATCCTCCTCTCTCCCTTTTCTATTTATTCGAATTCTTTTTGCTTGTTTGGGGGTTACTTCATTTTGGTTTGGTGCTCTTGCAATTGGAGAGAGTTAGAGGATTTTGGATGCTTGTGGATTTGTTGGTGCTTTGGGACTATTTGGATTTGAAGAAGCTTATTGTTGAACTTTTGGATCAAGCTCTATCATGGAGAGGTAGGAGCTTGACTCTTTTAAAATGTGTTCTTTTTTTTTTTATGCATATGTGAATGTTGTTGAGTGTTTGGTATGTTTATGGGTTGGTTGGGTAGATTTCCTAAGTGTGGTGTAGGAGGAGACTATGGGGATATTTCTTGTGGGGAGGCATAAGAGAATGTGGGGAGGCATAAGAGTTATTTTGTGGAGGGATTTTGGGATGGGTTTCCACCTTGGAAAAGAAATAGCTTGCATTTCTTACTTGTTATGGGGGAGCCATAAGAGGAGGGAGGCATAAGAGAATGGGAGGTATAAGAGGTACTTGGGGAGGCATAAGAGTATGTAGGGGTTTTGAGATGAATATATTGGCGGGTTTTAAGGTGGACACCCATTTCCCATTGGGAGGTATAAGAAGATTCCCCATAGATCTCACTCCTTTGGATTTTGCATGATGAAGCCTTGTGTATTTTGTTGTTCTTCTTTTGTTCATATCTCATTATTTGACTGTGATATGATTGAAAATATGGAATTTTGTGTTGTGGAAGCTTTTTTGTTGCCATGAGTTGAATCCATTTCCTATTGTAATGTGGTTGGGGCTCTGGGGCCAATGAGGAGGATGACTTCTCCTCTTCATTGGAATTCTTGGTTGGGTGGAGAGCATTGCCTCTCCCCTTTTTTTGTTGACAAATGAAACATGGCGGAGATCTCTTGTTAATGTTTTTTGGAGCTATGTGTATGACAAATTTTTGTTCTCCTTGGGTTCCTTATTGTAAAAATTTCCCACTTTAAGTGGATGGCATTGTAATATTATTTGTGGTGAAAAGATTGCTCTATTTTGGATGTGAAATTTACATTCAAATGAGAAAGATTTATTTTGTAAGTTGTCTTTTGGTGAATAGAAAGAAGTTGTAAAAAGGAATTATTTCATTTAATAGAAGTTGATTTACTTTTTCTAAAAATGAAGTTACTCTTGTTGGGAAAAAATTGTTGAAATAATATTTTAAACTATCTCTGTTTGAAGGCTAGAAAAGTCTATGTAAGAAATATTACATTCCTCTGTATTATTTGAAAGGCACGTTTTGAAAATAGAACTACATTCTTGCTCTTCACATGCATTGATTAAAGGAAAGTTAAACATTGTAAAATTGGAATGGAATGAACTTAAATATTTAAAGTATGGAAAATGAAATAGATTAATTTCCAGTTTAAAATACGTAGATTTATTTTAGATCACTATAAACCTGCAATAAACATCATAAAAATGTTCATAAAAATCTACAACAATGAAATACAAGTAGAAACATTAAAATGAACTAAGGATGATCAAAACACATCCCAAAACTAATTATATTGCTCAAGAAATTTACTTAGAACTTTATTAATCGAGTAAGAGGTAGAAAAACGCCTTTGTAGAAAAAGGAGAATTAAATTTGAATTGAAATCTCAACCTTTATCAATTAATCCTTACAATCCATTTGAAATATTTCAAGTGCATTTCTCCATGCATGTTTGGTGTGTTGAAGAAGAAAGAATGGAAGATTAGAACAATTCTTGTAGTTGAAAATGTTTAGTTCACATTTTAATGGTAGGAAAGACATTTTCTTAATTTTTACCCATCTAAGTTTGTTGAAAATAATATTTTGTGCTTCCTATGCAAAGAGGAGTTTGATACCTTTCCAAAAAGTCCTTATTTTCTCAAATCCGAGCTTCCAGTAAAAGTTATGGCCATCTAAAGTTTTTATCATTTTGTTTTCAAAAAAAAAAATTTAAGTTCAAAAGTTACTTTTGCTAAGATTCCTCCGCCCAGCCCCGCCACTTTTTTTTGAAAAACACTTCCACATGTTCATGGGCCCACACCTTCAAACTTTACCTTTTGAAAAATGGTAGAAAATTTCTAAGTCTCCCAATGGTCCGCCACCCAGTAGCCAATGATGGTCTAACACGTGGCTTCTTTAGGCGTCGGCGGAGGCACGAATTGTTTTAGACCTTACTTTTGGAAAAAGATTTGCAAAAACTCCTACATTTCCCCATTGGCCCGCCTTCCCATAGGTCACTATTGGAATGACACATGGCTTTGTTAGGCATCAATAGAGGCGCGGGTTGTTTTTAACCTTTCCACTTTTTAACACAAAATTCTAAATTCTTAAGTTTCCTCGTCAGTCTATTTCCCCGCTTATGATTTTGGGCATGATACTTGGCCTCTTTGGGCATCAATGGAGGTGTGGATGTTTTTAAACCTTTTTTCTTTTAAAAAAAATCCTAAAAATCTTAATTTCCTTCGACGACCCGCCTTCCCGCATTGGCTTAAAAACATGCCACATGTCCCTTGCGGCTTGGGGAAAAATTTCTTCCCTCAGCATAAAGTCATGTTGTGGGATCATGGGCAGAAATGAAAATTGCAATTTTTAGCTAAAAGTGTGAATCACCAAATGTCTCCTAAAATCCGCCGGTTTGAAACCTTCCCCGGGTGAAATTTCTTCCCTAGGCCCAGCCCGCTTTGGGAAAAAAATCCTCCCAAGGCCCGCCGGCCCATAACTTGAGAAATATGAGGAGTTAGGAGGACTTCTTTATATCATTGGAAAGGGGAAGAAATTTCCTATCTAATGGAAATGTTTTTAGAAAGTGTTAAGTGCATGTAAAATATAAATTAATTACCTTTTTAATTTAAATATTTTGTTTTGAAAGCATGGGGGTGACTTTTAAGGGGTCACCTTATGGGGTAAGGGAATGTTTTTCTAACCCATGTAAATAAGAACCTTGGTTATTGTTTAGACCTTGTGAAATTAAATACCTTGGGCATTTAATTGTTTTGGCCCCTTTTAACCTCTAAAATTAATTAAGGAATATTTAACTATAGTGTTAATTTAATTATTTATTAAATTAACACCTAAGAGAAATTTAACTATATTTGGATTAATTTCTACTCATTAATTTTGTATATGTGGATTTAATATTTGTTATAACGGGAAAAATTTTATTTATTAATACCTAGTTTGTTCTGGGTCTCGAGGAAATTTTAATGCGGTATTATCTTCTAATGACACTGTGAACCTAGCATTACAATCTCATTAGACCGCAAACCTTTTCAAAACCGTCTCTCACTGCACTTGGTCAAAGTCCCCAATAACGACCTCCCAACAAAATCTCGAGTAATACCTAAGCTGCCATCGCCGGGTTTATCCGCGAGTTGTTAATTCCTAATGATGCACCAAGGCCAAAGTTTTGCATACATCGTGGTGATCACGTACTAAGCTAAATAGAATCTATTCGCATGGTGACAAGATTTGGTACCTCTCCTGAAGAAACAAGCTCCCATCTTTGTCCATAGGGTGAAATGATCGAGCATTACACTAGCTTTCCAAGTCTTCTCAAAGGAGGAACTCAAATATTACGATAGAGAAATAAAACTTATTATATCAAAATACTATTCATGGTCAACAACATCGATCGACCTAGCTCGAACTCGGCACTATTTAACTTTACATCAATTTAGTTTTGTAACATGGACCCTCAACTCAACAATCAGGTACTGAGATGTACCTTCCCTCTCTCAAATGGTGGTATGATGTCTCTTTAATGGCTTTTCAGCCAATACACAATGATGTTTGTGCATTAAATTATCTATGAATCTCTAGCATCCTCTCAAAATTTTCTCAAATGATGAAATCTCCTGCTCTTGGCTATTATGTTGATTAATATCGCTTTGGATTTGATACAACTATAAAGAACTATTTCAAATAATAGGATCTAACCTCTTGATCACGTAGTTTGATCAAAATTTTTACCGACACATAGATTTTGTAGTGCCCACTTCCTTCGGCACTATTGCACTATGATTTTATTACTATTGGATAAATACTTTGACATTTTGATTGTTATATCTTGATCAACTGATGATAGGCTATACAATTACTTGGACTATGGATATGTGGTGATTTACATTTTGATTATGATATGTTAGATGAAACTAGTGGACAATTCAATATATGTGGATTTGTGTTATTTGTATTTTATAATCGATACATTATATTCGGATGCATTTCTTATGTGTGAATATTCTGATTAGAATTATGATCTCATGGATGTTAGAATAAAATTATTTGATATGTTGATAGATGATAGAGTTTGTTAATTCTAAATAACGATTGTTGGTTTATGTATATATGATTTCTTGATGTTGTTGATGCGGTCGTGAGGCAAGAAAGGTATTTATGAGGTGGTGTGATTGGCATGCTGATTTAATAGATGTGGATTTTGGTTCCAAAAGACATACGCTAGAAGTGTGTTTAAATGTGGTGGATCTATCTTGCTAATTATTGAGCCTATTGTTGTATCTTGGTTGAATTTACTCCGAGTTCATAGGTTCGGTCAAAAGAGTTTATCTATCTAAAAATAATCACTATATAAATATGTATTTTTCATTAAAAATCTAGATTTTAACATGTTTAAAGACATCTTAAGACATACATAACTATATATATATACAAAAATAGATACCATGTGTGATGCCCCATTCGATGGTTACCCCGATTCTTGTCACAGTGACCCATTTCTGTTGAGCGTCGAACGACTGTGTGTAATTCCGATGTCTTGGACCATGTCTTAGTGATGTTTTAGCACCTTCCCTCTCCTTCTTGCTTTCTCGAGTCGTTATCGGCACCTCTGTGTGTGGACTGTGTAATGCTTCCTGTGCTGGCCTCCGCAACGATCGTTACTTTTCCTTTTAATGAAATTTGTGTCTTCGAAGCCTTGTAGGCAGCCGGAATAACGTTTGGGTTTTGATAGGGCGTGTTCAGTTAAAAAGAGAATGCCCATAATAATAATAATATTCCTTTTAAATTCGTCGACCTCGACTGCTGACCATTATGACTATAATTGATAATTATTTTGCAAGCTGTAAAATGATAATAATGATAATAATAATAATGACATTATGATAGTATTATCGATCAACGATTGTATTTTGTTATTATTTTCTTTATGTCGATTGTTATCGACATCATCCTTTGATATCTTTAAACTATCCTTTTAAATTGTTTGTCACTCCCGCTGATCGAGCCTCGTTACGCAAACGAGGAAGAGCATGATTGTGGTGGTGCCTTTGAAGGTGGGGACTATTTTTTTAATGTTGATGGACCCTTGTTAATTTCTAAAATTAATGTTTTATATACCAGCCTTGTTTCTCCTGGCAAGCGGCTTGTCCCCAAAGCGTGGGCTCCAAAAATAAAATAAAATGAAATGTAGTATCCATTATGGAGGTGATTAACGCTATTAATTAATAATTGGTCAGTTTTTATGCACGTAATTACCTTAATATTTTGTGATGGAAATTTCCTTAAATGTGATTAATCTTCGGGAAAAACTCATCTTTCATTTGATAGTCTTATGGATTCATAAGCGGAAGGTTTTGTTTTGATAATGTCACTTAGAAATTATGTTTGTATCTTTGTGTGATGGTTGATCGTGTGTTACCAAGGGTTGCCTTAAAATATTGTTGTTTTGGGAAATAGGTAATTTATTTTAAATCAACCAAACATTAGAATTGTTGTGGAGGTTTGCAAATCTTTAGTGTTATAAATTTTTTTGATGACATTATTTTATACTCTTGTTTGACGGAAATCCATTCTTCTCTCGTGGGTTTGCTTCTAGCTTGTAAGACATTGGCCCTTCTTGAATGATTGGAAAATCTCTTGGAGTTAATGGTCAAAACTAGTATACTTTGCCTTCGCTTCGAAACTTATGTTGTGTGTTTACCCTATTTGATTTCCGGTTTGAAACTCAATTATACATGGCTTTTTGTGTTAATTTTTGAAACCCGTGGTTCCCCTTTCTTGGGCCGATCAACTCTTGTTCTTTTAGAAATATATCATTTTAGCCTATGCGTTTGGTACCTTTGATATATTCTAGATGGTTGGTCTATATATAAAATCTCAATATTCTAATTATTATTTAATTATTTACTTGATGGGAATTCTGTTTTTGCTAGATTGTTTATTTCTACTTATAGGGCCAAGGGCCATTCTCATACGATTGCTATACTTTCGTTGCTTTTACTCCTAATTGAAGTACAAGGTCTTCTCCTTCTTTGATTGGCATGATGGAGACTTTATTATAACTTGATGTGTTGATAGTGTTTAGAGGTTTAACCCAATTCTTGTAATAAAGTGCTTCCTTTTGTGGTATTGTTAGATCATAGTTATGGTGGTTTTGTGTAGCCTTATCTTGCTCAGTTCTCGCGAACTGACTCTTGTGGAAAAATTTGTTGCAGATGGATTTTGTGAGTAGATGAAGGATATACTTGTAGATTTTTACATCAACCTCAGTTGAGAAGTTCTTCTGCATGAATCCTTTTTATATTGTTCAACTATTGATAACATCTAGTGGAAAATTTAGAAGAGGATCAATGTCTTAGTATATTGTATCGTGGATTATGTCGTCTTAACTTTGGAACCTTGAATTGTCTGTCTATCTTGGAAAATATAAGAAATTTGGATTACTGCATGTTGAGTGACCTTAATGGATTATCGGTATTCTAAGAGTTGATGTAACCTTATTTCGTGTTCGTAAATGAATATTGTTAAATTTTACCCCTATGATTAAATGTTGAGTTAAATCTTTCTAAGACTTAGTAATTGTCTGTTTAAGTAAAATTAAATGGGTTGTTTAATACTTATAGAAGTTAAACTAAAATTTATATTGCAAATAAATTAGTGTAGAGGTGACCAACTTGAGAGCATGTAATTCCATAAGTGATCAAAGATGAAACTATCCTTTGTTAAGTAACATTATATAACTTGATATCCCTAGCTACACTAATGAACACTATCCCTTTCTTGGTGAAATTATTAAACGAAATTAAGGAAATCTATGGTTAGTTCGGAAGATTATAAAATTTAATAAGCGGAGATAACACTTTAAAAACCACGCAATCTATCTCTCAGCCATTGGAAGGTAAATTGTTTTATTTTATAAAACTCATTTAGTAAAGCCTAAGTAAAATCTTTAATAATTATGGCTAAGTCCTCAAGCTTCAATTAAATCTTGGTAATAACTAATGAGGTCTTAAAGATGATTTCAACTCAACCTTCTCCCTCTAACCTTTTTCCAAGGTGCTTTGTCTTTCTTCTCTTAAGTGTGTTGAACGCAAACCCATGTTGTCATATGGGCATGAACAAGTTCTAGTAGCATAAGTGTAAATAGATGGCCTTGTGGGATTAAATTACCCCTTTCTCTAACTAAACGAATTAAGAAAATAAATGTCAAAATACGAAAGTTTTATAGATGATTACTCGGTGTAAAAGAATAAACTTAGCTTGGTAAGATGAATTGTATGAATCATATCTTGAGCCTCCTTGAAAACGTAAGCTAAGAATTGCATGATGTATTTTTAAAATAAATAACCCTCAAGAATATCTCATTGTGGATGGCCCTAACTGTAAGTGTGTTCTGTGGTTGGACTTCTATGTTGTCATGTCAAAAAGAAAAAGTGTATTATCCTTTTGGGTGTGAACGTTTCCATGCTGACCTTATGGTCATCCCCGTAACAAGTGGTTCCCAGATTTGGTTGTAACTTTGTGACGACATGTTGTGTCGTGTTATGTGTGGAAGAAAGTCAAAAAAATTATCATGTCTTTTTGTGTGTTTTACGTGTGTGAGACTTTGGGTCGTTACACTGGTATCGAGCATAGGTTCATGCTCTCTGAAACTCTCGGCCAGCTTAGAGTGGTGGTGGTGTTACATCATGATACTGCATGATAATGATGATGTTGCATGATGGTGGTAGATATTGGAAGAGTAATGTGCTTTAAGCGTGATGTGATCCATGTCGTAATTGTGATATTGTGAACGCACATGATGTGTATGTCACTTTGTGTGTGTTTGTGATCATGTTGATATGTTGGGGATGGGAGTATTCTCTCTCCTTCTTGTGGATTCTATGAAGAGTTCACGTGTGAATTATTTTTGTGATGTGTGAAAAGAATTATAATGTGGATGACGTAGTGTTGGAGCATTGTGGCATATTGTGGTATGTAGGTGTATCAATGTGTTGTATGACTAGATTGATGTTAAAAGAAATAAGTTATATCATGATGTTTTATCATGTTTTGATGAGATGTGTGTATCACCTTGCTATGTAGCAATGGATGTTATGTTGTGGTGTTACTATGTTCATCATAAGTATGATGTGTGTAATATGTAATGCTTCATGTTGTGATTTAGGGTCATACGGTGAGTGTATGAACCCTATCGTATGGTGATTGCACTTTGGGTGTAGAATGTGGTAAAGTGATGTGTTGCACTCGGTGAAGGTATGATTGTGATCTACCTTGTATATGTACCACCATTGTGTTAGTAATGTAGTTACATGTTATGTTGTGAACCTTACGCTAACCGACCCTGAGGGAAATCGGTAGAAGTGTATGTTGAGAGTGAGGAATGGTGTACCATGGTTCAATAACTCGAGCTGAAATTTGGTTTAGTAGATAATGACTGTGATTCTTTCCTCTCTCCTATGTGGTTGTATGTATGCAACCTAAGTGCAACTATGACTATGTTTAGCCTTGTCGAAGTGGTGGCGGGATGATTCGATAGAGGTGATGACCGTTGTATTATTGATATGTATTTTGTGAGTGAGGCTCAATGTTCAGTCAAGAACTCCTTGAGTACCCCTTTGGTGGCTAGATAAGGCCACACAGCTTATCGTAATGTGACATTATTATAAGTTGATTTTATTCGTAAATTGAGCTTTTTACTTTATTTTGTAAGGACCAAAGAGCTTTTCTTGATTTTCATGCTTTACAATTTTGGGCATTTCCTTGGTTTTAGCACTAACATGTGGATTTTGACACTAACAATGGCTATTTGGCCATTTATTTTGCTTGTTTTGGATCTTTTAAATTTTAAGATTTTACCACCTTGCCCAAGGCTTGTACTTTGCCACTTGGCACTTAAATTGGATTGTTGTGCTAGTTCTATTGTTGTGATGTGTTGAATAGGGTCATGGGATGCACCATGGAATGGTTGGGCCTATGGGCCCGCTTCGTTGTATGGGGGTACGCCCCAAGGAGTTACAGATAACTAGCGGGTTGTTGAACCATGCGTTATTATGTCACTTGGGTTAGGAGTGTTCGAACTCTATGTGTCTTAGGCCATAGGGTCAACCGGCCTCCTTGAGGGAGGCATAAGAGTTTGAGGGAGGCATAAGAGACTTGAGGGAGGCATAAGAGTTTGAGGGAGGCATAAGAGACTTGAGGGAGGCATAAGAGTTTGAGGGAGGCATAAGAGACTTGAGGGAGGCATAAGAGTTTGAGGGAGGCATATGATATTTGTGTGTATGGTTGATGTTTCGGGATATATGTTGAGTTATTGTGATGTTTTGGTAGTGGTATTTTGATGTATGTGTTACTCATGTCAGATGGATATGTGTTGTGATGTTGTGGATATGTCATTGATTCCCTTGTGGACACTATGTACCTGTAGCATTTGTTTGGTGTTATGTGAATTTTTCATTGATGCAAATTGAGGAAATGTCTGGTGGATTGTAGTACTCTTTTGTTTGAGTATTTGGTATGTCACCCTTGATGTGTGTCAAGTACTATGTTATGTGGACTGTGCCTATTCCATTCCGTATTTGAGTAACCTTTTGTGGTGTAATACAATCATGAAGTATATACTTGGGTGTTGTGAATCTGTAATGTCTTGTCTCGACCCAAAGAGGGTGTTGTGTTAGCAGTTCTTGATTAGGCACCCAAAATAAGGAATAAACTAAAACTCTTCAATGATGAAATTTTAAAATAAATTAAACTAAGAATAATGCTAATGGAAAGGATCTAATGAAATAAATAAAGGGAACTCACAATCTTCACGTAACCTTGAAAGTTAAAATTTCTACCAAATGTTCCTAAGGCTACACTGTGGCCGTGCTTTAATCAACTAAAATTTTAAACCATAGGGTGTACTTTCTCCTTTACCTGTTCTTGGTTGCGAACCATTTCTTTTCCGCTGTAGTATGTTACATCGAGGATGATGCTCTTCCTAAGGGGAGGAGGATGTGATGCCCCATTCGATGGTTACCCCGATTCTTGTCACAGTGACCCATTTCTGTTGAGCGTCGAACAACTGTGTGTGTTTTCGATGTCTTGGACCATGTCTTAGTGATGTTTTAGCACCTTCCCTCTCCTTCTTGCTTTCTCGAGTCGTTATCGGCACCTCTCGTGTAGACTGTAAATGCTTCTGTGCTAGCCTCCGCAACGATCATTGCTTTTCCTTTTAATGAAATTTGTGTCTTCGAAGCCTTGTAGGCAGCCGGATTAACGTTTGGGTTTTGATAGGGCGTGTTCAGTTAAAAAGAGAATGCCCATAATAATAGTAATAGTCCTTTTTAATTTCGTCGACCTCATTGCTTTGACCATTATGACTATAATTGATAATAATTTTTGCAAAGCTATAAAATGATAATAATGATAATAATAATAATGACATTATGATTGTATTATCGATCAACGATTGTATTTTGTTATTATTTTCTTTATGTCGATTGTTATCGACATCATCCTTTGATATCTTTAAACTATCCTTTTAAATTGTTTGTCGCTCCCGCTGATCGAGCCTCGTTGCGCAAATGAGGAAGAGCATGATTGTGGTGGCACCTTTGAAGGTGGGGACTATTTTTTTTAATGTTGATGGACCCTTGTTAATTTCTAAAATTAATGTTTTATATACCAGCCTTGTTTCTCCTGGCAAGCGGCCTGTCCCCAAAGCGTGGGCTCCAAAAATAAAATAAAATGAAATGTAGTATCCATTGTGGAGGTGATTAATCTTTTTATTGGAAAATTTGGGGGTAACTTTGATGGCCACCTACCACTTCATTAACTCTTTTTTAGACGTGTTGGACTTTTTCTTGCTGGTGGCCACACTTCATTTATTTCTGTGATTTGCAAATCTCTTGTGTCCTTTGCTGCCTGCTCTCTTTATCCTCCTCTGACCGCGTGAGACTTTCCTTTGTTGGACTGCGTGTGGAGTGGTTGAGAGGCGTTTTCTTCATGGTTCCTCCTGGATGCCTTCCTTCTTCCTGCCCTGGCCGCGTGGGGAGAATGGATGGAGTTTTTTTATTGTTTGTGTAGTCGCGTGGACTGGTTTGTATCACGGATCTTGCAGACTGTCCCTTTTTGAAGAGGGGGCGTGGAAACCACTGGAGATACGTGGTTTTTCCTGTCTCTTGCCTTGCTGTGTATTTCCCCCTTCCTGTACAACGTGAATCCAATATTTCCTTCCTCGCGTGCCTTTTTCTTCTGCTCTGCCCCGTGGATGAGGGCCTGTTAACACAAAAGTATGGACGTGGTTTTTTTGTTATTTCCTGATGCGTTTTGGGTGTGTTCTTGTCGGGGATCCACAGCAGCGGCTTGCAGCAGTTTTTAGCCAGGCAGCAGACATGTTGTAGAATAGTAGAGGCCTTTTTGAGCGCTTCCAACAGGCAGGTTGTCCAACTATGTTGTTACCTGTTCAGAATCGAATGCATCCTCAAATTCGGGATTCTCCTTCAAGATATTTTATCAAAATCGACTATGTGACAGTGAGAGTGTTACCAGGGGACCTGATGAAATTTATTACAAAGATTCTCTATTGAGATCTTACTTGTTTTACGATGTAACTCATGGAAGAGAATCTCATAGGCGTGGATCTGTTTCTTATCAGAATATTCATGAAGCACATTTTGCTTTACATTTCTGAACTTGCTGGAAAACGTGGCAGACTGTTTTGCTTCGGCTCTTGTGTTTTTTTTGTTGGAAATCCTCCTCTTCTTACCCTACGCGCGTGGATGGATGCCCGCACCTGTTCCAGTCTGTCATTTTGACCTGGTTGCATGGGCAGAGAGGCCATAGAAATCCTTTCTGTCAAGGTGTTTTTCTTGCACTGCTGGCCCTTGGAAGGAGGGAAGTATGTTTGGGTGTTGTTCTATTTCCCTCTGCTCAGTTTTGTTCCTGTTTCCTGCAACGAACCCTCTTCCTTTCATTATCTTCTCCTCTGTGACTTGGGCGATGGATGCCTCTTCTCCTCCCATGTTCCAGCTTCCACTGGCTTCCTCTACAGTCTGGCATGTTTTGTTGGGTGTGGGATTTCGGGAGGGCGTCCAAAGCAATGGAAGAGACAGGAGGACGATGTTGAATCTGGAGAAAAAGGCAAGATATTTCTACACTTTTCTACTGTTATTATATTTAAAATTATTGTGAAATCGAACCACTTTTCCTTGCATTGATTTGTCAGTTGGATGTCATGATGGGAGATCTCCCCTTTACTTTGTTTATTCTTGTTTTAGCTTTTATCGAACTGTCTCGTATGTTGGTCAAAAGGATGCGTGTGCCCTCTCCTCTGGGTGTTATGTTTCTCTTGCTCGAGTGATAGACCTTCGTCTAGTTTTTATGTATTAATTCTTCTCTCGCAATTGAGTTGCAAGTTATTATGTTGATCAAACTAGTATTTTCGATATCATGGAAGTAAGTTTACGATAACTATGAAGCCCCTCCTAGCACCCAAGTTTGTCTTTGCCATTTTTAATTAGCTCCTTCGCAAGTCCTTTGATAACCTTTTTGCATTGAGAAAGAAAGGTTGTAGGATTAGTGTGATCAATTCTTAGGCTAGCCACTTAGAGTTTCAAGATTAAAACTTTTAGAATGAAAAGGTTTGTGTGCAATGTGTTTTCCGTCTCGCATGTTTAGACTCTTATATTATCTTTCGTCTTGTTTCTAGGCTTTTAAGGCCATCCTCAAGAAGTACCTTGACCATCCCTATCAACTTGAACCATAACTAGCTTTTCGGATCAACTAAGCTCGAGGTTTCATTGTGCGAATCCAATACCTCGTTGACACTAGAATAGTTTTGGTCTAATCCCCCTCTCAGAATTATTGTTGATGGCGCTCTTCTATTTTTTTCTTAACTTGCATTATTTCTCCTTTGTAATGTTAACGCTATTAATTAATATTGGTCGGTTTTTATGCACGTAATTACCTTAATATTTTGTGATGGAAATTTCCTTAAATGTGATTAATCTTCGGGAAAAACTCATCTTTCATTTGATAGTCTTATGGATTCATAGCGGAAGGTTTTGTTTTGATAATGTCACTTAGAAATTATGTTTGTATCTTTGCGTGACGGTTGACTGTGTTACCAAGGGTTGCCTTAAAATATTGTTGTTTTGGGAAATAGGTAATTTATTTTAAATTAACCAAACATTAGAATTGTTGTGGAGGTTTGCAAATCTTTAGTGTTATAAAATTTGTTGATGACATTATTGTATACTCTTGTTTGACGGAACTCCCTTCTTCTCTCGCGTGTTTGCTACTAGCCTGTAAGGCATTGGCCCTTCTTGAATGATTGGAAAATCTCTTGGAGTTAATGGTCAAAACTAGTATACTTTTCCTTCGCTTCGAAACTTATGTTGTGTGTTTACCCTATTTGATTTCCGGTTTGAAACTCAATTATACATGGCTTTTTGTGTTAATTTTTGAAACCCGTGGTTCCCCTTTCTTGGGCCGATCAACTCTTGTTCTTTTAGAAATATATTATTTTAGCCTATGCGTTTGGTACCTTTGATAGATTCTAGATGGTTGGTCTATATATCAAATCTCAATCTTGTAATTATTATTTAATTATTTACTTGATGGGAATTCTGTTTTTGCTAGATTGTTTATTTCTACTTATAGGGCCAAGGGCCATTCTCATACGATTGCTATACTTTCGTTGCTTTTACTCCTAACTGAAGTACAAGGTCTTCTCCTTCTTTGATTGGCATGATGGAGACTTTATTATAACTTGATGTGTTGATAGTGTTTAGAGGTTTAACCCAATTCTTCTAATAAACTGCTTCCTTTTGTGGTATTGTTAGATCATAGTTATGGTGGTTTTGTGTAGCTTTATCTTGCTCAGTTCTCGCGAACTGACTCTTGTGGAAAAATTTGTTGCAGATGGATTTTGCGAGTAGATGAGGGATAGACTTGTAGATTTTTACATCAACCTCAGTTGAGAAGTTCTTTTGCATGAATCCTTTTTATATTGTTCAACTATTGATAACATCTAGTGGAAAATTTAGAAGAGGATCAATGTCTTAGTATATTGTATCGTGGATTATGTCGTCTTAACTTTGGAACCTTGAATTGTCTGTCTATCTTGGAAAATATAAGAAAGTTGGATTACCGCATGTTGAGTGACCTTAATGGATTATCGGTATTCTAAGAGTTGATGTAACCTTATTTCGTGTTCGTAAATGAATATTGTTAAACTTTACCCCTACGATTAAATGTTGAGTTAAATCTTTCTAAGACTTAGTAATTGTGTGTTTTAAGTAAAATAAAATGGGTTGTTTAATACTTATAGAAGTTAAACTAAAATTTACATTGCAAATAAATTAGTGTAGAGGTGACCAACTTGAGAGCATGTAATTCCATAAGTGATCAAAGATGAAACTATCCTTTGTTAAGTAACATTATATAACTTGATATCCCTAGCTACACTAATGAACACTATCCCTTTCTTGGTGAAATTCTTAAACAAACTTAAGGGAAATCTATGGTTAGTTCTGGAAGATAATAAGATTTAATAAGCAGGAGATAACACTTTAAAAACCACGCAATCTATCTCTTAGCCATTGGAAGGTAAATTTTTTTATTTTATAAAACTCATTTAGTAAAGCCTAAGTAAAATCTTTAATAATTATGGCTAAGTCCTCAAGCTTCAATTAAATCTTGGTAATAACTAATGAGGCCTTAAAGATGATTTCAACTCAACCTTCTTTCTCTAACCTTTTTCCAAGGTGCTTTGTCTTTCTTCTCTTAAGTGTGTTGAACGCAAACCCATGTTGTCATATGGGCATGAACAAGTTCTAGTAGCGTAAGTGTAAATAGATGGCCTTGTGGGATTAAATTACCCCTTTCTCTAAATAAACGAATTAAGAAAATAAATGTCATAATAGAGAAGTTTTAAAGATGATTACTCAGTGTAAAAAGAATAAACTTAGCTTGGTAAGATGAATTGTATGAATCATATCTTGAGCCTCCTTGAAAACGTAAGCTAAGAATTGCAAGATGTCTTTTTAAATAAATAACCCTCAAGAATATCTCATTGTGGATGGCCCTAACTGTAAGTGTGTTCTGTGGTTGGACTTCTATGTTGTCATGTCAAAAAGAAAAAGTGTATTATCCTTTTGGGTGTGAACGTTTCCATGCTGACCTTGTGGTCATCCCCATAACAAGTGGTTCCCAGAGTTGGTTGTAACTTTGTGACGACATGTTGTGTCATGTTATGTGTGGAAGCAAGTCAAAAAAATTATCCTGTCTTTTACTTTGTGTTGTCTGTGTGTGAGACTTTGGGTCGTTACACCATGAATTTTAGTGTAAAAGAATTATTCAAAAGTATCTTATATAATATTCATATTTTTGTATATCTAAATTTTTATAACTTTAACTCTATTATTTAGAAATTTCTAAAACAACCTTTAAATATACTTATCACCTAGAAATATATAACTATTTATTTTGAAATTATGAACATGTGGCATGATTATCATTTCTTCGATATTAGTAGATGTTAAATTTTTTATCTCATTAGAAATCCTTTCTATAAGTGTTTTTGTATGGAATAGGTTACCCGTTGAGTGATTTACAAATTTTAATCTAAAAGTATGATATTATACATGGTAGGGTTTTGCTCCACTATTTTAAAATATTTATGAAAAACTCCTAGTAAATTAGGTATAAGTTCAAGTACTATAATCATATAAAGGTCTTGGGCAACATTATTCATTATGAATCTCAAACAACCGATTTCACCCACACAACATATGTCAATATTCTTATGGAACTTGATACATAAAATAAACTTCTTGCAAACATTGAGTTAAAAGCACTAAAGAGATCTTTGACTCAACCTTTAAACTACGAGGGTTTACCCTTTAGATGCAGAAGGTGTTTCACCTTAGGTCACATTGTTGTTGAATGCGGGATGGCAAAGCGTAACAATGAGAAGAAGAATTGGTGGAAAAATTCCCTCCCTGAGCATTTGGTCTTTGATGCTAAGGAAGACATGGATTCAAATGATGACTCGGATGGGGTGGTCGAATAGATCCTCAAATTCCTCCTTCGAGGTTCCAACTATTGAAAATAAGGAAAATGGTAATGTCGTAACTCAAAAATGCAATCATGTTGTTCCAATAGCTTGTTATGTGGCTAAGGAAAACATTCCTCCTAAAATTCCTATGGAAAAGTACATATCTGCTGATTAAAGATATTAAAGTCTTTCTTCTTATTGAGGAGGTTGCGGATGGGTTGAAAATAGTACACAACAAGAAAAAAATATTCTCTCAAGAAAATTGTTTCTCCCTCCTAGTTATATATTCTTTGATGGGCGCAGTTGTCTCTTTTTATTTTTAGGTTTGTTAATGCCTTATCTAGGATTTTAGACCTCTTTATACAAGGGTAGGATCTAATTTTAAAAACTTTACCACTAATAAAAGACAATGATATAAAGGTGGCGAGAACATGTAATTATTACATTAAAATTAAAAAATATCAGACCAAACACACTTGAGACTAGATATCCTCCTCCTTTAAGGAGCTATAAACCATGAATGTAGGACTTTTAGCATCACCGGTCTCTTCCTTGATTACCGGAGCTGTCGTTAATTCGGCAAGTTTGGAGTATTTGAGCTATCGTAAAAAAAATTATCACCGTGGTGTAAATTATATCCAATATTTTTTCTTTATATATGATTTTTAGATCCTAAGCCTTAGAGAGTGTCCAAATATGATCCATACAAATCCCACTATAAAACTCTAGATGCTCCATGTTCTCATGAATCAAGAAGATTTTTATTTACCCAAGAAGAATAGTCTAAATCCCTATGATTTGAGCATTTTTAGTGTGTCCAACTCGACCGGTGGACTACCCCGAATTACTCATTTATTTGACTACTTCATCTCCTTTTGTTGAATTCCCAATCCTGGTTGATAACTCGAGAATGAAGAAGATTCATGGCCATCCATCTAATTAGTCTAGGGTCCTTGACACTGCGGTCAAAATATGTTTCCAAAATTCATTACCTTCCTTGGTAGTCACGTACATGCCTTTTTCAAGTAAACATCCCGCATTCATAAGTTGTCTTACTTTGAGATCACTTACTAGTGCAAGATAATAATTATGGACGTCATCGATGGAATACTTGTGAACTATATTTTCATGCATCTCATGAACTATGATACTCTGTATTTCCATCCCTTTCCCTTCCTTTTTGTACTTAGCAGGGCTCTACCATGTTCTTTCATGTCTTAATTATCCTCAGAGACGTAAAATCTACTTGAATAGTTTTCTCGAATCAAATGAGAATCACAAATGGTGGGTAGAGATTAACAAACCCTTTACGTATAACAATAATATACTTTGCCAACGTGAGTAAATATGGAAGTAATTTCCTTGAGCGGGAAAGATGTTTGTATCTATCTGCTTCATTAGTGAAAATTAAAAAGTGTGGGATCTCGTGCCTATCACTAGTCTTTTGCATAATAGGCCTATCTTGCTTACTTAATTCACCAATTTATGTAATTATATCATTAATATACAATACAATAAAATTTCCATTTCTTAAATTTGAGATTAGTCGTAGATCAACCACAAGGTTGGAAATACATTCAACGGATTTATTCGCGCTCATGTAGGTCTCAAGGCTTTTCTCCGAGTTATTCATGGTGATACAGTCCTCGGATTGTGAATCGATTCCAATGACCCATTTTTTCCTAATTATCACATTAATAATGATATGTGAGTCTCCACCAATAATGAGATTATCCCAATCCTTATCCTTTTTTATTTTAAGTCTCCACCATAAATCCTTGGCATCTGCAAGGTTGTTGGAGCAATCCCCAAGAGCCTCTGCAAACCAAAGGATGGGATTGCCCAATGATCAATTGTAAAAATTCCACGTGCCCTATCCCTTTCAAGATTAATTTATAGCGCCCCATCAAAATTGAGGTTGATAAAACCATTCGGTGGTAGCTTCCATTTGTTGGATTTTTTTGCATTACTTTATTTCAAACCCCTTCATCAAGGAAATATTACACAATATTTAAATGTCATATATTATATTAATAAATTGTCATTTGTCTCTACAATACTAACAAATTCATCCAAAGGTGCATGGGAAAGGTTAATAGGCATATGGATGAATGTATTAAAATGACTGTATTTTATGTAAATGGAAAAAGCGATATGAGAAGGGAATGTAATATGATGTATGTAGTTAGAATATTAAACTCTCAAAATAATCATAGTTTCAAGGAACTATTTTAAGTATGAAGCATCCAAAATTATTATTCAATGTAAATAAATAAAGTGAATATGTGAAATAATGTGTGAGGTAAAATACTCATTTTCTCATGACTTTTAAAATAGTATTCATTATAATTGGTGTTTGCTCAAGATAATATACTTCAAACATGTTGCCACAATGAATTTCCCTACCCAAATTGTATGATGCAATGATTTGTTAACAAGAAATCAAAATTAAATTTAAAATGACTCAATTAGTAGATGATTAACCTAAGAAAAATGTAATAGATAAATATGAGATATATTGAAAGAAAAAAGGGCCTCTATGTTTGTTGACAATAAGTAGCACCACATGTCTCTAACCTTTAGATTTGTCTCTAATTTTTTTCATTTAATTTAATAATAAGTTACTTTTACCCTATCGATTTTTTTTTCGACAATTAGAGTCTAGAGGCAAAGGAAAATTCATTCAGTTTAGGGCTTTGAAGGGCTTGAAGAGCTTCGGTCGGGAGTACAGAAGCCAAAAATCCATTGAAACCCTTACAAATCTCATGCAGGTGTAAGATTTCAATCCTTTGCACCATGGCCGCATCCAAAGTCGTCGACACAGAACTCTTAACTGACTCCTTTTTCTTCTCTATTTCAGCTTTCCTTAAAGGGCTAGTAATGTCCAGCGACAAAATTGGAAGATTCACAGACATAGTAGAACAGGAGGAATCGCAATCAGGCATCCCAAAATCCGAAGTGCTGGTAGGAGATCCAAGATCCCTTTTCACCTCCGTGACAGAGCAGGAGTCGGTCTCATTGAGGAAAGGATGGTCCAACAGCTATTCAGTGGTCCACCTCTTCTTGGGATCTATGCAGAAGTGGGAAAATCTGGTTGTTCGTCTATGCAATCGATGTGGAACATGGCTGCCAGGGGGTTTGAAACGTTGCTCCAAGGTGGCCTGCCAGTGACCATCACTACCACAGTTTAAGCCAGAGACCAAATATCGAAAGGCGGCCCCTGTTCCACCTAGTTCACTACTTCAGGAGCCATCAACGGACCAAAAATCAGAGCGTGGTGTCTGATCTCGATGGAACCCTGTTGCGGTTGAGTTCGTCATTTCCCTATTTTATGCTGATGGCGTTCGAAGCAGGTGGGCCGTTGAGAGCATTGTTGTTTCTCTTAGCATCGCCTCTTGCATGGGTTTTGTATTATTTTTTCTCCAAGACGACTAAAATACAAGTGATGATTGTGGCCATGGCAGGAATCAAGGTCGCACAGGTTACGAGCGATGGAAGGGCCGTTCTGCCCAAGTTTTATTTTGAGAACATGCATCCGCATGCATATAAGGTTTTTGTGTCGTGTGGGAAGAGGTATGTGGTGACTGATAATTTGTGGGTTTCATTGGTTATGGCTGTATATGGTGTTTTGAGTGATTTTAATGGATGATGTGTGGGTTTCATCTCTTTTAAAGCGATTTCTTTGTTTGACTGCTTTGTGGATTTCATTGAACACGACCGTCTGATGGTGTTCTTTGTGATTTCTGTGGTGGATTGTGACGTGGGTTTCATCGAGACTTTTGTTGTTGTCTGCCTTGTGGATTTCATGGAACATTGCCGTTTTATTTTTTCCTGCCTATGCGTAGATTTTCCTTTATACTTGCGTGGAGCTAGGTCAGCTTCAGATCTGAGGTGGGGTTTTTAAACCAGCTATGCCAGTCGTAGCCTGTCTAGAGCAGTTGAACAAGATTGTTGGTACAGGGTGCAATGGTAGGTTCAATACCTTGCCAAATGCTGTGATCCAGTTTCAATGATTCTGAAAAACAATTTATATTAGCTCATAAATTTAATCACGTGGGAAGTTAAAGACTATAGAAGTGGTTGAACTTACCATTAATATCAGACAATAGAGTTCCTATTCCATTCTCAATTTCTACATGATCCGAAGAGGTAGTTTAGGCTAAGTCCTTCAGAACATCTTGATTGGCCTCCATGCCGCTCCTGTAAGATAAATGTGGGTCTTGTCAATATCATGCATGTAGATAAAATTAGATGAATTGCTATTACATGTCTTATAATTCAACATATAGCATACTTCACCATATGATCCACTGCTTCAACATTGCTCTTCCCCTTCTGCTGCAGATAAACTTGAGTGTTTTTCCAGTGTATCCCAACAGTGGTTGTTCTCATAGTGCTGCAAACAAAATCAGATAAATTAACTACCAAACCTACGTTCAGTAAATAAAGATTAACCACAAATAATGAGTAGAATTCAATAAGGAAACTGTAGGAGATATTCCATAAAATATATTGATCTGCTATTGTTAACAAGGACTCACCAATCACGAAGAATTTCTTCGATGCTACGGTGCCCTGCTTCCACAGAGGACATATTCTCGAGATAATAATTCTCAGCTTGCTTCATGTACAAATTGCACTTGTTTTGGGAATTAGAAGTGATGTCTTGCATATTAACCATTCCTCCTTGCAATTCATGTGCTTTATTAACAGATGTTTCTCGCATGTTACGAACTCTGGTGCATATCTGAAGAAGAAAAAGAAAGGATTTAAAGAGAAATAATAGATTAGCAGTTATGTGAAAAAGCTTCACCAGTTCACATTTAATTCACTAGAGAGAAGGTACACACCAGTTCACTTTTTCTAGCTGTTGAACTTGCCAATATTTTAGATATCTTCTCCAAAGTCTGCTTCTCTTCATGTGCTACAAGCTCCTGAAAGAATTTAAGTGGATGGACAATTTCAAAACAAGTAGAATAAGCAACCTGCAGAATGAGATGCTTAAGTTTCTCAGAGGATTCACCTCATACGATTTCTCAAGATCCGCCATATTCTTGTCATGGATTGTTTGAGTTTCCTCAACAAATTGATATAGCGTAGATGCATTCTTGTGAAGATTCTCAAAGAAATCTACAGTGACCTTCGATACTACTCTTGTAGACTCCATAGTTCTTTTAAATCTCTGCATTTATAGAAAAGTGAAATGTAGTTTGATGGAGCAAAAGCATGTATAGTTGTATCAAAATTAGTAAAGAGTCAGTTGTTTCAACCTCTTGTTGTTGGGAGGCATAAGAAGACATTTTCTCCTCCTATTTTGCAAGGGCATTTTGAAGTTTAAAGAGAATTGCATCTGCTTCTGTAACAACGTTTTCTAGAAGCTGTAAACCAAAAAAGGAGTTCAGTAATGTATTAATTAAATCCAGACTCAGTTAACAATTTCAACATAATCTCAGAGATAATTCTTACATTATTAAGGTCCGAAGCCTATGAATCAACAGCTAAGTCAACCCTACCAAATGTTGCCAAAGTTTTCTCATCAAGTTCATTCACCAGGTTGTGCAGGCCTTTGATTCCAGAGTAGTATATTGTTTTCAATCTTTCCACCCTATTTTTCACTCCTTTTGTAGCCTGTGGCAATATGTTACATCCATATGACACTCAAAATCTAAATCTAATAAACCAGGAAATCAGGCCAAAACCATTGAGTTTTCTTACCTGATTTTTAGTAGAAACAAAGGCTACTAGTTGTTCTTCCGTATTTTTCAGCTGTTGTCTCTGTTGGGAGACTGAATCTACAACTGACGAATGCAAGAGTTCCAGATGTTGCAGCAACTGTGATTTAAAAGTTTGAACCAAATTCTGGTTTCCAGTTTCTATCTCATTCTTGCGATCTGTAAAGGCAGAGTAGAATAAATATTTTGCCGCATAATGAATGTAAAATTTGACTTTACATGGTACAACACACAGCATAATGAATGTAAAAATTGACATTACATGGTACAACACCACCATACTGATTTTCGCAAACAACCCATCTACATCCTGTGCAGCAATTTCCAGCTCTGATCGGAGATGCAATGCCTACTCAACAAGGGATTTCTCTATTCACAACAATTAGAATGATGTTAATGTCATAAATCAGAGGCATTATATTAAGTAAAATATTCATTTCACGGCTTCAATATTATCACCCACCAGACTGTAATAAATTTGAGATATAAAACTCCTTTTCTTTAAGTGCATAGTTAGCTTGTCTGTATTTTTCTGGAAGATCTCTCAGGGATTCCTCAGTATCTTCAAGTTTGTTTTGTATGCAAAAGCAAAAGTAAATAACTCTAAAAGTTTTCTGGGACAAAAAATATGGGAAGTATTAAAAAAATGATTGATGTTGCTTCCATCCATACATGTGGTAGCCTCAAGTTGGTTTTTCAAATCCGCACTTGTTCTTTGTTGAAAACCATGCAGATCCTATGTAGCTCTTTGATTTTTGCATGCATGGAAGAGAGAACGTTAAGATAATAACTCAAAGTTGGGTTACATGACTCTACGGGAGAACAAGTCAAATTGTGCAGATACCAGAAAATACCTTGTCCTTGGAATCAAGTTCGCATTCATGAAAGCAGAAATTTCAACTTATTTACTCAGACACACCTCTGGTTTGTTCCTGATGTGTTTAGCACGAAAAGCATAATCTAGCGTACTCAAATTTTCTTCGAGGCAGTGGACTGATGGAGATATGGTAGCAATGATGCAAGTTTTTGTCTTTCCACCAAGAGAATCTCTCAATAACCTGGTTAGTTTGCTATCTCTGTTGAAATAGAGGAGTTTAATATTTAATTATGTAGTATACATGCTTCATAGAAGAACAAAGAGATATTCTGTTGATTAAAAGCATATAAACTTATGAGAATGAATCTTACCTGTAAGGAACGTGACCGAAATGTTCTACAAGTGAAGTGATCACACGCCCAAGTGTAAGCAGACTCTTATTGATCTCCCCTGCTTCCCTTGTTCGACTCTGTCATATCCTTAATGTTAGTGTATGATCACCATGTGACAAACCATGGGAACATGAACAAATCAGAAGATCAAGTTATAACAAGCTGTAGAGTTGTTTGGTTTCATATTTAAACCAGCAAGGCTCTAGAATATTAGGATACACACTATACTCTTCCAGTGGTTTTTGGGCTCCCGTGACTCATTCATGATAATTGAACAGAAAATTGCAACGTTCCCTTGTCATCCTACCTCTCTGACACCTGAACGTGAAATATTTTCTGAGCCAGCCAGGTCTACAAGATTAAGCTTCCCACACTTGATGAGCTCCTGTCCTTCTGCAGTTGCTTCTTTGATGTGAATAGTAATAGAAAATATAGAGTGTGAGCGGCTGCAAACATGAAGGTCGCCCGTCATTAACCAAATAGTAGTAAAATTAATAACTGCACAAGTAGTAAAATTAATAATTGCACATTAAGAGAATGGAATTTGCACTCAGATTACCTGCTCTGCTTACTTAACAAAGTTTCTGCAGTACGTCTCTTCGAAGATCCTCTTTCTATTAGATTATATATCTCATTTGCACTATATACAATCTCTTCTTCCAGGCCTCTCACAAGCACTCCACCTTTACCATCTCCTAGAAGTGCAATTAATTTTTCGATTAATCGTCAAAGTTCTTAGGAGAATCCTCAATTGCCAATAAATCTGTAATCTCTTCATTGTATATCTCCAGGAATGTTACTTTCATACTGTAGTCAGCGCTCTGAGACTCCAGTGTTTCAATTATCTGGCGGACTGCTCTGGGTATGACTCCATATATTTCCTTCAAAGGTCTAAATCTTCACAAATTCCTTCGTGTTTTCCTTACTTGATTGGCAATGAGTGCCATTAACCTTTTCTTCCTCTTTATATTATTGCTTGGTAATTAATCATTTTGTTATGGTTGTATCGTCATTGAGTCTAGAATTTGAATATTAACGTACATTTTACCCCAGCCGATATACAAGTCTTCATTTTGTTTCTCTTACCTGTCATTCTTTGTTTGAGAAAAATTGGAAAAAATATCATATACAATCAGTTCAGGGGCTACACTGTAATAAAAAATTAGTTCATTCCCACCATAAAATTAGGCCTTTGTTTAAGATATGCTGCCAGATATAACATTGAAGCTACAAACCACAATCATTCTTTGCCACTCCCGGCCCTCGTACCTGCTTCTCTTATATTCTTGAGCTCTTATATTCCTGCACTTTAAGCTACATTCAATACAGAAGACATGCTTTGTCAAAATCTGATCCTCATACTCAACGCAGTTATTTCATACTTGCTCCTGCCCCAGCTCTCAACCTTCATTAAGATGGAATTGATCCTTTGATTAAGGTATGTTTACAGAGATAATACTGAAGCTACAAACTACAAGCCCTTTTTGTCATACCCAACCCTTGTACTCAGTATACCTTATTTCACATTCACTCTCGTTCAAGCCCCTAACCACCCAGCCATGCACTGGATCTCTGATTATAATATATATCTGAAAACAAAAGTACTATTTTATGAATCATGCAGCTATCCAAAAAAGATGAATGGAAACATTTTATCATATATGCCAATATAGGCTTAAATGGGCTATGATTGATTATCTTCCTTTAGGGTTAGGCTTCTTTGCTTTTTAAGTTATGTTTATTTTATTTATTAAGTTGATTACCTTGTTCTTTTAAATCATTTTTTGAGAGGGACGATGGCAGGAGGCGGGACATGACTCTTGTTCCATGCCCGTGGGGATAGGTTCTGTGGGAGATTGAAGGGTAGGGATGCTTTCCCATCGATCATATAGTGTAACAAATTTTTAAGGGTGTTTGAACTTGAAGGCTGGTTTTGATTGCTAACCATTGTCCAAAAGGGACACATAGCTACATCTACAGTATATGTCTGGTATTTGATGAGCAAGAAATGCATTTAAAAAAATTCAATCAAGGGTCTATTTACTTTTTCATACAACCATGATTCCCTATATGTTGGAAGACGTTTCCTTATTTCATTGCAGCCCAATTAGGGCTATCATCACCTTTTACAAGAACATTACTGCATCTTCCATACGGGCGTACCAGCCCACTTAGGATTCCTGCTACTTTTTTTTTGGACCAGTATTATTAGCTTCAACCTCACACAACAAACATTGATTCTGGTATATGTATTTAAGATTATGAATATCTGATCCGCAAAACAATTTAAAAGACATCAGTCTTCCCAGACAATCCACAGCTATACCTTCAAAGGACAATTTTGTAAAGTCTAGTTTATGCACTCTCAGAATGGGTCTTTACTACTATGCTTATCGGATTTATTTGTGTGTCCAGGTAGTTCATTTATAATCAATAGCTTACATAGACCATAGGTGATAAGGTTAGCAACAATAACTTTGTCTATTTAGATGAAATTATAATCATTTCATATATGTTTCTGCCACAACACATTTAACTTTTTAATTCGTTAAGTTCCATTGTCTACTAGATTCCTCCCGGGCCTCGTATGAGTGGTTTCATAGAACCCATACGTCATATCATTTCTTTGTGGTACTAAAGTTCCCATCCGAATCCTTCTTTAGTTGTATGCCCACTCATACGAGGTTTGATTACGGGAAGTTAGGGCTTCAAATTTGTGACCCTTCATCATACCTTCCTTCATGTCTGTAGGTGGTAGACAAATCGATTGCAAAGATAATGGCTTTAGAAATGCTCTAGAAAATGATAGAGGTAGCTCTATAGAGACAACAAATGTATTTGTAGGAACACTATGCTGTGAACAAGTGAAAATTGTAGATCACTTTGTTCAACTGCTCAAGCATTTCACTCTCCATTTGATTCATCTACTTCACAAAGAGCTTTTGGTAGTCAAACATTGTACAAGATACAAGTCAATCTAGACATCCCCATGTTTCAAGACAAAATAGATGCAGATGCATAGATAAACTACTTAACCTGATTTCATACTATGCGGTAATCAATTTTTCGATGAAGAAAAGATTACCTTTGCTATTTTGAAAGTTTCTTTATCTATAAAGAAATGGTGGATAACTACTGTACAACTCACGAGGTTGACTTAGACTTTGTAGATACTTGTATCAGTTTTGTAGAATCTTGTAATACAAAAAAATGGTTTTATCTTTAGTCCACCTATTACTTGAATTAATAATCCAAAACTAATAAAGGGCAGTCCTAAATAGTCCTAAACTAGTGTAAATCATGAATATTGACATTAATGCTAACTAGAATTTGAAAAAGTGTAATTAGGATTAAGGGGTGATAAAGTGCTCAAATTGTGTGCAAGGGTGGAACAAAGTGTCATCAAGCTACTAAAAAAAAGGACCTGGCAGTTTGCGCTTGTCGGGTTTGTAGGAAGCTGGACAGTATAGGTGTCAAACCTATCTTGAGGGCTACAAACCTCACCACACCCCCACAATGTGGTGAGTGTTGCCTATGTACCATTACTCTAGAGAGGGATCAAGCTGCATGTCATGGAAAATCATGGCAAACTACATGTGGAGGCAGAGACATCTGCTATGAACAGGAAAATGTTAGTTCGGTGTTCGGTGCCCAGGTCGTGACTAAAAATGTATGCAAGTCCTTGGATCAATGTTTGTAGGCATTTTGAATCAATGTTTTGTGCTCAAGAGTATTCATTATGTTGGTACAGACCTGCTGCTAGATGATTGAGGTTTGATTTGGAGGGAAAGCTTTAAATCTTGCTTTATAGTGCCTCTCAAGTTTACTTGTGAAGATTATGATGTCGGTCATGAATTGGATGACTTTGTTACTTTTATTAATGAACAGGCTAATACAAATTGTGATGCACAGGGCCACCTAACATCTCTTGTTGGGCGTAAAACATTCATCAACTGTATAAAAATCAGATCTCATTGAATAATATCCCATCATGAGGTTCACTCCTCATTATACTCCTTACAAGTCATGTTATTCCCATCTAAAATGCTAACCTCAAAAGGAGGTCATGCACAATATGCAAACCAAGTATTGGAGAAAATTTAGAATCAATGAAATTATATGTGCTACTTGAGTCGATCAACACTATGAATCATCTCCCCTAATCCATCCTCCTACTCTCTAGGTATGGTGTTAAGACAACCTTTTGATAATAGCCAAATATGCAGTGGGCTGGGCAGTTGGCTCTCTTGATGATGTATCCTCTAGAGGTAGCATACTCGCATCAACACGAGCTTGTTCATCTCTGATACTACCTGACTCATCTAACATTTCAACCAAATGAATTTTCCCATTAGCCATGCACCTGCGCCTCAGCCCACTTCTCCTTGCATGAGAAACAACAGGCTTTCTTACTTAAATATTACCTATTGCTAACACATTGTCATATGAGTAGATTTAAAACTGAATAAAGTAAATTAAAAACAAATTCGATCTGTTTTAATCTCCAAAAATAGATACAAAATGCATTATAAATCTGGCATGTTAAAATGTTGTGGTATGCCTTGATGTCAATGGCATTACTGATCAGATCTACTATGTTTGTTACAACACAACTCCCATGTGGTCTCTCAGGATGCCCTATTTACTATCAATGGGATTCTCCAACACCCTATCTACTATGCTTCATATTAATGATAAAATAATTCTTCACAAAATTGTTTCTTTTATATTTAAAGGTTGTCTGCTTTATGCACATGTTATACTTACAAGGGATGGTAATTTTTTTTTATATTTGATCGTTTTTCTCTGTTTGTGCTCATTGTCACTCTTCTTGAAGCTATTAGATTGAAAATAACTTGAAATTTTACGTGGTGTTGTTACGAAATCACACGACGTTGTGGATTGATATGCACTGCAGTCTGCACCCATGAGGCATGAGACATGATCCATCACCATGCCCAGCTATCCTCAATGACTCTCTCTTAAGTTGCTGCATTGCAAGTGTTTTTAAGGTTGGTTCTGACTTGAAAAGACATCCCTCCAACCCCTTTTCCATGTGTGTAATTTGCAAGGCCATAACAGAGGTAGGGGAGGAGGATACTTCATCAGAATGGGGTTGGCTCACTTTAGATGGGACGCCTTCCCGATGTATATTAATAAGGAATGGACAACTTTTAACAAGTTTTGGGCGTCCCTATGATGGCGAGAAAGATGGATGCTTTTGACCATTTTTCTCTCTCTTCATCAAGTTGAAAGCTTCACCCACATTTCCTCCTGGTATTGTACTGTGTGCTGAATTTTTGGGGTGTTTTTTCCTTGGATTTGAACAGGAGAGTCGAGTGACCTTATTTTCTAGTCTCTGAGCTCTGATTCTGATGGCTGGTTTTCAAGATTCCTCTGACATTCTTCTCTCTAGGTATGCTTACTTCACCTTATATTCATACAGAAAAGAAGAATCCCATATTTCATTTTATTTTCTTTAGCCTTACATTTCCTCAGATATGGGATTTGTTAGTTTCTGCAATGGGCCAAGTTGTTTATTTTTATGGTTTCTTCCTAGTTTGGGTGTGCGGTTTTCAGGATTGATAATGGGTTCCATGAACAATTGGCGTGGATTTTCTCTTTCCCCTCAGCTGAATGTGGAAATACCCAACTCCAACTCGAACCACCACCATCATCCTCATCCCCAAGCTACCAATTTCAGCAATGGTGGTGACTATTATAATGAGCTTGACAGTAGCAATATTGTTGCTTCTTCTATGGAGATGGCTCCTCACATGACATTGAGGCATGATGGATCACTTTTTATCCTCAAGACATTCAACCGCATAGACAACCAAGGTATAAATTGAAAAAATATCATGATACTTGAACCACTCTTGCCTAAACATGGGTGTTTTCTGGATGAACTTCTCACCTTATTGGTAAAAGGAAAACAATAGGTCTCCTTTCCCAAGTTTTATGTTTGTTTTTTATCCATTATATTTTATAAACCTCTACATGTACAAAGACTCTCAGGTTCTATATTTAGATATCTTCCCCAACTCCATCAACATGTTATTAATATTAAAATTATTATCATTGACCCATGTTTGGGAATGGAGAAAAAAATTCATTGGTTATTAGGAGGGTTCATTTCAGTTTTTGGGTGATCGATAGGTATGGCTACTTCTTTTGCTAGGAATTTAATACTTCTGATTTTCTAAACATCATACTACAGTTTGTAGTCTAGAACACTCCTTTTCAAGTATGAGTAAGTTACCTAAACCAATTGATTCCCTGCCATTCTTTGAAAAACCTGGCCTCATCATTAGCTTTTTCAATTTTGTGGAACTCCACCACTGTCACACTTTTTGTATCATCAACTAATACCTGCATGTTGTTATAACGATTGAAGGTTTTTAAAAAACTAGACAATAGAATTGTGGGTCCTATTATACTCTTTTCCACCCCAGTAGTCATTCTTATCCTCCATAATTAGTCCAGTAGAGGGAGTTCTGAAAGAATTTTTAATCATTGTATACATTCTTAACTGAGATTGAGGAAGCTTATAGAAAGCTTTAAGGTCTGTCCATTCCATCCACTTCCCAAATCTGTACAAGTCATGAAATATTTTAATTCCTTTCTCAAACCAAACGAGGGTAGAGCAGCCTCGCGTCAAGGCATGGATAATGTGCGAGTTGTAATAAACAACTTACTAATCACATGGAGTGTGTGAATGTATGTATATGTTAGGTTTGTTGAAACAACTCATAGAGATAAGGTTTGTATAGATTCTATAGGGATTTTGTTGATAACCCAGACTCCTTGTTTATAGGAGATATCTTTGTTATTTATATGTAACTCCAGTAAACGAAAGATTAAGAGATTTTTTATTATTGTGTTATAACTTTTGGCAATCTTGAACCAAACATCACATTTGGTATTAGAGCAGATAATATCTGTGATTGCTCATATGGTTTGTTTAATTTGAAAAGGGGCAGTGCAACATTTTTTCTTTGCCCCAAATCATGGCAATCCCAATTTGATATAATAGTTTCTTATGATATTGTGTCCTGGTGTAAGGTTATAATCTATGATTTTTTATATACTGTATGTTTCCTATAATCTATGAGTGTATGTGCAATTAGTATCATGCCCATTGCCAGCTGACTATTGTTTCATCCATCCCACTTCCAAGAGCACATTCATTGTAATATTGCCCATTGTGTGTTGAACCCTCGTTTGCTAGTGCTATGCATCTTCCTCTTGCAGTATAGACATTTATCACAACTACAGATCTGAGTAGTCCCTTGGCATTTAAGAGCTCAGTGTGAAGGCAGCATTGAAGCTAATCTGACTGACTTCTCTGGCAACAATCATCAGCACTTGCATTTCAGTTCATACGTCTGGGATTAAGATTTCGAGGATTGTCACAGTTGTGCCATTTGAACCTGTGAATAAAAGGAAGATTCCAAGCATTTACAAAGTGTGGGAGGAGCTGGATGCAGCCCATATTGTCCTGTGTAGAAGTGCATGGTTGCTGGTGCTCAATGAGCTAGGGATGTCATTGAGCAAGCATAGAATTTAGCATGGAATTCTGTAGAGGATTTGTGAGTCCAGGGGCATCTGATAGAAAGTGTGGGAAGCCAAAGAGCTGAGAGGTTGCACCTGGAGCAGAGGACCACCTGGGAGAGAGGTACAGGTCTACTTTGGCGCCATTAGTTGGCAGTGCTCATTTGTCTTTTTTATTATAACGTTTTAATTCTATGAAATTCTTGATCCAAGTCAATCTACAAGAATGATCGAAGGCATCCAAATAATCAAGGAGGTCATACACAACGAGCAATTTGGTAGAGAAGCAAGGATAAGAACCAAGTTAGAGGAAAGCTACAAGATGAGCTCATAGAGCAGATCAATAAAGTTTAATTTAATTTAGTTTTAGTTTTAAATAATTGTTTTAGGATATGCCATATTAGATTGTGTTTCAAGTTCTTAGAAATTGGGGGATTAAATATAGTCTATTTTGTCAAAGTTGTTAGCTCAATAAAGTGTGGTGTCACTTAATAGGTTTATAGTAATTAGGTTTCATTATTTTAGTATAATGGTCATAGTCAAATAGTGACTGTAAAATTGTCAATTTTATTAAAAGTCTTAGGTTTAATTAAAAAATAATCCTTGTTAATAAGTGCATTTTCAGTTGAATACGACACCCCAAAAAATGTTTTGATTATGAGGGCTTTCAATTTTCATGGAGAATATTGTTTTTGTGGTGATGTTTCGAAGCAAAAGAGGAAAAAGGTGCCTGGCTTTGGGGGCTTCAATCCTCGACCTTGTCGTGTACCACGACAGGGAGCGCACCCAGGGCACTACTCGGGGACCTTGAAAGGGGCACTACCCCTTGACCCCGCTAGGGGCTATCGCCCCTAGACCCCCACTTTGGAATTTTAGATCCAAAGCAAAAATTGGTGGGGAAGCCGCAACAATATAAGAGGGTACAAAATCAAGCTTCAAGAAGTGGATTGATTTAGATTTGATCGTATTAGATGTTTTGTGTGTGCATCAATTTAGAGGCAGATATGAAAGGATTTATGAGCAGGATATGCCAATATGTAATTACAATTATAAAGAGATAAATGCTAATGCTGTGAAGTTTTCATGCCATACATATGTGCATAAAGTTTTATGTCGCTAATAGCTTTCTCCCTCTTGGCCTTGCAGTATGTTTCCAAGATCAACCCATGAAACATTTGAGCAAAAGCTTTACCAAACCTTTAAGAATAATAAACGTTTCAGCAAACCAAAACTTTCACGTACCGACTTCACTATTTGTCACTATGCTGGTGATGTGAGAAACTGCTTCGATTTACTTGTTATTTGTAATCCCTCTATTCTTACCAGCAGTGCCTTTTCTATCATGGGAATTCTGATTTTTGTCTTATGCATCTGGCAGGTTACATATCAAACTGATCTGTTCCTTGACAAAAACAAGGATTATGTTGTTGCAGAGCATCAAGGTCTATTAAGTTCTTCAAAATGTTCCTTTGTTGCAAGTCTCTTTCCTGCTTTTCCTGAGGAATCTTCTAAGTCAGCAAATTATGTCTTCTAAACCATTGCTTCTTTTAATCTCTGCAATTATTTTCTTCTAACTACTATCGTATTGTTAATGTTTGAATATTCACTTTCTGGAAATTATGATAGGTAGTGATACATGCTTGTAATATTTTGCTGTCATGAATACTATTCAAAAGGTTTGTGGTATTATTAACTCCTTTAAAATTCTGTGTAGCAACAACTGCAATCTCTCCTGGAAACATTGAGCTCAACAGAGCCTCACTACATAAGATGTGTGAAACCGAACAGTGTTCTAAAGCTAGGCATTTTTGAGAATTACAATGTTTTACAACAACTACGTTGCGGGGTAAGCAGCCTTTGGCCTAAGATTATTACATTTTGAATTCAAGTTTTCTGATGACTTGTATGAAATTTCCTGGTTCAGCCAAAAGGTTAGCATACAGAAACATCGATTAGAATGTGTGGCTCATCTACATTGCAAGGTGTCATGGAAGCAATCAGGATTAGTCTGTCTGGATACCCCACAAGGTGAACATTTGATGAATTTCTTGACCATTTTGGTATTCTCACCCTGAAGCATTGGATGTGAAGTAAGTCTTCAAAGTCTTTGACACCATTTTCATAGAATAGCTTGGAAATAATCATTCTTCAAATTTGTTATGCTACTTGATTTCAAATTTCAAATTGTTAGCACAGAATATCATATTCTAATATGGAGACTTCTTACCATACGTTGTAGCTATGATGAGAAGTCTACAAATAAAATTTTACGAGAAAATGCGTCTCCAAGGCTTTCAGGTATGGCCAATTGCATGTCTGCACATGTCAGGGCAGTTAGTTTCCTTTTGCTTGTTTCAAACATCTTTTATTACATGTTATACTGGAACAATTGCATTTTCTTGATGTAAAAGTTTGTATTATAAAGGTGGCCTATCTAATCACAACCTTTTACGTTCCATATTCTACTAACATATCTCTTAACAACTTTCGTTACTTAACAGATTTTCATACCTGACAACTCTTAATGCCCTTTTCACCTCGTAGTTTCCAATTACCCATATTTACTAATATGCAAACCATCACTTGAAGATGATTGATTATCCCAACACCCTACCTAATTAATCATTTGAGAGAATATTTGGTCTTTTTATTTCTATTATTCTCACTCACTTAAGTTGCATGTACCACCACAATCCATACCGAAGAGATTCTTGAACATTCACTAAATGCTTGCACTCCTGTGACATGCAATCCCTATGAAACCCCTTCCTTCTACATAGTTAAGAATGTTGCTTGTTATCAGTTTTAACTCCTCCATGTTGCTGACTTTAGGAAAATCCAACAAAAAACTAACATGCAAAGAAACTGATCTAAAGACAAAACAAAAAATGTAGTTGAATATAATATAATTTTATTGACAATGGAGCTTTGATGTTCCATACATCCACAAGGAGAGAATCAATCACTTAAGAAAATTACCAAGTACATAAAAGTATAAATTGCAAAACATAAATTAGAGCAAAGATCACAATTATTCATGTTTATTGTGGATTATCTTGACTCATTTTCTGTTATACAGGGGCATTTTCATCAATTTTCTTTGAAATTGCTTTGAAGCAGGGTAGATTTAATTGGTCTATTGGTGAGTGTTGTGCCTCAATGGTTTCACTGGGCATTGTTTGTATATAATGCTTGTATGTTTTTACTCAATTTTGATGCATGTAGTGTAGAATATCCACTAAAGAAAAAATAGATGAATAATGGCTTCTTTTTTGTTTTTATGTACAGGCTTATATCGGAAGATTTTCACTAGGCATGTGTAGAATTCCAGGGATTATAATGTCTGAGGTTATTCCTTGATATAAGTTATGAAAATGGATTGATAGTAATGAGTTAGTGATAACTAATTTTTTAGAACAAAATGTAAAGATCAGGTCGATTTAGTAAAAACTAATTATTGTCCTAATTTAAATGTAATTTGTGAATACTTTTGGTAGAATTGGAGTAAAATATGTGATCATAATTTCTTAGAATCCAATGCACCTTCGCTGCTAATGATAGTAGAGAATTGCATCAAAGTTGAGACAATCAAAGTGAAGAACATGAAGATGACTACTACTGATGGAGAGACAATTGATCAAAAAGGAAGTTGCTCAAAATTAAAGTGAAGAAAAATAACCTCAAAGTAGCACTAGGGAATCATATGGATCACTTGAAGTTGGTGGTGGAGAGAAGGTGTTAATATTATATATCAAGGGTTAACGGAATTCAGACACCCTTTTGTATTTTATCATTGTATTTCAAGGGTTAACAGAATTTAGACACCCTTTTGTATTTTATCTTATTTGATATTAATAAAATATTTGTGGACCCATTTATTGGGCACAATATTTAAATTAAATTGTTGTTAATTTATAATATTAATTACCAGACCACTCCGACATCATAGATGATATGTAACTTCGTTGATTGCACTATATGATATTTGGTTATTATGTAGTTTTAAAATTCATATTTTTCATTCTTTAAATTCGTATCGTCTCTAGAGAGACAATAAAAATTGAAATTAGTATTGTCTCCAGAGAGACAAAATGTTAGTATTCGGTATTGTCTCTAAGGAGACAATAATGATATTGTCTCTAGAGAGACGAAATGATATGATATTGTCTCTCAGAGAGACAAAATATGTATCAATCATTATTGTCTCTCAAGAGACAAATATTTCATCCCCCGATTAGATATTTTCTTTGTGACTTCTCCTCTTTCTAAGAGCTAGACCTGAAGCCTCGATTTTTATAAAAACTCTACATTGTCATCGTGGCGTAAAAAGTTAACGAAAAGGATTCATTTCAATATTTAAAACATCTCGAGACTCATGACTTTTAAACTATATTCTTCTTTCGAATTCTAAGCGTCAGAACTGAAAAGATAATATTAATTAAAAATAAATATAAAAAAATTAAGATGCAAACGAAGACTACGAGATAAAAACAAGTTTAGAAGGAAAATACTTGTAATGCCTATCCATGCAAAATATAAAGCGTCGGCATTTTCTGTCTTCTTGGCCTCAAAGTTAAAAATTTAAATATAACTAAACATTTTCTTTGAATGATTCATCTTTATTTGATTGGATGGGTACATGAAATAAAAGAACACTTTTATTTGCTTCACTGAAACATGGACCTTTTTCATTGAATGGTAACAGTGATAAAATAGATGACATGAAAATTAGTTTTTATCTCTAAGGAAAGCACTGACCAACGCATTTTGGATGAACCTTTTCTGACTTTTGGTATAATTTTGGAAATTGTGGCTAAAGACGAACCTGGTAAACAAGTCTCAAGTGCAATAAAGATCCTTAACTTCAGTCATCTCCCAACCACCCTACACTGCCACCACCCGTATGACCTTCTTTGTTTTTGTCCTTACGTGAGGGAGATGGGAGTCGGTAGAGTCCCATTTTTTCCTCACCTAGATCTCTTTGGATCCCGTACTCAATGCGCATGGTTGGGAGGCGCATTTTCTCGAGCTGCAGGCATTGGGAGGAGGGAAAATGTGTTTGACTGATGTTCTTTCCTTTCTGCGCAGTCTGTTCCTATTTTCTGCTAAACGAACCCTCTTCCTCTTTTTTTTGGTTTTCCTCCATTCCCTTGGGCACCTTTGCGGGTGTGTTCTCGTCGGGGATCTATAAAGACACGCTGCAGCAACAAATCTTACCCTGGCGGCAGGCACGTTACAGAAAGTGGAAGCCCTTTTTGAGCGCCTCCAACAAGCAGGTCGTCCAACTAAGTGTTATCTGTTCTGTATCGAATGCATCCTCAATTCGGGATTCTCCTTCAAGATATTTGTATCAAAATCGACGAAGTGACAGTGAGAGTGTTGCAAGGGACGCATGTGAGAGATTTACATCGATATAAATAAATCCTTACAACAGGATGGACGCTGTATGTTGACGGGATGATCATTTTATCATTTATGTGTTCTGTCCATTCTGTTTCTGGTCATTTTTGGGACCCGTTTATTCTGTACTGTGTTTTTTTCCATCTAGTGTTTCATTTGTGTTGTGCATCTACGTAGTGTGAATGGGCCCCTTCTGTCGTATGTATATGGTGCTTGTTTTCTGTGCTTGTATTTATGTTTTTAGCCACTGTGAGCAGTATTTCAGATTAGAAAACAAAAAAATGGAGGCGGCATCATATCATGAGGGAAAACAGAGAAACCGAGGCCAAGGACATATGCAGATACAGAGGCAGAGGCAAAGCAATTAATGTGTCCTCGATATGTTCCAAAGCTTTGGACGCTTTGGATGAGTATAACAGCCCAAGGGGTATCAATTTGGTTAAGCGGCCATTAATTGCGCAGGGTAGACATAAAAACAGAGGCCAAGGAGGGTGACTTTGGAATCGAACACCACTTGCACAGGGGACGTGCACTTGCAGCTTTCAATTGTCTCATTGGAAATCGAGCACAGAGATTGAATTCACTGGGGTGTGTCTAAGAACAAACGGGAAAGTCTTCACGAGGTCAATCACAAGCCTCCTCTGAGATTCAGGTGTTGCTTTCACAGCTGACACAAAGTGAAGAGAAGCTTCTTATCTCAGTAATGCCACTCGCTTTTATGCATTTTGAAAATAATGTTTTGGTGGCCTCTTGCGCCTTTCTTTTAGAGCTTTGTGGATTATCTGCTAGTGTGCTTCATGTGGATGTTGCTTCTTTACGTCGGATATCCTCACTTTACCAAAGCCTTGGGTCGAATGAACATTCGAGCCTGTCTAAATCTCATGATGTCACACTCTTTTCTAGTTCTTTTGAAGATCATGTGGCAACTTCTCTTGCTCGTGCATTATCAGATGAAGACGGTGGATGGGGGTTACACATTGAAGGTCACAGCACAATGTTTGGGACAGTACTAAACTATGTAACTTTGAGACTTCTTGGCCAAGGGTCTGATGGAGGAGATAAAGAAGCAATGGAAAAGGTCGTGTATGGATTTTGGACCATGGAAGTGCTACAAACTATACCTTCATGGGGAAAATGTGGCTTTCGGTGCTTGGAGTATTTGATTGGTCTGGAAACAATCCATTGCCTCAAGAGATTTGGCTTCTTCCATATTTTCTTCCCATCCATCCAGGGGGAGGATGTGGTGTCACTGTCAAATGGTTTATTTGCCAATGTCATATTTTTATGGGCGAAGATTTGTGGGACCTATAATCGAGGCCTCATAAGTGTGCAAAGTTTACCGGAATGGTTATTGTTTCTCTTGCATGGTATTGGGACACCGTGTGGGTGAGAAGCGTTCGTTTGGTGGAGAAAGAATTTTGGGACTACGGGAGAAGGGGTCTGCCGCTCGTGCGTGGCCGGAGATATAGCATTTAAAACATGCATGATAAGCCCTAACCCTCTCTCTTAATGATTTACTTCTTTTAGCATTTAGATAAATCAATAACTATAACTTTGTTCGAATCTTTTGTAGATGTGGGTTTCTTTTGGAATGTGGATTTGTTTTTGTTTTACTAAATAGATAGCGTTTGGAATCTGGATATCATATAATATGTATTTACACATATTGACTCCTTCTTGAAAGAGATGCTCAAAAGAGACGAGCCTTCCAAATGACTTTTAATCATAATTGCATGAGCTGATCTCTCCCCCTTTACAATTTATTTTATTTACTGTTTGAAGTAGAAGAAATCTCTACATCGATTCTTGCCTACTGATTTTATAATGTTGGTTTCTCTTTTGCCTTGATTATTCCTTTGAATGATGGTTTCTGTAGAAAATAGTATGGAGCGTGAATGAGGTTTATAATTTTTCTTGTATTGTTTATATTATGTAGAACATGGCTTGAAAAAGGGAATTTCCGATATGACTGTATTTGGATTTTACTGTGGTTTTATAATAATTTAAACTCCCACTAGGATTGGGGCTTCCATTTGGGAAGAGTCATACTAGTTTAATTGGTCTTCTAGATAGCTCCATCTGAGTCATTCGATTATCATTTACCTTGGGGATTATTGAAGACCCTCATCGGGCCCTCTCTTTATTACTATTACTATGAGCTTATTATTAGATCGAACCCTCCAAGCATGCGTTAATGGGTTTTCTATGACCTTTACGAATATGTTATGCACGCAAGTCATTATCTTTTGTGGATAATTATTGGGCTTAATTTTTGAGGCACTACTTGGATCCTTGAATCGGTTAAAGTAATATTGGATACATCGACATCCCTCAAGTTTGATTGATATGTGATGCCCTCATGCTTATGAATTCGTGCAATGCCTGAAATATAAAATTATAAAATTATCTTATACTTGACCTTGAAGCTTGTCGAAAGACGTTTGGTAGAAAAAGGATGAATAGGGAATTTAAGATAACTACCGTAAAATTGATTTATGCACTGACCTTAAGTAAAGGTAAGAGCTACCATAATGGGACCGAGCATACCATGTATGCCAAGATAAGGATATAAGTCCACCAAAATTATTTAACTTCATTTTTATATAACAATAATTAATACCCATAAATTGGTGTATGCAAGTGGACGTTGAATTATATGGCAAGATATATTATGTTATCAGGTAACCAGTAAGGATAAATATGTTATTTCATTACTTGGTTAACGGGTGGAATATTTTATGGTATTTACGATGATTATTATGTTAGCTAAAATTTGATACTTGCATCTCAATTGGGAGTTGAGATAATGTTGATACTTGTATTTATAGTGGCTTGGACCGCGCTTACTTATCTTAGTTAGTCAAATGTATCTTTGACATATTAGCAAAACATGACAATTTTGTTGATCGTAACTCATTCCAATGAGTTGGACCCTTGTACTATTAGAAACATATAAAGACATGGAATAAGCAACCAAAAGGATACCTAAATATTACATGAACTTGTGGATTGGTGGAATCTTTGTTAACATAAGTATATCCTTAAAATTGTGAGATAAATATCCAAATTATACTTACATATCACTGATTTTCTATGAAGGTTAGATACTTGGGTAATATCGTTGATTAATATAAAATTGACACTTGTATTTATTATATAAACTTAATGTCGTTGGTGCTTTTATTTAATTGAAAGATAACATTGTTGGATACTTATATATGTGAAGTAGGTCGAGGGTATTAGGTGAGCGTTATTATTATTACTGTAATTTAAGTATGATTTATTGCATGGTTAAGGTTGTATATCTAGTCACTTGGAATTGTGTCCTTATGTAAGCAGATCTTAAAGAAGTGAACATTAATGAGTAGGAAATGTATTATCATGAGATGTGCAGTTAAGTTTTAAATGTATGTTAGAAATTTATTTGATAAGGAGTATTGCAAACTTTCATTTATTTAAATGCTAGATGGCATAAATTATTAGGTGAGGTTTATATCTTATCATGCTCAGTTCTAGCGAACTGACTCTAATAAATATTTGTGCAGATGGATTATGCGAGTAGATTAAAGGAAAAGAGTGTAAAAGTTTCATCAGTTCAAATTATGAAGTTCTTTGTAGAAAGTTCAATGCGTTGTAAATTTTGTAACTTTGCTTGCGAGGAGTTTAGAAAATCTCTTGTCTTGGTATGTTTGGAAAACTACGTGGTGAAGTGTTCTTTCCCTATTGTTGTTAGACTAGTAACTTACCTTGGTGAGAAATGCTATTAAATCATTACATTGGCATAAGTATTGTAAAACCATGATTTTGAGAATAAAGTGTTAAGTCAAAACTCTCGACACCTTGTAATGATGCGATATAAGTAAAATTAAATGGATTGGATAACCCTTATAGAAGTTAATTAAAATATATATATTCCGATAAAATAATGTAGAGATGACTTACTTGAAAACAAGAGATTTCTGAAGTACTCAAAGGTGAAACTATCCTTGTAAAGTAAAATTTTATAAATTGTTACCCTAGCTAAACTAAGTGAACACTACCCCTTTTGGGTGAACTCTTAAACAAGCTTAAAGGAAAACAATGATTAGTTTCGGAAGATAATAAGATTTAGCAAGTAGGAGAAGACTTTAAGTGAACTACTCTACACCTGTATAAGAAAATAACTTGGTTAGTAAGATGAAATTGTGTGAATCTTATATCGAATCTCTCTGAAAACATGAGTCATGAGTAAAAGGGTATTTTGTCAAAATACATAACCTCCAATCAATTCTTACCGTGGTTTGCCCTAGCTGTAAGTGTGTTTTGTGGTTGGAATTCTATGTCGTCATGTCTAAAAGAAAAGTAAATTGTCCTTGATAGGTGTGAACGTTTCATGCTGCCTTTATGGCCATCCTTGTATCGAGTTGTTCACAGAGTTAGTTGTATCTTTGGTGACGAAATGTTGCGTCATGTTATGTGTCAAGCAAGTCAAAAAAATATCCTTTCTTTTACTGTGTTGTTCATGTGTGTGAATTTTTTTGGGTCGTTACACTTGGTATCAAAGCATAGGTTCATGCTCTTGAACCTATGGGCTGGATTGGTGTTATATGATGATGTTAAATGGTGGTGGTGGTTTTACATGATGATACGCATGATGATGATGATGTTGCATGATGGTGGTTGATGTTGGAAGAGTAATGTGCTTTAAACGTGATGTGATTATTGTCATAATTGTGATATTGTGAATGCACGTGATGTGTATGTCACCTTGTTCGTGTTTGTGGTCATGTTGATATGTTGGGGATGGGAGTATTCTCTATCCTTTTTGTGGATTCTATGAAGAGTTCACGTGTGAATTGCTGTTTGTGGCATGTGAAAAGAATTATAATGTGGATGATATAGTGTTGGAACATTGTGACATATTGTGATATGTAAGTGTATCAATGTGTTGTATGACTAGATTGATGTTAAAAGAAATGAGTGGTATCGTGATTTTTTTTTACCATGTGTTGAAGAAACGTGTGTACCACCTTGTTATGTTGCAATGGATGTTATGTTGTGATGTACTATGTTCATCGTATGTATGACTCAAACAAGTAATGCTTCATGTTGTGATTTTGGGTCATACGGTGAGTGTATAAACCCTATCGTATGGTGATTGCACTTTGGGTGCGAGAATGTAATAAAGCGATGTGTTACACTCGGTGAATGTATGATCATGATCTACCCCGTATATGTACCATATGTAAGATGTTATGGTAGTTATGTGTGTGCCACCGTTATGTTAGCGATGTTGTTGTATGTTATGTTGTGAACCTTACGCTAACGGATCCCGAGGGAAATCAGTAGAAGTGTATGTTGAGAGTGAGGAATGGTGTACCATGGGTCAATAACTCGAGCTAAAACTCGGTTTAGTAGATAACATGTGATTCTTTCCTCTCTCCCTATGTGGTTGTATGTACGCAACCTTAGTGTATCTATGACTATGTTTAGCCTTGTCGAAGTTGTGGCGGGATGATTCGGATGGAGGTGATGATAGTGGTATTATTGATATATATTTTACGAGCTGAGGCTCGATGTTCCGAAAGCAACTCGTTGAGTACCCCTTTGGTGGCTAGATAAGGCCACCACGATTATCGTAATGTGACATTATTATAAGTTGATTTTATTCGTAAATTGAGCTTTTACTTTATTTTGCAAGGACCAGATCTTTTATTGATTGCAATGCTTTACAATTTTGGGCATTTCCTTGGTTTGTGGCACTAACATGGAGATTTTGATACTAACTTTGGCTATTTGGCCATTTATTTTAGCTTGATTTGGGGTCTTCTTTTAAATTTGGAATTCTTACCACCTTGCCCAAGGCTTGTAATTTTCCACTTGGCACTTTGATTGGATTGTTGTGCTGGTTCTAATGTCGTGATGTGTGGAATAGGGTCATGGGATGCACCATGGATTGGTTGGACCTATGGACCCGCTTCGTTGTATGGGGGTACGCCCCAAGGAGTACATATAACTAGCGGGTTGTTGAACCACGCGTTATTATGTCACTTGGGTTAGGAGTGTTCGAACTCTATGTGTCTTGGACCATAGGGTCAACCGGCCTCCTTGAGGGAGGCATAAGAGTTTGAGGGAGGCATAAGAGACTTGAGGGAGGCATAAGAGTTTGAGGGAGGCATAAGAGACTTGAGGGAGGCATAAGAGTTTGAGGGAGGCATAAGAGACTTGAGGGAGGCATAAGAGTTTGAGGGAGGCATAAGAGACTTGAGGGAGGCATAAGAGTTTGAGGGAGGCTTATGATATTTGTCTGTATGGTTGATGTTTCAGGATATATGTTGAGTTATTGTGATGTTTGGTAGTGGTCTTTTGATGTATGTGTTACTCATGTCAGATGGATATGTGTTGTGATGTTGTGGATATGTCATTGATTCCCGTGTGGACACTATGTACCTGTAGCTTTTGTTTGGAGTATGTGAAATTTTCATCTGTGGATTTGAGGGAATGTTTGGAAATTGTAGTACTCTTTTGTTTGAGTATTTAATATGTCAGTCATAGGTGTGTGACGAGTACTATGTTATGTGGAGTATGCCATTCTATTCCGTATTTGTGTAACCTTTTGTGGTGTAATACAATCTTGAAGTATATACTTGTGTACTTGTGAATCCGTAGGGTCTTGTGAACCTGATAGGGTGTTGTGTTAGCAGATTCATGTTGGGCACCCACAATAAGGAATGAACCAAAACGCTTCAATGATGAAATTTTTAAAAGAAATTAAACTAAGAATAATGCTAATGGAAAAGAGACTAATGAAATGATGAACAAGAAAGAACGCCAATCTTCACGGAACATTTGAAAGTTAAAAATTTCTGCCAAATGTTCCTAAAGTACCCCATGGTAATGCTTTTGCATCTGAAATATTAAACTTAGAGCATACCTTCGCCCTTATCCGATCCTTATTGCTTACCATTATTTTCCGTTGTGTTATGTCACATCGAGGACGATGCTTTCTTAAGGGGAGGAGAATGTAATGCCTATCCATGCAAAATATAAAGCGTCGGCATTTTCTGTCTTCTTGGCCTCAAAGTTAAAATTTAAATATAACTAAACATTTTCTTTGAATGATTCATCTTTATTTGATTGGATGGGTACATGAAATAAAAGAACACTTTTATTTGCTTCACTGAAACATGGACCTTTTTCATTGAATGGTAACAGTGATAAAATAGATGACATGAAAATTAGTTTTTATCTCTAAGAAAGCACTCGACCAACACATTTTGATGAATCTTTTCGACTTTTGGTATAATTTTGGAAATTGTGGCTAAAGAGGAACCTTTAGTAAACAAGTCTCAAGTGTAATAAAGATCCTTAACTTCAGTCATCTCCCAACCACCCTACCCGCCGCTTGTATGACCTTCTTGGTTTTTGTCCTTGCGTGAGGGAGATGGGAGTCGGTAGAGTCCCGTTTTTCCTCACCTAGATCTCTTTTGGATCCTGTATTCAATGCACATGGTTGGGAGGCACATTTTCTGGAGCTGCGGCGTTGGGAGGAGGGAAAACGTGTTTGGTGATGTTCTTTCCTTTCTGCGTGAGTCTGTTTCTATTTTCTCGCTAAACGAACCCTCTTCCTCTCTTTTTTTTAGTTTTCCTCCTTTCCCTTGGGCCGCGGGGTGTGTTCAGTTGGGGATCTACGGCAAAGCCTATGCAACAATGACTCTTACCTTGGCGGCAGCGTGCACGTTACGTAGTAGGAAGCCCTTTTTTAGCACCTCCAACAAGCAGTGCGGTCGTCCAACTAAGTGTTATCTGCTTTTGTATCGAATGCATCCTCAATTCGGGAATCTCCTTCAAGATATTTGTATAAAAATCGACGAAGTGACAAAGAGAGTGTTGCAGGGGACGCATGTTGAGAGATTTACATCAATATAAATAAATCCTTACAACAAGATGGACGTTGTATGTTGACGCGATGATCATTTTATCATTTATGTGTTCTTACATCCCATTCTGCTTTCTCGGTCATTTTTGGGACCCGTTTATTCTGTACTGTGTTTTTTTTTCCATCTAGTGTTTCATTTGTGTTGTGCATCTACGTAGTGTGAATGGGCCCCTTCTGTCGTATGTATATGGTGCTTGTTTTCTGTGCTTGTATTTATGTTTGTAGCCACTGTGACCAGTATTTTAGATTAGAAAACAAAAAAAAATGGAGGTGGCATCATATCATGAGGGCAAACAGAGAAACCGAGGCCAAGGACATATGCAGATACAGAGGCAGAGGCAAAGCAATTAATGTGTCCTCGATATGTTCCAAAGCTTTGGACGCTTTGGACGAGTATAACATCCCAAGGGTATCAATTTGGTTAAGCGGCCATTAATTACGCAGGGTAGACACAGAAACAGAGGCCAAGGAGGGTGACTTTGGAATCGAACACCACTTGCTCAGGGGACGTGCACTTGCAGCTTTCAATTGTCTCATTGGAAATCGAGCACAGAGATTGAATTCACTGGGGTGTGTCTAAGAACAAACGGGAAAGTCTCCATGAGGTCAATCACAAGCCTCCTCTGAGATTCAGGTGTTGCTTTCATAGCTGACACAAAGTGAAGAGAAGCTTCTTATCTCGCAAGAATGCCACTCACTTTTTATGCATTTTGAAAATAATGTTTTGGTGGCCTCTTGCGCCTTTCTTTTAGAGAGCTTTGTGGATTATCTGCTAGTGTGCTTCTTTACGTCGGGTATCCTCACTTTACCAAAGCCTTGGGTCGAATGAACATTCGAGCCTGTCTAAATATCATGATGTCACACTCTTTTCTAGTTCTTTTGAAGATCATGTGGCAACTTCTCTTGCTCGTGCATTATCGATGAAGACAAGTGGATGGGGTTACATATCAAGGTCACAAAGACAATGTTTGGGACAAAGACTAAACTATGTAACTTTGAGACTTCTTGGCCAAGGGTCTGATGGAGGAGATAAAGAAGCAATGGAAAAAGGTTGTGTATGGATTTTGGACCATGGAAGTGCTACTGCTATACCTTCATGGGGAAAAATGTGGCTTTCGGTGCTTGGAGTATTTGATTGGTCTGGAAACAATCCATTGCCTCCAGAGATTTGGCTTCTTCCATATTTTCTTCCCATCCATCCAGGGAGGATGTGGTGTCACTGTCAAATGGTTTATTTGCCAATGTCATATTTTTATGGGCGGAGATTTGTGGGACCTATAACTGAGACTGTTATGTGTGCAAAGTTTACCGGAATGGTTATTGTTTCTCTTGCATGGTATTGGGACACCGTGTGGGTGAGAAGCGTTCGTTTGGTGGAGAAAGAATTTTGGGACTACTGGGAGAAGGGGTGCTCGCTCGTGCGTGGCCGGAGATATAGCATTTAAAACATGCATGATAAGCCCTAACCCTCTCTCTTAATATGATTTATTTCTTTTAGCATTTAGATAAATCAATATCTGTAACTTTGTTCGAATGCTGTAGATGTGGGTTTCTTTTGGAATGTGGATGTGTTTTTGTTTTACTAAATAGATAGCGTTTGGACTCTGGATATCATATAACATGTATTTACACATATTGACTCCTTCTTGAAAGAGATGCTCAAAAAGAGACGAGTTTTCCAAATGACTTTTAATCATAATTGCATGAACTGATCTCTCCCCCTTTACAATTTATCTTATTTACTGTTTGAAGTAGAAGAAATCTCTACATCGATTCTTGCCTACTGATTTTATAATGTTGGTTTCTCTTTTGCCTTGATTATTCCTTTGAATGATGGTTTCTGTAGAAAATAGTATGGAGCGTGAATGAGGTTTATAATTTTTCTTGTATTGTTTATATTATGTAGAACATGGCTTGAAAAAGGGAATTTCCGATATGACTGTATTTGGATTTTACTGTGGTTTTATAATAATTTAAACTCCCACTAGGATTGGGGGCTTCCATTTGGGAAGAGTCATACTAGTTTAATTGGTCTTCTAGATAGCTCCATCTGAGTCATTCGATTATCACTTACCTTGGGGATTATTGAAAACCCCTCACCAGGCCCTCTGCTATTACTTATTACTATGAGCTTATTATTAGATTGGAACCCTCCTGAAGCATGCGTTAATGGGTTTTCTATGACCTTTACGAATATGTTATGCACGCAAGTCATTATCCTCTGTGGATAATTATTTGGCTTAATTTTTGAGGCACTACTTGGATCCTTGAATCGGTTAAAGTAATATTGGATACATCGACATTCCTCAAGTTTGATTGATATGTGATGCCCTCATGCTTATGAATTCAGGCAATGCCTGAAATATGAAATTATAAATTTATCTTATACTTGACCTTGAAGCTTGTCGAAAGACGTTTGGTAGAAAAACAGATGAATAGGGAAGTTAAGATAACTACCCTAAAATGGATTCATGCACAGCCTTAAGTAAAGGTAACAGCTACCATAATGGGACTGTGCATACCATGTATGCCAGTAAGGATATAAGTCCACCTGAAATTATTTAACTTCATTTTTATATAACAATAATTAATACCCATAAATTGGTGTATGCAAGTGGAGGTTGAATTATATGACAGGATATATTATGTTATCAGGTAACCAGTAAGGATAAATATGTTATTTCATTACTTGGTTAACGGGTGGAATATTTTCTGGTATTTATGATGATTATTATGTTAGCTAAAATTTGATACTTACATCTCAATTGGGAGTTGAGATAATGTTGATACTTGTATTTATAGTGGCTTGGACCGTGCTTACTTATCTTAGTTAGTCAAATGTATCTTTGACATATTAGCAAAACATGACAATTTTTGTTGATCGTAACTCATTCCAATGAGTTGGACCCTTGTACTATTAGAAACATATAAAGACATGGAATAAGAAACCAAAAGGATACCTAAATATTATATGAACTTGTGGATTGGTGGAATCTTTGTTAACATAAGTATATCCTTAAAATTGTGAGATAAATATCCAAATTATACTTACATATCACTGATTTTCTATGAAGGTTAGATACTTGGGTAATATCGATGATTAATATAAAATTGACACTTGTATTTATTATATAAACTTAATATCGTTGGTGCTTTTATTTAATTGAAAGATAACAATGTTGGATACTTATATATGTGAAGTAGGTCGAGGGTATTAGGTGAGCGTTATTATTATTACTGTAATTTAAGTATGATTTATTGCATGGTTAAGGTTGTCTATCTAGTCACTTGGAATTGAGTCCTTATGTAAGTAGATCTTAAAGAAGTGAACATTAATGAGTAGGAAATGTATTATCATGAGATGTGCGTTAAGTTTTAAATGTATGTTAGAAATTTATTTGATAAGGAGTATTGCAAACTTTCATTTATTTAAATGCTAGATGGGATAAATTATTAGGTGAGGTTTATATCTTATCATGCTCGAGCCTCTAGCGAATGAATCTAATAAATATTTTTGCAGATGGATTATGTGAGTAGATTAAAGGAAAAGAGTGTAAAAGTTTCATCGGTTCAAATTATGAAGTTCTTTGTAGAAAGTTCAATGCGTTGTAAATTTTGTAACTTTGCTTGCCGGAGTTTAGAAAATCTCTTGTCTTGGTATGTTTGGAAAACTACGTGGTGAAGTGTTCTTTCCCTATTGTTGTTAGACTAGTAACTTACCTTGGTGAGAAATGCTATTAAATCATTACATTGGCATAAGTATTGTAAAACCATGATTTTGAGAATAAAGTGTTAAGTCAAAACTCTCTGACACCTTGTAATGATGCGATATAAGTAAAATTAAATGGAGTGGATAACCCTTATAGAAGTTAATTAAAATATATATATTCCGATAAAATAATGTAGAGATGACTTACTTGAAAACAAGAGATTTCTGAAGTACTCAAAGGTGAAACTATCCTTGTAAAGTAAAATTTTATAAATTGTTACCCCTAGCTAAACTGGCGAACACTACCCCTTTTGGGTGAACTCTTAAACAAGCTTAAAGGAAAACAATGATTAGTTTCTGGAAGATAATAAGATTTAGCAAGTAGGAGAAGACTTTAAGTGAACTACTCTACACTGTATAAGAAAATAACTCGGTTGGTAAGATGAAATTGTGCGAATCTTATATCGAATCTCTCTGAAAACATAAGTCATGAGTAAAAGGGTGTTTTGTCAAAATACATAACCTCCAATCAATTCTTACTGTGGTTTGCCCTAGCTGTAAGTGTGTTTTGTGGTTGGACTTCTATGTCGTCATGTCTAAAAGAAAAGTAAATTGTTCTTGATAAGTGTGAACGTTTCTGTGCTGCCTTTATGGCCATCCTTGTATCGAGTTGTTCACAGAGTTAGTTGTATCCTTGGTGACGACATGTTGCGTCATGTTATGTGTCAAGCAAGTCAAAAAAAAATATCCTGTCTTTTACTGTGTTGTTCGTGTGTGTGAATTTTTTTGGGTCGTTACAAATACAATGACGAAAAGGAGGATTAGCAGAGAAGTTACAAAGAAATAGAAATTACACTTTAGAAAGGCCTATCGGCCAAATATCATTCAATATAAATAATTATATTCAATATTTATTATTGATTTTTCAAATTTAGAACGAGTAAATTCTGAGAAGTATTAGATTTGATTTGTATAAACAAAATTAAAAAAACAAAATCGGTCGGAGAAAACATCGATGATCCTGTTGTCTTTTCACAGTAATATTGATTCGAAATATCCTTTCCAAAAGAAATCCATTGGGATTTCAAGAATGATATAAAACAGCAAGATTAAAAAAAATATTAAAAATTCACTGACAGAATAAAACAACAGAAGACTAATGGCTGTAAACCACTCAAATCATTTCTTCAGCTTCTATACTAATAAGAAAATCATATCGGTAATAGCAAAATCAGGTTTTTATTTATAATAAATTTTATAAAATCAATGTTTCATGCCGCAGAATCGGGAGCCAAATCTATTCAATATCCTCGTGCACGACTCGGGCTATTATCATTATCTTCTACTTCCTTGATTGGATAGGCAACATATTCACAATCAGAAATATGTTGAAATGAATGTCTTTATGGGTGATATGGGTGATGTGTAGACCAATCTGAAAGGACAGATATTTGATACCCCACACAAATGCTGTATATATCCTGCTTATTCAGTCATCGCTGTATATATCCTGCTTAATCAGGAAACAACATTTTATCAACCATGAAGATTGACATGAAGACAAACAAGTTTCAAGGTTGATGGCATTGATTGGATATTTAAATTTATATGTAACGGAATTTCAAATGAAAACACAATAGAATTGTATAAATTACTGGATCTCGAACAGTATTTCCTACTTCATCCAATAAAAAGGCTGAATTCAAACCGCAGTAAAATTCCATTTTCAACAAATCTCTAAAGTTGAGACTTCTTATTTCTTCCTTTCTCATTTGCTTTTAAATAAAAAAACAAAGCACTAGGAATCCTTTGCAACATTATTTATGGAAGGAAATTACACCCAAATCTCAGTATCAAACAAATCATTCATAAATTCATTGTTGTTGGCCGAAATCAACGACAACGGACGAATTCTGCATAGAGAGTTTTCATATTTACGAGTAAACCCTTCATACGAAACCGAAATGTGAAAGTTTCACCTGCAGAAACAGAATACACATACTCCTTGTAATTGGCAAGGCCAGCGTCGTTGGTCATCTGCAATAAAACCTGTTCTGCATCACAACTTTTGCAGGTATTTTCCACTGTAACATTATATGGATTTGTATACAGTGGGAAGGGTGGACTTGTGTCCTCCATCTCCTCCCATGAAAATAATATGTCATTTAAACTACACGACCGCCCTGCATTCCCAAATCACATATATATAGAACACGAATGATAGAAATCAGGTAATTATTTTCAAATAAATTTTTGCATAATAATGATGAGATATCAAATAATAAAGGATGAGATATAAATTATACTGTTCTTTTAGCGTAATGAAATTCCTTCAATATTTAATGTATTAAGAATCCTGTACACATAACCCTTACAAATTCTAGATTGAATTGAAAAATAAAAAATAAATACTTACCCTCTGTAGATGGAATTACAATAATAAGCAGAGAAAACCAGATAATCTGGAATTTCATGTTGATGGTTCAAATTTCTACCTTAATCGAATCCAATAGATGACAATGTTTTATAGGCTTCAATAAATAGTTTTTCAGGAGAATGTCATTGCCCATTTAATTTAGTTAGGTATGGATATGCCAATAAAATTTAAATTTGGGTCCATCTGAACGATCCTATCCAATACTACTAAATTAGCAAATGCATTACGTGTAATATAGCAAATGCAATTAATACAACATTTAATGTCGTTAACAATTCTTTTAGTAGTTTTTTTTTTTTTTTCACTTTTATTTTTGAAGTATGTTTTTTTATTTTGGTTGTTTTCCAATAGTGTTAGAAGTCTAACATCTTAACATTGTGACATAAATATATTAACTAATTGTATTAAGCAAAGAGTAAAATTTAATTAGTATTTTTATATCTAAGAATTAATTAATTTTAAAGAAATATAAATTTTTAATATATATTTAATTAGAAAAATAAGATGATTTTAATTAATAGAAAGTGTCCAACAATTAGAATTTGAGCTATGAGATTGTGTTGACTAGTTTTGTTGAAATTGTTTGCAATGTGTTATGTATTTTGCATTAATCTTAACAAGTTGGTTGTGTGTAAAGTTTTCATGCAAGATTGGTTGCATTAATGATATATGCTATACAACATGAGTTATGGGTTGTATAAGCATTAAACATTGTTGTGAGAGTTGTTTAGAGAAAATATTTTGTAAGATGACTAAACATAGAGAGGTGTAATAGTGTAAGATGGCTGAACATAGGGAGGTGTAATAGTCTTTTCCAATAGTGCTTGATGTGCTATATAGTATGGTGATTTATGGAGTTGAGAAACAATATGATGCACGAAAAGCTCATCTTGAAGTAATAACATATAATTTTATGACTGAATTTCGCAAGAGAACAAAAATGTAAATAACATTTTAATCATATTTCACTTTGAATTGGGAAGGAATATTAACAAATGACAACCTTTTCCAACAATTTTATAAGACTCATTATATTCCCCTTCTTAGGATAATCTAATTGATGATATTATAATTTTTCTCATCATTTAGGGAATGTTGTTATTCATTGTTGTAGACACAAAATCACGCATTTACTACTATTATTATTCGCCAAGTATGTTGTTTTATATATGGATCATGCATAAGAAGAGTATTCAATGATGACCTATTCCACAATCCATCCACTTGTCTTATTGGTCTTTATTTACTTTTATCTTGCACACTTGTTACTCACACACATAGTTTTGTTCAGTCTCGTAGATCCCTAGTTGTTAGTTCTCACTCATTTGTCGCCGCCTATCTTCTGGACAATAACACCTGACTAGACAAAAGCGCCAAGCGCTCCTGTCATCCTAGCCGCCCTTTTCCTCTTTATGTTTGATCTTATTTTTTATGTTTGAGGTGGGTATTTTTGGTTTTCCTCCCATCCCCCAAGGTACAAGTAGAAATGTTTGGTCATTAATGTTGAAAGACAAACAAGAGATCCCTATTGAAACATAACATACATACCATTATATGGGGCAGACTATTATTATCAAGGGATAGCTATCTACATATAGAAAGGGACTGAATTTGGGCAATTTTCCACATCACACAATGCATAGGAAGGAGAGTGCATTTTATTCGATTCACACATTTTCATTTTATCTAGCTATTTCCCACTATCTTAGCTCCTTTGGTGCAAATGTGACCTAGGAGCACTATTACACACACACAAACATACGAGAATAACATTCGATCTAAGATGTAGTACAATGCTAAGTTGTGAGTCCACAATTATGGTGGTCGAGGACAGTCCTAGGCCCTCATTTTGCATCTTTCTATGTTTAGGGTTCGATGCTTTGTGTGGGTTTTTGTAGGTGATTATTTATTACAGGTTTACAGTGACATCAGCTTAAACAAGTGTGACACTCACGTGATCACAAGTGAATAATTACAAAGACCTAAAGAACAATATTAGAATCGATTCCAACCATTTTTGTAGTCTAGGGAGCCTGACGTCGGACACTGAAGTGCCACATGAGCCCTCATCCTTCTCTAGACATCCCACTTCGGATAGATCTAGCTCTATTGTAATTTTTTTGAGGTTCGTTATGGTGCTCTGTTCCATTGCTCCATCACACTACCTAGTCCTAGGTCACTTTCGAGTTAATTTAAATTCTAGTAAGTAGTTTATCCCTCTTATTTCGTTTCATTTATAAAATCAAATAATTTATGTAACATTCATAGTTTAGTATATTTTATTTGTAGGAGTTCAATACATTTTAGATTCATTATAAAATTAAGGCTTTATTGAGTCATTTTCGTGAACTTGTAGCTTAGAACTATTTTCCTAGGATCCACTAAAAACCCTAATGGCTAAGGATACCTCATCTCCTTCTCGTAATCATGCCTCATGTCGGTATAGATCCCGTTTATGATGAGGCAACCATGTCCGAGCTCACCGCTTCTATATCGTGATGTTACTATGTGAAATCAGAGTGCACACTTCCCTTCGACACTTTTGATATTGATCATGATATTGCTTGACTATATTATGGACAATATAATAGTTTTGATTTAGTATGGTGTTAGATGTCAAATCATGGATTGTTCATGACTCTAATTCATACATGATGCATGATGATTATGTAGTGCCCACTTCCCTTCGACATATTTTGATATTGATTATGACATTTTTGACTATATTATGGACATTATTGGGACTTTTGATTTAGTATGAGGATTAGATATTAGAGCATGGACTATTATTGACTTTGATTCACATATGATGCAAGATGATTATTATAGACATTTTATATAGATGTTAACATGTTGTTGGACATGGTTATATATATTTATGGATGTTGTTAGGACATGTGATATTTGGATATATTGAGTAGACCGAGAAAATTGAATTAAAATTGATGATGATATAGTTGTTGATGAAATTGTAAGTGATATTGTTGATTTTCTTGATGTTGTTGTGATATATATATATATATATATATATATATTGATGATTTTGAAATTATATTTATATTCATTTGGATGTTCGATATGGCCACGAGGCCGAAGGAGGTATTTGTGTTTTGTAGGTTTAAAAAAATCACAACACACATGGGGGAATGGAGACCAACCACATTGAATTCTAAATGAATTCAACAAGGTCACCATGGAAACTTGTATTTGTTGTGTGTGTTTTATTGTTGTTAGGGATTCCCATGGGGATCACCTTCGAATGTGACCAAGGGATTTATGTTTTTCTTTTAATTGGTCCTTTGTTAATGTTGTATGTGTTTTATAAGTGATGTGCTTTCTTTTCATTTTTCATTGTGGTAAATAATGCGAGTAATCATATTGTTAAAATTAATTAATTAAAGTGGGTCATAAGAAAGTAATTATTAGATTTTTTGGCCTAAAATTAAAGTGTTGTAAGAAATGTGTAATTGATGTGTAAGAGATGTGTAAGTTGATTTTGGAGTATGAAACACTCCACCTTCTTTGAAATTCGAATTTATCCTTCGAGACTGATTTTGAGGCTTCGAGACAAGTTAAACTTGTCCCATACCTCTTAAATTTTCATACCAACCTTACATATGGTTGGAGGGTTAAATTTAGACCTTCGTTATGCATTTTTTATAAGTCAAGTTGTATGCTTTAATTGCACTTTCTTACATGTTTTTAATTTCAGTCCTTACAGATGTGGGCTTATTTTCGAGTGTGTAAGTAAGCTATCATATTATTCACCCACTTATTTATTATGCATTAGAGAATGATGTTGACCTTGGGTGTTGGAATTGAGGAGGTTTGTGAAGCGACATCCTACATGGATCCACCTCATCCTCTTCTCCTCCATCTTCTATATATTCGAATTCCTTGGCTTTTTTTTTGCTTTGCTTCACTTTTATCACTTCATTTTTGGCGACTTAATTTTTTGGAGCTCTTACAAGTTGGGGAAAGTTGGAGATTGTTGCATACTAGTTGATTGTTCATCTCTTGGATTGTGTTGCATTAGAGAGATTTTTGTTTTGAACTTGGAACAAACCCCATCATGGAGGGGTAAGAGCCTAGCTCTTGAAATGCTCTCCTTTTATTTTTATGCATATGTGAATGGTTGAATGTTTAGATGTGCCATTTTATTTTTTGGCTGGTTGGGTAGATGGCCTAGGAAATGGTGTAGGAGAAGACTATGGGGTTTTCTTGTGGGAGGAAAAAGTGTTTTGTGGATGTATAAGTGTGGAGGGAGTTTGGATTTGGGTTCCACCTTACAAAGAAATAACTTGCATTTCTTTACTCTTTATAGGGTGCCATAAGAGGTTGGGGAGGCATAAGAAATGGGAGGAATAAGGGAGTAATTGGGGAAGGCATAAGGGCATGTCAGTTTTTGAAATGATATATTTTGTGCAGATTGTTCTCAATTGGTTATACACATTTCCCCTTTGGGAGGCATAAGCAACATTCCCCATAGTTTTTGCTCCTTTGGCTTATATGATGAAGCTTTAGTGTTTTTTGTTGTCTTTATTCTGTTTTTGTAAACTGTAGTTTTGTTTTGGACTGTGTGTTTGAATGTGAAAATATTCTTGTATTTTTGGAAGCCTATTGTTGCCATGAGTTGAAACACATTTCTTATTGCTTGTGGTTGGGGCTGGGGGTCCAATGAAGAGGAGGCTTCCCTTTTCATTGGATGTCTTGTTGGGTGAAGAGTATTCCTTTCCCCATGTTCTTTTGTGATCAAACTGAAACAAAGAAAATGGAGGATATTCATGTTATTTTTCCGGAGTAGAGGAAAAGACACATTTGACAACCCTTTTGAGATTATTCTTATCGTAACCCTTTTACAACTTTGATGTGGATGACCTTGTACATTATTTGTGATGGAAATATGGTTTTTATTTTCTATGAAGGTTGTAATTCAAATGTTCAAGAGATATACTATGTTTTCTGGTTTTGAATAAATGTGGAAGAAATTGTATTCTCGTATATTGTAATAGAGGAAGAAGCCGAGTTCCGAGAGTCCCTTCTGAAACTTCCTTTGTAACATTTCCCACCTTGAATTGGATAATCTTGTATATTATTGTGTTGGAAATACTACTCTATTTTAGCTATGAAAGTTGTAATTGATTATGGAAGAATATATCTTGTATTCAGTTCTGTGAACAGAAAAGAAAGATATGCATTTGGTATGTTGTATTTCGAAAATAAATGGGAAAGAAGTTGTAAGATATTCCTTTGAATTAATAGAAGTGTTTTTCCTTGTTCATATGATATTATTTCCATTGGAAATCATGTTTAATATACAGTAGGAAATCTCTGTTTGTAAAAGTGAAAAGGAAGCACATATGAAGAAATATTGATCGCTTTGTCCCATTGAAATGTTTAATTTTGAAAAAAATAGAAGTTGCATTCTTGTCTCTATATTTTGATTGAAGGAAATAAGACTATTTATAACTAGTATGGAATAAATTTAATGTTTTATTGCATGGAAAAAGAGATAGTTTAATCTTTGTTCTTGAAATGTACAAACTTCATTTCTACTTCACTATATACTTTGCAAATTCCTTTTTATCAAATGTCCAAAACAACCCTACAAATCTATAAGAGACAAATGAAATATTCAATTGGACTTGATGAGATTAGAATGATCCCCAAACTAAACTAAAACACTAAAGAAATTTTTAAAGAACCTTTCAAATTAAGCAAAGGAAAACTTGCAGGCTTTCTGTTGTGTAAACATTGGTAATTTTTGAAATGCAAATCAATCAAACAAATTGACCTTTGTTTTTTGCCCCACATTCTTCCAAATGTAAACCTCCATGTCTGTTTGACATGTTGAAGGAGAAAAATGACAAATTTGAACAATATTTAAAAGTTAAAATGACTAGTTCACTTTTAAGTGACAGAAAAACATTTTCTCAAAATCGACCCTTTAAACTTTATTAAAATCAAATTCTTAAAGTTTTTTTACAAAGAGGATGTCGAGATCTTTCCATAAAGTCATTTTTTTCCAAAACTAAGTTCCCAATATAAATTTATGCCCTTATGAAGTTTTTACTTCATTTGGGATTCAAAATAATCTAATCATCAAATTTAAATGATTAAAATATTCCTAGTAGACCCATAAGTGAAAATATTCCTTTTACACTTTTTTTCCTTAAAAATGCAAAATTCATGAAGCATTCCGCCACTCCGTGGTCCAAAACCAACTTTTTGTCAAAAAATCTAGTTCAAAACTAAAAATTTGGAAAAATTTCTTCGCGGCCCCGCCACACCACCCTTCGTTGTTTGAATCATTTCCACGTATGCATGGGCTCACAACCCTTAACTTAACCATTCCAAAATTTGGTGAAAATTCCCTTTTCTCTGTGGCCCCGCATCCCTGCCTCTGCCTTGAGAAGCACTTTTGCGGTGCGCGGGCCCGTGTTTTAAAACATAACCTTTTAAAGTTTTTGGGAAAATTTCTAAAATTTTCTCCACCGGCCCGTCTCTCCCACAACCAATGATTTCTTGACACGTGGCTTCATGAGATGACAGTGGAGGAGCGGTTGATTTCTCAACCTTAACGTTTTAAAATTCTTTTCGCGAAAATTTGAAAATTTCTTCACCACCCGCAGCCAATGAGAGCCTGACATGTGGCATCATCTGGCATTAGCAGAGGCACGGGTTAATTTTATCCTTTGCACTTTTTATCAAAAAAGCATTAAATTCTTAAGTTTATCCACAAGTTTGTTTTCTCCACACGAATCAGGGCTTGACATGTGGCGCCTTCGGTGATGGCGGAGGCACGGATCATTTTGATCCCTTAAATTTTTTTTGGGAAAAGGAGCTAAATTTCTTAAATTTTCCTGTAACCCACCTACCCTTTGATTCAAAGGTTTTGGGACACTAGTCCCCTTATGGGCTTCGGGCGTGCGAAGGTAAATTGTGTCATTGTCCCAAAAGGGAAAAAGCGCTAAATTCATTCCCCCGCTCCGCCGGCCCATGTCCTGGGAAATGATTTCTTCCCTGCTTTGTCAGTCTATATTTCTCCTCTGGGTGAAATTTCTCTCTGAAGTCTGCGCAGGCCTGAGTTGGGGAAAATTTTCTTCCCCAGGCCCACGGAGCCCGCTCTTGGGAAAATTTTCACCCCAAGTTCCGTCGGCCCATAACTTGAGAAATATGAAGAGTTAGAAGGACTTATTTATATCATTGGAAAGGTGAGGAAATTTCCTATCTAATGGGAATGTTTTCAGGAAGTTTTGATTGCATTGAATATGAGAAAAATCAGGTTCATTATTTTAAGAGAGTTATGGGAGTGGGTAAGTGAGAATGTACTCTAATAATTTTAAATATGTATCATTTCCCCGTAATTAAACCTTGCTATTGTCTTGGATCTCATGGAATTAAATACCTCAGGTATTTAATTATTTTTGTCCCTTAACCCTAAAATTTTAATCGGGAATATTTAGCTAAAATTACAATGTAATAAGTGATTAAATTAATCCTAAGTAGATTTGAGCTAGGTGTCGATTTATTACACTTATTGGTTTATAATGTGGAATTACTTATTGTTATAATGGAAAAAGTTATTAGTTGAATTTAATTTCCCTTGAGACTTTGGTTAACACTTTTAAAAAAAAAATTTATTCCATAATTTTTCTAACTAAACCTAGGTTGTTCTTGGGTCTCAAGTGGGAGATTTTAGTGGGGCGTTACACTTAGTATCGAGTTGTGGGTTCAAAGCATGGACCCTTGGGCACACTAGGAAAAATTGAGACATGAACTATAAATCTAGCACAATTTCAAATCTAGAAAACAACCTTTTCTCAAAATTGAAAAAGAAATATGTATGAAGAAATATTACATTACTACTTCAAACTACGAAATTAAAATAATAAGTTTTTTTGAATTGTCGTTCTTTCTTAGTGGAGTTTGTCTAAACCTAGGTAACTAAGAATTTCAAACTAAATTGATTTTTTGAGCTTCTAGTGTAGTGGAAACTTGGTTCTCCTTTGAAAATGTGTTGTTTTGCAAGTCCTAAATCTTGATTTAATCATATGATACGTTAATACCTTTTGAAACCCTTCCTTATTGGAGTTGTTGGAATGATAGATTGTATGGTGTGATTCTTGTGATTTGAAAATAGTGGTTGTGTTCTAGGGTTGGGAAGAGTTAATTAAAAGTTGTTTAGTTGTCTAAATCTCCCCTCTTTCGTTTAGTGGTTAGTAGAGTTAGTTTTGGTTTTCACTTTGCTGACTAAATCCCCACAAGATTAAGTAGGATGTTATGTCTTGGTGTCACCTTTGATCCAACTTTTTGTGAGTGTCATTAGAGTAGATCTTGAGGCATAGTACCCCTCTTAGTGGCCATGAAGGGTTGTGAAGTGAATGTGGTGTTAATGTTTTGTATTTTGCATTCATAAACTTGTGTCATTTTATCAAGGACCAACATCTTATTTTATGATTGGATTGAGAATCTCTTAGGCTCTTTTAGTTATTTATATTTTTGTGAGAATTTTTAGACTTTACAATTTGGCTACTTAGCCACTTTCCTTGATTGTCGACATTTATTGGATTTTATTATGATTGGTGACTCAAAGCTCACTATGTTATTAGCTACTTAGCTAAACATTACATGGTTCCTTCTTGCATGATGATGAGCTGGTTCTATGCTTTTTGTATTGTGACATTTCATCGTATGGGGGTAAACCATGGGTGTCTTGAATGTCTTCTTAGGTGCTTAAATTTACTTATGTTGGTTTTGATGCACACGGAACCTTGAGTGTGTCTAGAATATTAGAGTGATCTTTTCATTGCCTGACCTTGCTAGATAGAGAGCTCATTGTGTTGTACATTCTAGTTGGCAGTTTGTTAGCGGTGGTGGTGATTCTCTTACAATCCAGTAAGAGATTGAACCTTATCGGAGTAGAGTGTTTAATTGTGGGCTGATGAATTATGTTAGGATCGGATTGCTTTTGGTTGGCTGTGGATGTTAGTGGAAAATTTTTTGTCTGGTAGTGGCTTCTCTGACTTGTTTTCGATGGCATGCTAAGTTTTATCAGGATTTCCTTATTTCATTATATTATGATAATGAAATTCTAGTATTGTGTGTAAATTAAGTGTGTTTTTGCCCTCTTGACCTATAAATAAGTCTACCCTTTCCTTAACTTTTTAAGTTACTATGAATAACACTCTATGACCTATTAATTTTGAATTACGTGGAGACACTTATGGATGCTTTGAGTATTTTGGACCATGCCTCTAGTGATGTTAGTGTAATTAGACCTTGATGAATTAATCTCAATGGTATTTTATAATGGGATTCTTCTTGCGAAACTGTAACTCTTGGTTGTAAAGCCATGTTGAATAGATAGTTGATTGTCTTACTTACTTGATGCTTTCTAGTGAGTATGTGCTATTCTTATAGTTAAAATATCTCCTTGTCATTTTGATTGATTTTTTGGTGGTATTATATGGTAATATGGGTGTAGATTTCAAAAATTTCCTTGTCTTATCATGTGAGTAAAATGTTTTCACCAAAACAACAAACATGGTTAAACCCTAGTAAATTAGTAAAATTAATTATGCTTCTTTAAAGGGCCTTCGTTGTAACTTCTTTTGAGAACTTGTAGAACCCACTAGGAATGTTTTATGATACTTGTAATTAGTGGAAAAATCTTGAAATATTGTTATGATCCATGTTGGTTGATTGTTTCCTAGTTCTTACAAAATTAATAATGTGTTTTCTATGTTGAATGTCCCTTGTTTCCTTAAAATTAAAAATGTGATGTGTTGATTTACCTCTCTCTCCCATAAAAGTAATAGTGTGATATGTTTACCCTTCCTTCTCATTAAATTTTTAATTGACAAGTTGACTCACCTAAACATCATAAAACTATAATTGAGGAGATTTGGCCTTGAAGCTTAACAAATAAACTGGAACATAGAAAGAGAAAATAGTCCTTGCTTTAACCTTGGTAGATTAATAGAAGAAATAAAAACCATGTAGAAGAATAGAAAGGGAAAAAAATTCCATCTACCTCCCTAGAGTAAAATAAATACTTTTTCTTTTTTTACGCTTTACAGAATGGTGAGATATCATGCCCCTTAGTGGTCTTTATAACACAAAACTTGTGATGTCATAATAGGAGGAAGTTTAATTAAGAAAACTCAAAAAGAATTTTCTTAGCAAACGAAAACTCACACTTTGACGTAATTAGTTGAGTTATAAAATAAGTAAGATTTATGTGTATTGAGTGTAATGTCTAGTTGAACCCGTAGTTCTATCGCCTACCTACGAATTGTGAAACACCTACTTGTTAGTAATGTGTTCGAGTTGCTTATTACTTTCTTGTTCATAGATGTATGTTCCTTTCTTTGCAGGAGTTTTGGTTCATCATACCCTTATCATCCCATAGCTCAACGAGTTTGAGTTGTGGTCTTTTTGGATTTAGACTTATCTCTTGTTTCAAAAGCAACCTCCTTGTGTGTTGTCTTTTCCTTGGAGACCTAAATTATTTTAATTTTAAGGAAACATATGTTAAGGATATAAAATAACTTTGGGAATTCTTCTTTCCTTCATTTTTTCTTGGGTCACCTTTTGAAAGTACAAGATGATGTTATTCACTTTTGTCTCAATGCACCTTGGATTGTAGTTGGACCCCTTGCTTACTTGTTCTTCTCCCTAGTTATATTGAGTTCTCCTTGGTGTTTCTTGTGCTCTCTTTATGGTTATTCCGAGCTTGAGTAGGAAATAAGATAAATAAATCCCATTTTGATATAGTGTATGGTGCTTCTTGCATTGTTATGTTAGCTGCTAGTGGAGTTGTTTACTAAATGTTTGACATCTCTAATTTGGTTAGTGTTGTGTCTTTGATATTTTTGTGTGTAAGTCAGGGTTTAGGAAAACTTGTGGTCTTGACTTTGCTTGTATTACCATGAAAATTTAGATTGTACCCTCTCGAGTTATATAAGTGCTTTCCATAAATAGTTTCCTCGATTGTAAATGTTTTGTTGTTTTAGGTGTCCTTGTTGATTAACCTCATCTTGTGTGATCTCAAATTGTGGGACCTTGAGTAGACATGTCTCTCGTACAAAATTTTGGCCATGGTTGATTCTGCTAGCCTTGTCTAAACAACGAACTATGAAAGCATAATTTAACCTTAGTGGAAACCTTAAATTTTGTTATTGTAGTATGTTGTATTCCTTGGGAAACTATGTGGTATTTCTCAAACTCATGGAATTATTTTTATTATTCCTCTACTTTGTGGTTACTCTTAAGAATATTTTGAACTCTTCATGTTAAATTGTTATGTGTTGTATCCTAGTTGATAAGCGTGAAGTTACTCTTTAGATTTAAATATTCATAGCCTTGCATGCAAAAATTGAGGACTCGTCCCTTACAATTTCCTTCTTCTTGCTGAATTGCATTAGAAAAACTTGGGTTCTATATACCCACGCTTGTTTGAAGCAAGAAATCCCATAATGGAGTGATCATTTTTCTATTGCATTTGTTCTTATCTCTCTTTCCAGTGACTTCTAGGAGGAAGTCAAGTCTAAGTGGAGGGGGATGTATTGCCCACTTCCCTTCGACACTTTTGATATTGATCATAATACTACTGACTATATTATGGACATTATTATAGTTTTGATTTAGTATGGTGTTAGATGTCAAATCATGGATTATTGTTGACTCTGATTCATATATGATGCATGATGATTATGTAGTGCCCACTTCCCTTCGACACATTTTAATATTGATTTTGACACTATTGACTATATTATGGACATTATTGTGACTTTTGATTTAGTATGATGATTAGATGTTAGAGCATGGACTATTATTGACTCTGATTCACATATGATGCATGATGATTGTTAGAGACATTTTATATAGATGTTGACATGCTGTTGGACATGGTTATATATATTTATGGATGTTGTTAGGACATGTGATATTTGGATATATTGAGTAGACTAAGAAAATTAAATTAAAATTGATGATGCTATAGTTGTTAATAAAATTGTAAATGATATTGTTGATTGTTTGGATGTTGTTGTGATTCATATATATATTGATGATTTTGATATTATATTTATATTCATTTGGATGTTCTGGTATGGCCATGAGGTTGAAGAAGGTATTTACATTTTGTAGGCTAAAACAAAATATCACAACACACATTGGGGATTGAGACCAACCACATTGGAATTCTAGATGAATTCAACAAGGTCACCATGGCAACTTGTATTTGTTGTGTGTGTTTGATTATTGTTAGGGATTCCCATGGGGGGGATCACCTTCGAATGTGACCAAGGGATTTATGTTTTTCTTTTAATTGGTCCTTTGTTAATGTTGTATGTGTTTTATAAGTGATGTGCTTTCCTTTTCATTATTGAATTAAATTGTGGTAAATAATGTGAGTAATCATATTGTTAAAATTAATTAATCAAATTGGGTCATAAGAAAGTAATTATTAGAGTTGTTGGCCTAAAATTAAAGTGTTGTAAGAAATGTGTAAGTGATGTGTAAGAGATGTGTAAGTTGATTTTGGAGTATGAAACACTCCACCTTCTTTGAAATTCAATTTATCCTTGCAGACTAATTTTTTGAGGCTTGTGGTACAAGTTAAACTTGTCCCATACCTCTTAAATTTTCATATGAACCTTACATATGGTTGGAGGGTTAAATTTAGACCTTCGTTATGCATTTTTTTGTAATTCAAGTTGTATATTTTAATTGCACTTTCTTACATGTTTTTAATTTTAGTCCTTTGGGGTGTGGGCTTGTTTTGGAGTGTGTAAGTAAGCTATCATATTATTCACCCACCTATTTATTATGCATTGGAGAATGAAGTTGACCTTGGGTGTTGGAGTTGAGGATGTGTGAAGTGGCATCCTACATGGATCCACCTCATCCTCTTCTCTTCCCTCTTCTATATATTCAAATTCCTTGGCTTGTTTTTGGGTTGCTTCACTTTTATCACTTCATTTTTGGTGACTTACTTTGGGTTTTTGGAGCTCTTGCAAATTGGGAGAAAGTTGGAGATTATTGATCTCTTGAATTGTGTTTCATTAAAGAGCTTGTTGTTTTGAACATGGAACAAACTCAATCATGGAAGGGTAAGAGCTTAGCTCTTTGAAGTGTTATCCTTCAATTTTTATGCATATGTTAATGGTTGAATGTGTTGTTTTATTTGTTGGTTTGGGTTGGGTAGATGGCCTAGGAAACGGTATAGGAGAACAATATGGGGTTTTATTGTGCAAGGAATAAGTGTTTTGGGGAGGTATAAGTGTGGAGGAGTTGGGATTTGGGTTCCACCTTACAAAGAAATAGCTTACAATTTTTTACTCCTTATGGGGTGCCATAAGAGGTTGGGAGGCATAAGAAATGGGAGGAATAAGGGGGTACTTGGGCGAGGCATAAGGGCATGTCAGGGTTTTGAAATGATATATTTTGGTGGATTGTTCTCAGGTGGTGATACACATTTCCCCTTTGGGAGGAATAAGCAGAATACCCCATAGTTTCTTGCTCCTTTGGTTTGTATGATGAATCTTGAGTGTTTTTTGTTGTCTTTATTCTGTGTTTGTGAACTACATATTTGTTTTGGACTATGTGTTGAATGTGAAAATCTGCTTTTGTGTTGTGGAAGCCTATTGTTGCCATGAGTTGAAACATGTTTGTTAATGCATTGTTATGGGGCTTGGGGCTAATGAAGAGGGCAGATTCCCCTTGTCATTGGATGTATTTTTTGGGTGAAGAGCATTGCCTTTCCCCTTGTTCTGTTGTCATCAAATTGAAACAAAGAAAATGGAGGATATTCATGTTGTTGTTCTAGAGCAAAGGAAAAAGACACATTTGATGAGTCCTTGTTGAGATTATTCTTATCAACCCTTTTCCAAATTTGATGTGGATGAACTTGTACATTATTTGTGATGGAAAGATGGTTTGTATTCATTGCTATGAAGGTTGTAATTTGAAATGTTAAAGAGATATTCTATGTTTTTTCTCGGTTTTAAATAAATATGGAAAAATTGTATTCTCAGTATATTGTAATTGAGGAAGAAGACAGATTTATGAGTCCCTTGTGAAACTTATTTTGTAAACTTTCTCACCTTGAAGGTAATGATATTGTATATTACTATGTTGGAAATAATACTCTTTTTAGCTATGAAAGTTGTAATTGATTGTGGAATAATATATCTTTTATTTATTTCGTGAATGGAAAAGAAAGATATGCATTTGGTATGTTGTATTTGGCAAATAAATGGGAAAGAAGTCGTAAGAGATTCCTTTGAATTAATAAAAGTGTTTTTCCTTGTTCATATGCTTTTTTTTCCATTGGAAATCTATGTTTAATATGAAGAAATATCGCACCGCTTTCTTCTCAATGGAAATGTTTAATTTTGAAAAAAATAGAAGTTGCATTCTTGTCTCTATATTTTGATTGAAGGAAAGAAAACTATTTAAAAATAGCATGGAAAATATTTAATGTTTTATTGCATTGCAAAAGAAATAGTTTAATCTTTGTTCTTGAAATGTACAAACTTCATTTCTACTTCACTGTATACTTTGCAAATTCCTTTTTATCAAATGTCCAAAACAACCCTGCAAATCTATAAGAGACAAATGAAATATTTAGTTGGAATTGATGAGATCAGAATGATCCCCAAACTAAACTAAAACACCAAGACATTTGTCACGAACCCTTCAAATCGAGCAAAGGAAAAATTGCAGGCTTTCTAATGTTGTGTAAACATTGGTAATTTTTTAAATGCAAATCAATCGAACAAATTGACCTTTTTTTTCTGCCCCACATTCTTCCAAATGCAAATCTCCATGTCTATTTGACATGTTGAAGGAGAAAGAATGAAAAATTTGAACAAAATTTATAAGTTAAAATGACAAGTTCACTTTTTAAGTGACAACAAAACATTTTCTCAAAATTGACCCTTTAAAATTTATCAAAATTAAATTCTTAAGGTTTATGTGCAAAGAGAATGTCAAGAGATTTCCATAAAGTCCTTATTTTCCAAAAATGAGTTCCCAATCAAAAGTTATGGCCTTCTGAAGTTTTTACTTCATTTGGGATTCAAAATAATCTAATCAAATTTAAATGATTAAAATATTCCTTCTTGGACCCATGGGTGAAAATATTCCTTGCCGGACCCATGGGTGAAAATATTCCTTTTGCGCTTTTTTCCTTAAAAACACATGAAGTGTCCCACCGCTCTGCAGAACCACAAAACCAAATTTTTGTCAAAAATAATCTAAGTTCGAAAAAGGAAAATTTGGAAAATTTTCCCCGTGGCCCCGCCACCCCACCCTTCGTTGTTCGAAGCATTTCCATGGGCGTGCGGGCTCGCAACCCTTAACTTAACCTTTCCAAATTTTTTGCAAAAATTCCTACTTTTCTCCGCGGCCCCGCATCCCCACCCTTTCCTTGGAAAAGCACTTCCACGGGCGCACGGGCCCGCATTCTAAAACTTAACCTTTTAAAAAAATTGGGAAAATTTCTAAAATTTTCTCCACTGACCCATCTCCCCACCACCCACACATGGCTGACACGTGGCTTCATGAGATGACAAAAATGATTGGTTGATTTCTCAACCTTAATGTTTTAAAATTCTTTTGGTGAAAATTTAAAAGTTTCTCCGCCGCCCCGCCACCTGCAGCCAATGAGAGCTTGAAACCATGGCATTGTCCATTTTCGGTGAAGGCACAAAGTTAATTTTAGCCTTTGCACTTTTTATCACAAAAGTATTAAATTCTTAAGTTTCCCCACAAGTCTGTTTTCTCTGCACGAATCAGGGCTTGACATGTGGCACCTTGGGCGATGGTGGAGGCATGGATCATTTTGATCCCTTAATGTTTTTTTGGGCAAAAGAACTAAATGTCTTAAATTTTTTTGGTGACCCGCCTTCCCTTTGGTTCAAAGTTTTTGGACACGTGTCCCCTTATGGGCTCGTAGGCATGTGGAGGTAAATTTCATCATTGTCCCAAAATGGAAAAAGCACTAAAGTCCTTCCCCTCTCCAGTCGGCCCGCATCTTGGAAAATTTTGCTTCCCCGCTCTGCCGGTCCGCATTTCTCCTCTGGGTGAAATTTCTCTCTAAAGTCCGCAGCCCAAGTTGGGGAAAATTTTCCTCCCTAGGCCCACTCTTGGGAAAAATTTCACCCCAAGTTCCATCGGCCCATAACTTGAGAAATATGAAGAGTTAGAGGGACTTATTAATATCATTGGAAAGGTGAGAAAATTTCCTATCTAATGGGAATGTTTTCAGAAAGTTTTGAGTGCATTAAATATGAGAAAAATTAGGTTGAATATTTTAAGAGAGTTCTGGGAGTGGGTAAGTGAGAATTTACTCTGATAATTTTAAATATGTATTCTTTCCCCCCTATATTTAAACCTTGCTCTTGTCTTGGATCTCGTGGAATTAAATACCTTGGGTATTTAATTTTTTTGTCCCTTAACCCTAAAATTTTAATTACGGAATATTTACCTAAAATGTCAATGTAATCGTGACTAAATTAATCCCTAAGGAGATTTGAGCTAGGTGTGGATTTATTACACATATTGCTTTAAAATGTGGAATTAGTAATTGTTATAATGGTAAAAGTTATTAGTTCAATTTAATTGTCCTTGAAACTTTGGTCATTAAACTTTAAAAAAATTATTCCATAATTTTTCTAACTAAACGTAGGTTGTTCTAGGGTCGCATGTTGGAGATTTTGGCGGGCATTACAAAATCATATTCAACAACTCTTAGCCAACACATGAAATTTACCTACTAGATTTGATAATTCTACTAATGGAATTGTTTTTATCTAATGAGCTTCACTCATTGTATACCATGTTATACGATTATCCATAATCCTCCTTATGGAATTTCCAAATAAAATTTAAATGATACCCTTATTAATTTCATGTTTGGTCTCAACAATAATACACATATGCATACCAAATTCCATTCTAGTCCTGGACAATACTCTAGTTACACCTCATGCTTCTATTATTTTTAAAATGCTTCTCATGATACATCTCCTACTAGTTCGCATACTCCTTCATACAATGTTGATGATATACTTGATGATACATTTAATGACATTCTTCTATCTCGATTCCTCATTTTATTTTGATGAAATAATTAATAGTCATGATTCTACTTCTTTACATATTGCTGAGTGTGAATTTTCCGCTCCATTGTCATATTCTTCTGAGATTGTATCTAATAACATGCATGAGTCATCTCCATTTATTAGTTCATCTCTTCATATCACTTTATCTTTGTATATTATTTCATCTCCTTCTATTACTTGATCTCCATCTATTAGCTCATCTCCTCCTATCATATCATCTACCACTTCAACTCATAGGGTGTGTTTTGATTCTAGTCCAACTACTTCTATGGATGGTACATGTTTTTCACCTCCGTTTACTTCTTCGTCACCAACATATAGTGTGGCCTTAGCATCGGAATATCCTATGTCTCCTCTTTATATCCCTATGATTACTCATAATGGTAAATTAGAACCGTTTAACACATTATTCCCATCGTCTACTATTTGTTTATAGGAAATCTTGCCACACATGCAATTTTTGGTAAGTTACAATATCAAGTCCAATATATAACAATAGAAAGAAAGGCCTATTATGATTCCATTGATAATAATTCATTACATGGAAATCCTATTCCCAAAAAAATCCATAGCTCAACATTTCCTAAAGATTTTTTTATGCCTACATTCACATGTTTTGATGTTACTAGTGACCCCCATCTACATCTCAAACATTTCTAGTTAGATATGGTTTCATACTATAATGATCGATTATTACTCAAATCCTTTCACCATAGTGTTACGAGATGATGATCTTAAATGGTTGTTGGACCACTAAAATAAATAAGTACCTAATGAGTGAAGCTTTGTGGTGCGTAGAAGCGGGCATGAAGGAATGTGGGGAAGTAGTTATTGGGGATGCATAAAGGCTCACACCTAGGTACAATGGATTTGAGACTTAGTAAGTTTTAGACAATAGGAAAGGACGCGTTTAGGGAAAAAATGGAAAAATGACCAGATACAAATGTGGATAAAATATGGATACTTATAGCTCAATAAAAGGATATTGGAGGGCATCAATATGGTTATCATGAAAGGATAAGGATCCATGTTTTTTATTGTTTATCTCACACATGCATGATAAGGACACTCAATCGAGGGAAACACATTATGACATTTGGCATGTTCTTGGGTAGTGGTAGGGTAATCATAAGAGATTCCTTCAAGATTTCCCATGTAATGATGAATGGTTAAGAGAGTTCTGGAGAGTTCCTCTTATGTATGGTTTTATGAGACATTTAAAAAGATTGTTTTTGTGTGTGAGTATGAGAGCAAGAGAGAGAGAGAGATATAGTGAAAATATGTAATGTCGTATGGCGAGCTCTATAATGTGTTGAAGCTTTTCTACATGTAAATATGTCCATATATGGAACTCTTTTTGTTGTAATCTTAGCTACTGTGGTGTTGACTAATGATTATAATGGAATGATTCTCAGTAACAATTCTATAGTGGATCTTAACTTGTGTATTTCCTTTTATGTTCATTAGTGTGTTACTTATTTTATTAATGTTAATCATGATTTAGTTCTACATCCTTTGTAGTATGATCATGTTATTCTTTGTTCGGTGCATTAGACTAGGAGTTAGTGCTTAAATCTGTTTCCAAGAATGGGTGCTTTCATTCTCTATTTTTGTGAAAACCCTTATTAAGGAATAATATTCCCTTAAAGCTCACATAAAGGAGAGGCTTAGAGCCTATTCAAACCTCGTGAGCTTTCAAACTAGTTTAGATGATATGCCAAAGATGCTTGGGGTTCATTAATGAAGCAAGAGGTAAATCAATACTACATTTTTGTTCTTTGTCGCACTTCATTTTGAATTTGTTGTGAGAATGGTATGTGATGAGGAAGCGCTTGACCTTTGATAGTGTCGAAGCATTATTTAAAAGCACAAAGGATGAGTTCTCTCAGAGAGATTTAATATTGGATCTAATTTTGATACATGTAAATGGATAGAAGAACATTTGTATCTTGAGCAAGATGAGACCTTCTTTTGTTGTTTTCTAGTGCATTTGTATGAATGGCTTTTAGCATATGCATCTAGGTCAAGTTGGTACTATAGACCCTGTGTATGGACCTAAGATGAGTATCAAAAGCTAAATGATGTCGATCTAACTTTGACCCATGTTGTTGATCATTGGTCGACTAGAGTCCTAACTAGTTATACATTGGAATATGGTTTTTATATGTATTCTTCTCCGTAGATTGCTGATTTTGAGTTCTTAAGGGAGACTAAAGGATCATTTTTGTATGTGATTCTTTTATCTATCAAGATACTTTTCATTACATTGATTTTGGAAGCTTTTCCTATGACTCGGATAAAGTCTTGCTAGGTGTATAGAAAGATGACGGATCCTATAGTAGAGTAAGAGAGAGAAGAGAGGTGAATCAAGTATGATGAACCAAAAGAGAAGGAGTTAGCGAGATGACATGAGGTTATCGGTGTGATAGACATATAGACATAGATGTTATAAGAAGGATTTCAAGTCTCTGGCCAAGGCGTGAGTTCCGAGAAGTCTATGCTACCCTATCTTGGAAAGTGTGGGAGAGTTACCCCTTGGCTTCTAGTGAAAGTTAATTATGTGAAGAAAAGAGAGCCGTAGGTGTGCATCTTTGTCCATCTAGGGACCATACCTTGACACTTAACCTTCCATTTCATGAAGAAAACTTTTCTCATTTCATTGTTAGAGGTGTTGATATCAGTGGTCAAGTGACACCTAGGAGGTATAAATTTTCATTCCCATCTATGGATGTACAGCTTTTTCCTATGTTTTGATTTATTTTGTCCGAATGGAATCTAGGCAAGGTATAGGTTCAAAAGTTTATATATCATGTCTTGAGTCCCCATGGGAAACACACCTAGGATTTTTTCAACATCACAAACTTTTGGTGCGTAGTTTAACATGATGGTGTGGATGCAGGGTGTTAGTGCTTCGTGCCCTTTACCTACTGCAGGAGGAGGATCTAGTGGACCCAGAGGAATAAGAGAAAGTGGGCCTAGTGGATTTGGTCATTGAGGAAATACAGGAGGAAATCAAGGCCCCAGAGCCGGAGGGCAAGGACCTCAACCGAGAGCAAAAGGAAAGTCAGTTTGTAACTACATTGTAAGGGCACATGCATAAGCAGTACCTAGATTATGATCCACATTAGATGGTGGTAGATTACAATGTGCTACATGATGTATTTTTGTAGAGTTCCACATTCTTGAGTTCAATTATAAGATCATCGGTGCGTTGAAAGAAATTCAACAAGGGATGACAAAGAGTGTGTGGGAGTATGACACACGCTTTAAGAATCTCTTATCAAAATTGTCTTATGATATTCATCCTTCTCAACATGCTTAGTGGTTCATTAGTGGGTTAATCACACCTTTTAGGAGGAAATTTCACATGAAACCTTCACAAACATGTGCAAGGTCTTAGAGGTTGCCTTATATGTTGATGTCATAGAAGCATGCACACCTTAGTCACCCATTTCTTGAAGCCCAGACATCGCTTATAGCAAAACAACATGAGAAACTATCTCAGTAAACTTGTAACATGAGATTCACTATTAGTGATGATTCACGGACTATGAATTAGAGGGACATATGAAGGATAGTTATCAGAAAGATCGATACACACCATGGGAGTGTACTTGTGAAAGTTTACATGGAAATCATGATGAAAGTAGGTGTTCTCTCTTTTGCGTGTAATCCGTAAGAATTTGTCTTGGTATTTCAAGATTTACACTTATAATACTCATGAAAACAAGGATTACAAATTGATTGACTAGATAAATGATGTCGTTGATACTTGACCTATGTTAGACTAGTATTGTAAGTAGTCCTAAGGATGATAGCCTTCATTATGAAGGGCACATAGATTGAGATTATCGGGGAAGAGGATTTTGTGGAGGATTAGAGGACATGGCAACCACGGTGGTAGAAGAAGTGAGTTCCTGTGTGGAACTTGTTACAACTGTGGGTCTACGGAACACTATAAGTGTGAATGTCTCGACCTATTACAGTGCTCTTGGTGTGGAAAGAAGCACAATCATGAGAATTTTCTTGAATTATTTGAACACATGAGCTATCAACAATAGAAGGAAAAGGGCATCGGATGGTAAGCATGAAGAAAGCCAACTCCCAAAGGATGCCAAGGGTGGCGCGTGAGTTAGAATTGGAACTGTCTTTGCCGGTGAGAACAAGAGCTGATGCTAGGCATGCCAAGGAGATACTAGATGCCAAGGGTGGGGCGTGAGTCGAGTTGGAACCTATATTGGTGACAATGCGAGTTGAGGTTGTGCACGCCAAGGAGATACCAAAGTAGAGACCACTTGTTACTAGAGAAGAGGTGGTGCATGGGAAGTATCCAAACCCTGCTCATAAGAAAGAAGTCTATTAGGAAACCATGGATGTGATTCGAAGCCTACAAGGAGAGATCTAGTGCCTAAAGGAGAAATCACAGTAGTTAGAGCAAAAGAAGAGTGTTGAGGCTCTATAGAAGGATCTACATGAATTCTAGGATGTATGAAAAAATTCTGACGCAAGATAATACTATCCATTTTCTAGGAGAATGTTTATGGGAGAAATTAATGTGTGCTAGAGGAGAGCGTGAGTGGAAATTCTTACACACTAACCTTCCTCCTCACAACATTGAATATGATAAGTAGATTACCTTAAATTCAATACTTGATGGATGACTCTTGAGCAATATTCGATTGACATGGGCACGAGGTTAATGTTCTCACCTTAGATGCATGGAATCAAATAGGAAGGCCCCATTACATTCCATCTTCAAATTTTTGTATATGGATAACAAGATAAAGACGATGCCCATTGGTTTTTAAAGCATCCTACTATCACTATCCAAAGAATGAAATTTTCTAGAACTTTGAATTCTTAGCGCTTCTTTGAGGAAAAGAACTTTCCAATGTTACTTGGGCACCCTTGGTGCTATAATAACAATATTGGTGTACATTTAAATAAGGAATATTAAGTTTTGAGAATAATTAGGAACGTTTGATCATCCCTTTGATGATGGAAATTTAACACCCTATACTTATCCTTTGGGAGAAGAAGACCTGACATAATCTATGTGCGCACTATACGATACCCCGAGGTTGTGCACCTAATAGAAGGATTTTTTCAGTGGGAAGACACTCAATCTATATAGGAAGACTCTCAATATTTACGTGATACCACTAGTGTGGCATGTGACAATTGGGCACACGGACATATGAGTTAATTGGAAGGCAATTAAGAGGATCTACAAAGAGTAACAAAGGTGCACTCACTTAGGTGCCCGAGACGAAATTCTTTTCCAAGTTACACTAAGGAAGGCAACCCTAATATTTTCCTATGATCAATGGAGACCTAGTGGAGATGCGAGATCGAAACAAGAAGCATGCTTGTCTACACTTTGTGCGGGACCATAGCATGTTGGTGGGAAGCACATCAAGATAATCTTCTAGAGTGGGATGGGGTTAGGATTTTTATCTTTGTTAAATTCCTATAGAACAATGTACCTACTAAAATGTGTGGCTATGATAACAGGGAATCCACCTCAGAGCATGTTCATGAATGTGAAAATACATGGATAGGAGTTATGGAACCTTCACCCACTTCCTTATGGTTGCAAAATTTTTATTCCACACTATATAGATGCATGCACGAATGACACATTTATTCAAAACTATGTCATCGTGACAGGAACTTGTGGGATATGATATATGACTTGATTCAAACTTTTGAGTATCAAAGTACTAAGCCATTGGTGAATGAGGCGTTACAGGTTGTTAAGCACCTAACTATGGGAGATAGTGCCATGGAAGAGGATATAATTCTGGATTTTTTGGGAGAACCTTACTTGGAAGTACATTTCGATGGAGAAGAGATAGAGGAATTACATCTTGAGTGCGCTTCCATAGAGAAAGAGAAATTAAAGTTAGTCTATATGATAGATGGTGAAGAAGTGGAGAACTTAGATGTTAACCATATTGTGGGTACACGTGAAGTGATGGATAGTTTTGATGAGAGAGCACATATCTAACATGAACCCCTAAACACTAAGAAGGTAAACATTGGCTTGGATGTGGAACCTAAGAAGGCCATTATTGGTAATTATTGGTCGAAAAAGGAGGTTTTAAATATTATCGATCTACTTTGCATGAGTTTCAATATTTATTTCCACATGGGTACCATGAGCTTAAGGGAGTTCACAACTCTTTAGGAGAGTTATGGATCAAGCTAAAGGAGGGCACACATTGAATTCAAAAGAGATCTTACTTGTATGAATCCAAATTTATGCGTGAGGGTCAAGGAGGAGATTGAAAGTATGATCACATTAGGCATAATTGTGGTTGTCGAGGAATTAGAATGGATAAGTCCAATGGTCATCATTATTAAAAAGGATGGGAGGATAATGGTTTTCATGGATTACAGAGATTTGAATGTGGTATTTGTCAATCGACCCTTATCCAACCCCCTTCACTAAGGATATCTTGGAGGGAGTAGTCATGGGTGCAAGATATATTCTCTCCCGTGATGGATCTAAGGATATCATCGTGTTAGAATTGTGGAGGACCAAGAAAAGGAAAATTTTGCCATAGAATGGGGAATATTTCCTCCATATTTATGCCTTTTGGAATGAAGAATGGTCCTTTTATTTTTCATGCATTGTGGTCTAGGCATTTTAGGATTTTATCCATTAGTTTCTTCAAGTCTACCTTGGTGATTGGATAGTGTATGGATTAGTAAAAACCATTGTGACACTATGCAATTGATGTTTGATACATGTCGGTAGTTGGTCATATCTCTTAACATCAAGAAATATGTTTTCACTACTCCATTTAGAACCCTGTTGGGGCATATAATATGCAAGGAAGGTTTGCTAGTGGATGGTGCAAAACTTTTCGTTATTGTAGGATTGGGAAAACCTAGCACCTAGAGTGAAGTACGTGGATTCCATAGGAATGTGGGATACTACTAAAAATTTATTAAGGGATATTCATGTTATCTCATTTTTGTGTTTACACCAAAATTTAGTGATAACCCTAGGAATTTTGAGTTGTTTTCCTAAAAATGCCCTTTCAGAGAGATAATCGGGTTTTCGGGTTTCCATAGCAAGACAACATGAGTTTTGGATGCTTCATGTTGTATGTTCCCCGAACCGAAACACTCGCATCAAGTAAGTCTTTCGGGTTTTCGGGTCCACCGAGCATCAAAACATGCCTTGTTCAGAACATGCTTCATGTCGCATGTCTTCCGATTCCCGAAACCCGACTCGCCCCTTTATATCGGGTTTTCGAACCATCAAGCATCATGCTTCATGTCACTTGCTTCCCGCAACCCAAAACCTAAATTGATACAAAATCCTTTGTGTCGGGTTTTCGGACATCCCAAACATGCTGACATGGCATTAATGCCGAGTTATCGGGTGGTTGACACACGTGTCAACTGAAGTGTATTAAATGCAAATTTTTTATAAATACTCGGGTTTCCACGTCATTTTTACCAGACGTGCTTTTTGACCTCGTGGATTTTCATGCATGCTTATTCAACCCTGAAACCCGACTCGCCTTCGTGTTTGATTGATTTTCTCGTTTTTATTATTTTTGATCTGATTGAAGGTATTTCACTTTGTTCTTCGTTTGTGAAATTTGTGGAAGAATTGTGTAATGATCCTTCTAAATTCCTCTTTCTTTCTTGATTAGGGTTTTTGGGGTTTTTGATTATTTATTCCTTTTTGGTTGTTTTCCAATCAAGTTTGTGTTTTAGGGTTCACCCTTGGAATGCTCTGTTTGTTTTATTCCTTGGAATATGCCGTTGTAGTGACAATATATCGGAAAAAACATAACAATAGAAAGGGATTTGCATGTTTTGACACAAAACAATCTAATTCTCTCTTTTAAGATTTTGCATGGTGTTTTGTAACTTCCAAAACCTGTAGTGTGTCGGGATATCCAAGGTGTCGAAAAGTTCAAACCTTCCGGCATCTAACAATAGTGTGGGTTTTCTGAACCCCTTGACATCTTCCAGTGTTGTGGGTTTTTCAGAGTGGCGGACATCTCATACCTTGACAATGGTTCAACTAACTATCAGGACTTTCTGAGTGTTTGACACCCACTAATCTCTGATACTCTCTGTAGTGTTTTGGGCCTCTGGGATTGCTAAGTAGATCTTCAAACCCGAAGTGTCTAAATCAGAAGCAATCAATTCACCCCTTCTTTGGAATTCCTCATGTCGGATCCCAGTCCATCACAGAAAAGATAGAAAAATTAGGGAGGATGAAGTATAAATTTAGGAAGGTGGAGTCTCCTTCCTACATTGATTGTAATTACGACATCCGAGATACAGAACTTGGAAACATAGATATGGAAGACTTTTGGAATAGAGTCAAGATTTCTTCCCAGACCCCATGGATGAAATAAATAGTTGGCAGTGGTCTTCCTCTTGTAGCGAGTTTCCCCTATGTCTACTTAGTGCCCTTAATTCATCGTATCCGTGCTTCAAATTACGACTCTACTTCTCGTTCTGATGAAAAATCAAGCGGGAGAGGTCGTAATCAAGTTAGACGGAGGTTACTTCGATGACCTTCTCAAATTGCCTAACTTTGAGGAGTATGGGGACATAGATCTCAAGTCAGCCCAAAAAGCTTGGGACAATGATCAAGAAGATTGTATCAACACGTGAATAAAAAGTTCCTAATGAAATCCAAGCCATTTGTTTCCAGGTTCCCAAGACTTGTCCCTAGAAGTGATTTCATTCAGGAAATCAATGATATCATTACTCTGCTGAGCCGGGTTTTTGGTTTCCCTGAATCAAATGTTTTCCAAGGATGGATGTACCAATTCATGATCATCATTAAGAAGAATCAACAGGGGATTGATTGGGGTACTCTTATTAGTAATGAGATAGATTCTCAGATGACAACAATCTTGTCTATTGGGAAGTTTTATATGTCCTCATATGTCACCTATGTAGCAATTGGCATGAGGAATTACCCCGATTAGACACAAAGGGGAACAAGACAATGGAACATATTTATCGATATTTTCCTTAGTTAACAAGAAAAGGGTCTGAAGACCAATTCAGAAGGGTAAATGATGCCTTATTTTACGAGAACATCTGCAGGTTAAACCCCAAACTGAAGAAAACAAGAGTCTCTGATGAGGCATGGGCTGAAGTTTCGAAATGGGGTTGTGTCTTCTTACAATTCAAGAAGTTCACTTACCTTCGGGTAGTCATGTACTCAAGTGATCCTTTCCATTTTCCTAGATATCCAGGAGACAAACTAATCTTGATGGAGTTGGTTAGGCAATTGTTGGATTTTCATAGGTTCCAACAGAGTAAGCACAAGGCCGTGGTATCCTTCCCAATTTCTATTGGAAGGTATACCTACTCAACGATGGTAAAAGCCAAGAATGTTGTGCATGAGCTTCAAGATAAGTTAAAAAAGCACATGAAGCCCAGAGATGGGTTCAAATTTCGAGGAGTCCTCAAGACATATGGAACTTTGCATTTGCATGTACCAAGCATAGAAGACATCTGGATTGATTTATGTGACAAAGTTACTATCCGAAGGAAAGATCATAACAGGCTGACACTTGCAGAGATTTAGAAACTTAGGCTCACCGACATTCCGGAGGGTACCGGTGATAATGAAAGTGTTTTTGATCCTTCCTACGATGGATGAATTAAGATCAATATGTTTTCCCACCTATTGATTGGTCTATTATTAGTGAGAAAGCCTCTATTACCGATAGATCAGCCCCGATTCTCAAAAGCATGAAGGCATGGCTCACCTCTTGGGAATGAGTTTCAAAGAAGATAGTTTCTAAAATTGGTTTCTTTGGAGGCGGGGCCCTCCAAAAGGAAAAGGACAAAAACTCTTCCAAGGGACCTATAAAGGTAAAATTTGTCAAGAAGAGAAGAGAAGAAGAAACCCCTTCAACTACCACTCCAATTAAAACGGTGAACATGTTAGAGTCACCAACACCACCATAAATACGGAAATTTATTTCGAAGGAGAGGTGAGTTAACCCCTAATTTCATCATTTGTTGACTACCCAACGAAGTAACTCTATCCCTTGCATCCCAGGCTTTGGCATTAGGATCTACACTTCCTACTTCACAACCACTTCCACCTCCTCTTTCCCCATCCACTTCATCATCTATGGCCAGTATTTTCTCCAAACTCTCACCTCTCTCTATTGGGACCAAAGTAACTATAGGTATGCCTCCTCCTACACCTCTTTTCACCGAATCTGCTACCACACTGGTAACTGTTCCCACTCCACCAGTGGATCTCCCTCCCCCTAAAAGTATGATACCAACTTCTACAACAATGGCAACTCCCTCTGGCACGCCTCAATGGTTACTTGAGAAAACTCTGAGGAAAAGGAAGGTGGTTGTACCCATACCAGCCTTTGATTTTATTTCACTCAAGGCTTCTACTGCTAAATCAACCAAGAAACCCAAAATAGTTTCAAGGGTTTTAGTGGATGCTTCGGGACATAAGTTTGCAGACATCGCCACTCTCGCGACTGACAAGACCAAAGAAGACATAACGGCCTCTGACTATTAGATATCCAGGGTGGCTCTAGGAGAGGTGACAATAGAAGGAGCACAACAAGATGTGTGAGATGCTATGAATGTGCTATGCCGAAATTTAAGGAAACAAAGGATGGTAGGGATAAGCTTAAAGAAAAGGTGGAGCAGTGGTGAGGTATTGCTTAAGCTCTCAAAACCCCTTGAGTCATACTATCATCTTCTCGATCCTATCGGGTTTGATTTCTCATCGCACCTATAATTGAAAAAATTAATGAATAGGGGAGGGTGGTCAATGAATGGATCCAAAGGCTGCTCCTACTGAGGGAAATAAGTTATTCAAGATACCGTGGAAGTATATCAATCTTTGGGAATATACAGAGTGATGGGGAAAAGATGGATGATGATTTCTCTCAAGAGATTGGACACACAGTTGACTTTGAAGCTCTCAGTCTTGAAGAAAATCCCATCACACATCTTGGTAGAAGAGGGCATCATCCCACATGTGAATAAGCATTTCCAGCTAACCAAAGCCATCAGATTCAGGGTAAAGATTCTCAACGAAGCTTGCGGTAAAATTGAGAGAATCAAGAGATCAATTGATTGATGGCAAGAGTGACCTGGAAGAAGAACTGCTGAAAATCTATGCAAAAGTGTTGGGTGGAGACTCGGGCATCCTACTAGCTGATGATCTTTTCAAACAAATCCAAGAATCAATTCAGCATGAACCAACTCATGGATTTGGCATTGAAATCATTGACAAGTTTGTAAAGATTGAACATTCTTTGGAGACCCTGAGAAAACTCAACAAAAGATTGAGAAAGCTTCCCGGTAATGCCAGTGACACTCATGAAACATGTGAAGTCTTGAGTGATCATTCCACTACACCTGATGAAAATGAGATGCAAGGTATAATCCGGAAGTTCCAAGAATTTCATAACAAATAGGCTCAGTTAGAAGAAGAAATATGAGGAAGAAAAAGATGATGATTCAGACTAAGTCTTGATGTTACATGTCATTTCAATCTTGAAATTGACATGTCTTTTTCATTTCTATTTCACATAGGAAGCAAATTTTGACTTGGTCTCCTGCGTGAGAGTCAAGCAAAATAGGACTCTCGTTAAAAGACTATTTTCTAGGATTTATCCTATTTTCTCTCTACTCTTTTCTATTATAAATTAGGGATGCTTATGCATTCCAAAGGGTTGAGATTTTGGAATATTGAGAACTATGGTGAAGAAGAAAAACTTTGTTCTTTCTTTTAATCATTTGAGGAATAGAAATTTGATGCTATTTTGTAAACTTTGTGTTGTGAGATGTATCTTTCTTAAGGTAGTGTTCTTATGTTCATAATCTTAAGCTCTTCTTTTTTAGAATCTTGATGATTGTAATCATTTCAAACATTACATTTGTTATCTAAAGCTCGTATGATTATTTCATGCTCTGTGTTTACTCGAAAGAAAATACGTTCCTCTCATTTCCTTTCCATTGTGTTTTTTCCATAATAATAATTTCCGACCCAGTCCATTTATAAAAACAACATCTTCACATAGTGTGGATATGGATTTCGGGATTCTATCCCAACCCCAATGGTTAGATTAGTGTGAATATTGTACGCATTATTTCTATTGTGTTTTAGATTAGTAATAAATAGGCAACCTCACCTGTCTTTGAGGAGGGATTCAATCCCATGTACTGTGGTTAAACCTCATATTTCATCTTGACAAAATATCCAACCAACAGTTTTTGGAAACTCTGCTAGGGAATATGGACTAATAGTATAAAGCTTATCCTCTTGGTGTCTGGTGACTCCGTATTTTCCTTATTTACAACAAGATCTCTTTCCTGGTTCAAGCTGGCCGGAAAGATCTTCACTCGGTCCCGCCAAGCCCGGGGTGAAATTGATCCACTCTTTGAGTTGCTTCTGTGATAATTTCAGTCTTTCCCCTAACAAAGATTGTTTCTAACCGAACCGAGAAGTTCTTCGCCTATTTAGAGAAACCTGATCCCCATATAACGAGAAGTTTCTCCAACTTATCGCACATTATTCTTGTCTGACACTCAGATCCCTATACACACTCTTTTCAGAAGGATGGTAGCACAACCTCTACCACAGGCGCAGCTTTATTGGTCCCCTTTCTTTAACTCCACCATTGCACTATTTTAGCACATGGAACACGTAAAAACATTCCCAAGTTCAATGGTGATGGGAAGAAGCATCCTGATGAACACATTGCATCTTTCTTTGTAGCATGTGGTGTTCTTGGAGTAGCTCACGAAGATGTCTCCATTCGACTCTTCGTTGAAACATTACACGGTGCAGCAGCCGAATGGTTTTACCACCTTCCAAATGCATGCATCACAAACTAGGCTACCATGAGGACCAGATTTGAAGCACGATTCAAACCAGCTGAAGATTCTCATGCTTTGTTAGCACAACTTACCCATATGAAGAAGGAATCTCACGAGCCCATGCGGGACTTCATGGCAAAATTCAACAAGCTGATCAGAAAGATTTTGGAAATAGTTGTACCTACTCCAGAAAATCAGAAATGCTTCTTCATTAATGCTCAACCCCCTAATGTGAGCTTCCTATTAAGAAGGTCGGCTATCCCTGATTTGGCTATCGCTCAGTCCACAACTATTGAAATAGAAGATGATCTCATTCTTAGAAGAATCAGGAAAGATGCACCCAAGCCTAAAAATCAAGGTTCTTCCCAAAGTAATACTGACCCTATAATTCAAAAGATGGCTAATGATTTGATTGCCTTGAAAAAGCAAATGTCCCAGCTAGGTGAGCAATGTTCCGTATCGGGATATCCCGAGACGGAATTTCAATAACACAAATGGTGTGCCTACAAGAGATAGGTCGTGGTTAACTCCCTGCTCAACAATCGATAATCGGTGATCAAAGCTCCTCCCGTTAACATAGTAGTAGAGATAGTTGAAGAAGAGGAAGAACCAGAAGAATAGGATTCCTCTGAAGCTTTTGAAGCTTCAGGATACGCTGATGAGTCTTATGATGATTCAGCTGATGACTCCAGCATTGGGTATTTGGAATACAAGGAAGATGAATGTGCACCGGATGGTCAGTCATTTACTATCTTCACTCGATCCCAATCTCAAAATCCAAGAAAACCTCTTGAAATCCCTAAGGAAAAGAACAAGGAACCTTCCATAGCCATAGTTAAGAGAGGTACTCCTATCTCAGCGCAAACTTGAAAGAGAAGACACCAAAAATGTAACAACTTCCCCTAATTTTCCTTCTCCCAAGGTCAATACCTCAGCTCAAGCTCATGTGATTAGAACCGAACCTACTATCACTCCTTCTTATACTACTTTTGACATTATCGACCATGTAAAAAGAACCAAGCTCCAAATGTCTCAAGTACAATACCTTTATTCAAATCTGAGCAGTTTGAAAAACTCACTAAATTCATTAGAAGTAAAGTCATCATTCCCCACCTTCAAAAGGTATTTTCCCAAATCCTACCCAATCCCCACCTTAGAACAATTTGACCTCTGCTTCTTCTTTAGGAAAGATTGAACCATTTCTACTTGTCTTTGTTTATAAATGGGTTTAAACTCAGTAATTGCATCATCAAATCAGGTGCCTTTGGCAATGTTATGCCCACAAAAGTAGCTCATGCCCTTGGGCTTACTTTGACTAAGTCATATAGACAGCTTTTACTCCATGGAAACCAAGCAAGTTCCCTTGATTGGTCAAATCATAGATGCACAGTTTGCATTCGTTGCCTTCCCAGAAAAGAGGGTGAAAATGACCATTCTAGTCACTGACATTCCTGCAGCTTATGGTATCCTCTTGGGTAGAGGTTTTTGTAAAGATGTCAGAGGAGAGATTAATATGGATTGGACCAAGGCCAAAATTCTAGTCAATGGGGTTTATCATGTTCTCCATCCTGAGCCTTAGGCAAAGTATTTGGTAACTAAATCAGATGACCCTAAGGCTCAAATCCTTTTCGAAGATGCTAGTTTTGGAAATTATTTCATGACATCAGAGGTACCAGCTGTAGATGTCAAGGAAGAAGATTCTAATGCTATTTGGACCCTTGAATTTGATGGTAGCTATTCGACTACTAGATCGGGTGCTGGTGTAGTTCTTATATCTCCTGATTCTGAGATCTTTCCCTCTACTTTCAAGTTGTAGTTTGATAATACTAATAACACGGCTGAATATGAAGCTCTGTTATTAGGATTAGAAATGGCCAGACAAAAGGGAATTCAAAATCTCAAGGTTTAAGGAGACGCAGAGCTGATTGTCAACCAAGTCAAAGGGATCTATCAAGTAAAAAATGATCACCTGAGACATTACAGGAACAAAGTTTGGAATAATATAGAATGTTTTGAAGCATTCTCCATCAAGGAAATTTTGAGAGATTATAACGACACGGTTGATTCTTTAGCCATGTCTGCATTCCTCATCCTCCCTCATCCCTAGTTCAAACAAGATACATACACCATTGAGATTGTGTATTGTCCTAGTATCTGGATAATGCGGTTCATTGGCAAAATCGTGTTTCAATGACGATCAACGTATTGTCTTTTCTAGAAAAAAAAGCTGACAATTTTAGCGAGCTATAGTTTGAAGGTTCGAATCAGCTTTCGTGAATCTATTTCAGATCCATATCAAGAGGTTGATGGCGAGTTTATTCAACTTAAAGGCAACAAGATTCCAAAAGGGTTGGTTTCTTTAGAGGGTTTTTTTGACAAGCATGACCTTTTCATTCAAAATAAGAGACCGGTTGAAGGATCTTCTTCTTCGGAAGTAGATCAAGTCAATCTAGGTTCATCTGATCAACCTCGGATGGTGAATATTGGGAAATGTTGTTCCCCGAGGAGAAAGAAAAATTCACTTCACTCCTAAAGAGATACATGGATGTCTTAGCCTAGTCCTATGCAGATTTAAAATCCTTCAAGCCCAAAGATGTACAACACAGTATTCCTTTGAAGCCTGATGTAAAACCCTACAGGCAGAAGCAACATTATAATCCTAAAATCTCAGGAACCATTCTTGCAGAAATCTAGAAGATGCTAGATGCTAGGATTATCTTTCCAATCCACCATTCCACCTGGGTTGCTAATATCGTACCTGTCAGGAAGAAGAATGGTGAAATCCAGATTTGTGTTGATTTCTGGAACCTAAATCAGTCTTCATTAAAAGACAACTATCCCTTACCTATCATGGATCAGGTGTTACAGACCGTTACTAGGATCAGAAATGCTATCCATGCTCGATGGATTTTCAGGATATAATCAAGTTGAGGTAGCTGCTGAGGATCAACACAAGATGGCCTTCACAACCCCATGGGGGACCTTTGCTTACAGGAGGATGCCTTTCGGCTTAATCAACGCCGGAGCTACCTTTCAAAGAGCTATGGACTTAGCATTCAGAGACCTGATGGGTAGATCCATAGTGGTATATTTGGACGACTTGACCATTTTCTCTAAAAAATGGAGCGATCATTATGATCATCTAGAACAAGTACTCTTGAGATGTCGGCGTCACGAAATTTCATTAAATCCCAAAGAAGTCCATGTTTGGAGTATCAAGGAAATTTTCTAGGTCATGTTGTGACTAGAGAAGGAACCAAGATTGATCCAGAAAGGGTAAAGGCCATTCAAAGCCTTACCCTACCCACAAGTAAAATTGGAGTTCATTCCTTCTTCGGAAAGGTTAATTTCTGAGAAGGTTTGTACACGATTTTTGCTGATAAAACCAAGGATATCATTGGGATGATGAAAGGAAAAGTTCCATTTCGATGGAGTACTAAATGGAAGCTTGCATTTGATGAATTCAAGAGGGAAATTGCTTGCGCTCATATCCTAGTATGTCCAAATTTCAAAAAGACTTCATCATGTACACTAAACTTCCACACACACAGTGTCGCCATCCCGATGCGGGAAAATGGTGAAGGCATTGAAGCTCCCATCACTTTCATGAGCTTCCCATTAAAGGAACATGAACTAAAAATTTCACAAATTGAAAAACATGCTTATGCAGTAGTACGAGCAGTGAAACATTTTAGATACTATGTGCTGAATTCTCATACCCTCGTTCTCATTCCTGACACCGCCATTAAATACATTTTGACTCAACAAGAGTTGGGTAGTCAACGAGGTAACTGGATAGCTAAAGTTCAGGAGTATGACTTAGACATTAGACCTACCAAGTTGGTACGAGGAAGAGGTCTGTCCAATTGATCGTGGAAAATCATGCAGAAACAGAATGTGAAAAGACCGAAGACATCTCTTCAAAGTTTCCCACGGTGCTTTTCATGAGCACAACTGATGAATGGTACACATATATTTCTTTCTTTCTGACTTATGGTGAATGCCCCCACATTTAAGCCAAAAGGAGAAGAGGAAAGTCAAGTTAATATCTGCAAGATACCTCCTGTGGGATAACAGAATATATAAGAAAGGTATTGATGGTGTATTCCTACACTGTGTTGATAAGTCACAATAGGTAAAGTTACTAGAATCATTCCATAATCTAGCATGCGGAGGAAATTTATCATCCTTTGTAATAGCTTATAAGATCCTATGGGCTAGGTACTATTGGCCTACTCTCTTTCGGGACTCAGCAGAATGGGTGTCCAAGTGTGAAGCTTGTCAACATTTTGTTGGTCTCCTAAGCTAGGAACCCTTCCCTTGAATCTAGTAGTGATTGAAGAACCTTTCCTGGGTGGGAATTGACTTCATTGGAATGTTGAATCCTACCTCCAGTCTAGACACAATTACGTGCTAACTACTATAGACTATTTTACCAAGTGGGTGGAAGTTGCACCAATTAAGGAAGAAACCTCAGAAGCCATGTGCAAATTCCTTAAAGAAAATATAATTGTCGATTTGATGTGGCTCACAAGATTGTGGCTTATAACACTTCCAATTTCTCATCGTATAAGTTGACAAAATTTTGCTATGGATTTGGCATCACCCTAGCTCACTCATTTGATTATTATCCCCAAGATAATGGGCAAGCTGAGTCCAACAACAAGAACTTGGTTACCATAATTAGAAAGCTAGTAGATGAAAACCAGAGGACATGGCACAAAGCATTGTATGATGCGTTGTGGGTGGATCGGATTACCCCAAAGCAAGCTATAGGGATGTCCCCTTTCCAATTACTGTATGGGATCGATGCTAAGATCCCTATCTCATTAGAGTTGCCAGCCTTATAGTTGGCCAAAGCAGTCGAAGATGTGACTTTTCAAGATTCTATTGAAAAAGGGTTATGTAACTAGCAAGGCTAGAAGAGGAATGAAGCAAGATGATTGATCGCATTACGGGTCATCAAAGAAAAGCAAAGAAATTTTTTGGAAAGAAATCAAGGCAGCGTAATTTCCAAATTGGAAATCTGGTGTTGCTTTGGGATAAGAGAATGCAGCAGAAAGGAATGCACGAAAAGTTTGATTCTTTGTGGAAAGGACCTTTTAAGATTCATCACCGAATGGTGAAAATAGTTTCTATCTATCATATCTTGATGGAGAGTTACTCCCTTGCCTTTGATGGTCAACATCTGAAGTTATTCCATCATTAATGCAAGATGCTCTTTTGCATTGTGCATATTTTTTTCTCGTGTGTTTACTTTTGGTCTTCTTTTTTTGACTCTCGTGGCTCAATAGATAAAGCCGAGAGTCTCGAGTCCTCTTCATTTGATGTCACAAAGAAAGTCCCCAATGGAGCAGTTGTTATCTCATTTTTGTGTTTACACCAAAATTTAGTGATAACCCTAGGATTTCTTTGAGTTGATTTACTAAAAATGCCCTTTCGGTGAGGAATCGGATTTTGGGTTTCCATAGCAAGAAAACATGAGTTTTGGATGCTTCATGTTGTATTTTCCCCGAAGCCCGAAACCCACATCAAGTAAGTCTTTCGGGTTTTTGGGTCCACCGAGCATTGGAACATGCCTTAGTCAGGACATGCTTCATGTCGCATGTCTTCCAATTTCTGATACTCGATTTGCTCCTTTGTATCGGTTTTAGGGTTCCTAAGCATCGAACATGCCTTGTTCAGAACATGTTTCATGCCGCATGTCTTCCGATTCCTGAAACCCGACTCACCCCTTTATATCAGGTTTTTGGAACTATGAAGCATCATGCTTCATGTCACTTGCTTCCCGTAACCTGAAACCCGAATTGATAAGAAATCCTTTGTGTTGGGTTTTGGACATCCCAAACATGCTGACATGGCATTAATGCTGAGTTTTCGAGTGGTTGACACACGTGTCAACTGAAGTGTATTAAATGCAAATTTTTTATAAATACTCGGGTTTCCATGCCTTTTTTACCAGACGTGCTTTTTTACCTGTGGATTTTCGTGCATGCTTATTCAACCCTGAAACCCAACTCGCCTTTGTGTTTGATTGAGTTGCTCATTTTTTATCATTTTTCAATCTGATTGAAGGTATTTCACTTTGTTCTTCATTTGTGAAATTTGTGGAAGAATTGTGTAATGATCCTTCTAAATTCCTCTTTCTTTCTTGATTAGGGTTTTTGGGGTTTTTTATTATTTATTCCTTTTTGGTTGTTTTCCAATCAAGTTTGTGTTTTAGGGTTCACCCTTGGAATGCTCTATTTGTTTTATTCCTTGGAATATGCCATTGTAATGACAATTAAAAATGTATCAAAAAAACATAACAATGGAGAGGAATTTGCATGTTTTGACCTGACAACAAATCTGATTCTCTCTTTTCGGATTTCAAGGATGTTTTGCGCTTCCAAAGCCTCGTAGTGTGTCGAGATATCCAAGGTGTCGGACACTTCAAACCTTCCGGCATCTAACAATAGTGTGGGTTTTCTAAACTCCTCGACATCCGCCGCCAAAGTGTTGCGGGTTTTCCTAGTGGTGGACATCTCATACCTTCTGGCTGATTCAAATGACTGTCGGGACTTTCCGAGTGTTTGACACCCACTAATCTCTCGATACTCTCTATAGTGTTTTGGGCCTCTGGGATTGCTAAGCAAGTCTTCAAACCCAAAGTGTCTAAATCAGAAGCAATCAGTTCACCCCTTCTTTGGAATTCCTCATGTCGGATCCCACCATCACAGGAAAAGATAGAAAAATTAGGGAGGATGAAGTATAAATTTAGGAAGGTGGAGTCTCCTTCCTACATTGATTGTAATTACGACATCCGAGATACAGAACTTGGAAACATAGATATGGAAGACTTTTGGAATAGAGTCAATAGTTCTTCCCGGACCTCATGGATGAAATAATTAGTTGGCGGTGGTCTTCCTCTTGCAGCGAGTTTCCCCATGTCTACTTAGTGCCCTTAATTCATCTTATCTTGTGCTTCAAATTACGACTCGCTTCTCGTTACGCGAAAAATCAAGCGGGAGAGGTTGTAATTAAGTTAGACGGAGGTTACTTCGATGACCTTCTCAATTGCCTAACTTTTAGGAATATGGGAACATAGATCTCAAGTCAGCCCAAAAGCTTGGAACAATGATCAAGAAGATTGTATTAGACACGTGAATAAAAATTTCCTAATGAAATCAAAGCCATTTGTTTCGTGTTCCCAAGACTTGTCCTAGAAGTGATTTCATTCAGGAAATCAATGATATCATTACTCTACTGAGCCGGGTTTTTGGTTTCCCCGAATCAAATGTTTTCCAAGGATGGATGTACCAATTCATGATCATCATAAAGAAGAATCAACAGGGGATTGATTGGGGTACTCTTATCGATGTCGAGATAGATTCTCGATGACAACAGCTTTTGTCTCTTTGGGAAGTTTTATATGTCCTCGTATGTCACCTATGCAGCAGCTGGCATGAGGAATTACCCCGGATTAGACACAAAGGGGAACAAGTCAGTGGAACATATTTATTGATATTTTCCTCATTTAACAAAAAAAGGGGCTGAAGACCAATTAAGAAGGGTAAATGATGCCTTATTTTACGAGAACATCTGCGAGTTAAACCCCGAATTGAATAAAAGAAGATTCTCTAATGAGGCATGGGCTGAAATTTCAAATGGGGTTGTGTTCACTTACAATTTAAGAAGTTCACTTACCTTCGGTAGTCATGTACTCAAGTGATCCTTTCCGTTTGCCCATATATCCGGAGACAAACTAATCTTGATGGAGTTGGTTAGGTAATTGTTGGATTTTCATAAGTACCAACAAAGTAAACACAAGGCCGGTATCCTTCCCAATTTCTATCAGAAGGTATACCTGCTCAACGGTGGTAAAAGCCAAGAACGTTGTGCATGAGCTTCAAGATAAGTTAAAAAAGCACATGAAGCCCAGAGATGGGTTCAATTTTTGAGGAGTCCTCAAGACATATGGAACTTTGCATTTGCATGTACCAAGCATAGAAGACATCTGGATTGATTTATGTGATGAAGTTGTTGTCCAAAGGAAAGATCATAGCAGGTTGACACTTGCAGAGATTCGACACTCGGGCTCACCGACATTCCGTAGGAGAGTACCGGTGATAATGAAAGTGTTTTGATCCTTCCTATGATGGACTGAATGAAGATCAATATGTTTTCCCACCTATTGATTGGTCTATCGGTGAGAAAGCCTCTATTACCGATAGATCAGCCCCGATTCTCACACGCACCAAGGCATGGCTCACCTCTTGGGGGATGAGTTTCAAAGAAGATAGTTTTTCAAAGTTGGTTGCTTTGGAGGCGGGGCCCTCCAAAAAGGAAAAGGATAAAAGCTCTTCCAAGGGACCTATAAAGGTCAAATTTGTCAAGAAGAGAAGAGAAGAAGAAACCCCTTCAACTGCTCGCACTCCAGGTTGAACGGTGAACATACTAGAGTCACCAACACCACCAGAAATATGGGAAATTTCTTTGGAAAGAGAGGTCACTCAGCCCTAATTTCACCATTTGCTAACTTCCCAAAAAAAGTAATCCTATCCCTTGCATCCCGGGCTTTGGCGTAGGATCTACACTTCTACTTCACAACCACTTCCACCTCCTCTTTCCCCATCCACTTCATCATCTATGGCCGTATTTTCTCCGAAATCTCAGCTCTCTCTCTGGGACCAAAGTAACTTTAGGTATGCCTCCTCCTACACCTCTTTTCACCGAATCGCTACCACACTGTAATCGTTCCCACTCCACCAGGATCTCCCTCCCCCTAAAAGTATGATACCAACTTCTACAACAATGGCAACTCCCTCTGGCATGCCTCAATGGTTACTTGAGAAAACTCTGAGGAAAAGGAAGGTGGTTGTACCCATACCAGCCTTTGATTTTAGTTCACTCAAGGCTTCTACTGCTAAATCAGCCAAGAAACCCAAAATAGTTTCAAGGGTTTTAGTGGATGCTTCGGGACATAAGTTTGTAGAGATCACCACTCCCGCGACTAACAAGACCAAAGAGGACATAACGGCCTCTGACTATCAGATAACTAGGGTGGCTCTAGGAAAAGTGACAATAGAAGGAGCACAACAGGATGCACGAGATGCTATGAACGTGCTATGCTAGAAATTGAAGGAAACAAAGGATAGCAGGGATAAGCTTAAAGAAAAGGTGGAGCGGATGACTGAGGGATTGCTTAAGCTCTCAAAACCCATTGATTTTGTACCATCATCTTCTGATCCTATCGGGTTTGATTTCTCATCGGTACACTATAATTGAAAAGATTAATGAAAAGGGAGGGTGGTCAATGAATGGACCCAAAGGCTGCTCCTACGGGGGAAAGAAGTTATTCAAGATACCGTGAAGTATATCAATCTTTGGGGAATATACGAGTGATGGGGAAAAGGTGGTTGATGCTTTCTCCCAAGAGATTGGACACTTGGAGTTGAATTTGAAGCTCTCCAGTGCTCAAGAAAATCCCATCACACATCTTGGTAGAAGAGGGCATCATCCCACATGCGAATAAGCATTTCCAGCTAACCAAAGCCATCGTTCGTGGATAAAGATTCTCAACAAAGCTTGTGGTAAATTGAGAGAATCAAGAGATCAAATTATTGATGGCAAGAGCGACTGGAAGAAGAAGCTGCTGAAAATCTATGCAAAAGTGTTGGGTGGAGACTCGGGCATTCTATCATCTAATGATCTTTTCAAACAAATCCAAGAATCAATTCAGCATGAACCAACTCATGGATTTGGCATTGAAATCATTGACAGGTTTGTAAATATTGAACATTCTTTGGAGACCCTGAGAAAACTCAAAAAAAGATTGAGAAAGCTTCCGGTAATGCCAGTGACACTCATGAAACATGTGAAGTCTTGAGTGATCATTCCACTGTGCCTGATGAAAATGAGATGCAAGGTATAATCCGGAAGTTCCAAGAATTTCAGAACAAACAGGCTCAGTTAGAAGAAGAGAAAGATGAGGAAGAAAAAGATGATGATTCAGACTAAGTCTTGATGCGATATGTCATTTCAATCTTGAAATTGACATGTCTTTTTCATTTCTATTTCATCACATAGGAAGCAAATTTTGACTTGGTCTCCTATGTGAGAGTCAAGCAAAATAGGACTCTTGTTAAAAGACTATTTTCTAGGATTTATCCTATTTTCTCTCTACTCTTTTTATTATAAATAAGGGATGCTTATGCATTCCAAAGGGTTGAGATTTTTGGAATATTGAGAACTATGGTGAAGAAGAAAAACTTTGTTTTTTTCTTTTAATCATTTGAGGAATAGAAGGTGATGCTATTTTGCAAACTTTGTGTTGTGAGATGTATCTTTCTTAAGGTATTGTTCTTATGTTCATAATCTTAAGCTCTTCTTTGTTTAGAATCTTGATGATTCTAATCATTTCAAACATTACATTTGTTATCTAAAGCTCGTATGATTATTTCGTGCTATGTGTTTATTCGAAAGAAAATACGTTCCTCTCATTTCCTTTCCATTATGTTTTTTCCACAATAATAATTTCCAACCCATTCCATTTATAAAAATAACATCTTCACATAGTGTGGATATGGATTTCTGGGATTCTAGCCCAACCCCAATGGTTAGATTAGTGTGAATATTGTATGCATTATTTCTATTGTGTTTTAGATTAGTAATAAATAGGAAGCCTCACCTGTCTCTAAGAAGGGATTCAATCCCATGTATTGTGGTTGAACCTCATATTTCGTCTTGACAAAATATCCAACCAACAATTCAAAGATCGTCATGCCATTAGAGGGATTTTTGAAGCACATAAGTACATTTCATTGAAGAGAGGCACAACATATGACATTTGGTACATTAAAGAATAGGCTTATCACTGCGCCCATATTACACTTTTCTTCATGCGATAAGCCATTCCATGTACATGTTGATGCATCGGGATGAAGACTATTGATCACCCTCTTTGTTTTGTAATTACAAAGTTGACACCACCGGAACATAACTATACTACTACGAAGCATGAGGCATTGTCAATGATCTACGCACTACATAAATTCAGTACTATCTCGCTAGAAAACCCCTTTATATTCTACACAGACCACATGGCATTGAAGTACTTGGTAAACAAGCCCATTTTACAAGGGCACATATGTAGGTGGGTCCTATTATTTCAAGAGTTTGAGTTTACGGTTGTTGTAAACGTGGTAGGAGTAACCAGGGAGCTGACCATTTATGAAGGATTTACTCAAGGGAGGATGTGCGAGCATTGATCATATAATTTCAGATGTGCAACTATTTATATTATGGTGTGTACCCTCTAAATTAGAGGATATTGCTTTGTTTCTCAAAATTGGTATGGTACCTAAGGAATGAAGACTTTGGAGAGAAAAAATTAGTTATATGCGACGAGCCCTACATATTAATTACTAGATACTTATACAAGTTAGGTTGTGACAAGATATTACGTTGGTGTGTGTTTGAGCATGAGCGCACTCTAATCATGGAGGAAGCACACAAAGGTGGGATTTCAATAGGACACTACACAAGAAATGTCACTTTGCATATAAGATTTTACTAATAGGTCTTTAGTGGGAAAGCATTTACCAAGATTGTATCAAGTTTTCCAAGGCCTGTGATCATTTTCGAAGTGCCTTAGAAAGCCACGAAGAAGAGATGAAATTACCTTGAGGTCGAAAGCTAGCAAGAAACCATTTGAGAAGTAGGTAGTTCATTTTTAGGACTGTTTCACCTCTCACACGGAGGACCGGTTCGCACTATATAGTTACTTGTATTAATTACTTAACATGGTGGGTGGAGGCGGTGTGTACGAATGATTACAAAGCAACCATAATATCAAGATTCTGTGGAACAATATAATTAGCAGTATGAGTTTCCTTTGAGTTTTACTAGTGATAGGGGTGCACATTTTTTAAATAAGAAAGTCAAGATTTTGTTGGCATATTTCATGGTGTCCCATCACTATATTAACCCTTATCACCCTCAAGATAATGGGACCACCGAGGCATTTACCAAGATACTAAGTCACACGCCGACCAAGATTTGTGATGTTGGGAGAAAATAGTGGGATGAAAAATTCTTAGTCGTCTTATTGGCATATAGGAAAACCTATAGGAGATTGAACAAGTCCACACCATTTCAATTGGTGTTTGATGTGAAAGTTGTTTTATCAGTATATTTTATGCTACCTTCTATGTTTCTTGTGCGCACAAGAGGATTTTACGATGAGAAAGAATTACAAGAACACATGGATAAGTTAATGCATTGGACGAAAGGAGATCACTTTCTATGTGGAGTCATAAAAATGAGAAGGTGTAACAAAAATCATGGCATGATCATCACATTAAAAATAAATAATTTCAAGTTAGGAAGATGGTTTTACATTATGAATTTAATTTTTTGTCCCATCCCGGGAAAGTCAAAGTCCATTGGTTAGGTCCATACATTATCTCTTACATCGTTGATTCAACCGCATGCTATTTGTAAGTGCTAGATGGGACAAGGTTGTTAGGATATTTCAATAGGAGTAGGATGAAGCGATACTATAACTAAGGCTTCGCATGTTTAAAAATAAGGTAGTATTACCAACTAGATTAGGTTTTATTTAATCCTTTTGCCTTTTGGTTGTTTCCTTTGTTTCGTTTTTTTAGTTTTGTGTTCCATGTTGGTGTACCAAAGAGCTAATTACATTGTTAGAGATTATATACACAGAGGACCGTGTATACATTTTTGTGTGGGGTTAATTAGAAAATATGTTTAATATATTTGATAAATTCCTTCTCTAATGGACTGTTGGGAATGATCGCAAAGGGTATAAGAATGAGCAAGTATGATGGCTAAGGTGTTTGAACTCACGTCGTTATGAAGGTGTGTTGAGAAAATTTTAAAGACCACAAATAAGGGAAAGATCGTGTAGTATACCATAAGGTAGGAAGAACCATGGTGAATTGCCAAGTGGATAGTGCAGAGCTTATATATGTTGGCATGGTGACATGTGCAAAGGAGGTCTATGGTAGTGAAGTAGTGTTGGAGTGCCAGAAGGTTATAGTTACAACGCATGAGGGGAAGTTGTGGAAGTTGATTTAAGTGAAATTAATTACTCTATCGAAAAGAGATGTTAAAACACGTGGTCGGAGGAACTCTAAGGCATTGAAATAGTATAAATACAGGGGTAAGAGTAGTCATTTTTATTAATTTTCCTTAGAATTTTTTTGTACTCCCGAACTCGAAGTGTAACGATGTTTTTGTGAACAAGAGTTAAGCAAGGTACTTATCATGAACTAGTGGAATTGTGTAATATGTAGTATAGTCTTATGGCATAGCAAGGAGGAAAGAAAGAAATAAAGTAGAAAAGGGGTTATGTGAGAGAGAAGTAGGGAATTCATCAAGTTTAGCATACAAAGGAGAGGTTCAAAGCACTTAGGGCACAAGAAAAGAAGGAAAAAAATATGGCACCAAAGAAAGCTCGAACAAAGATGTCGGTGGTGGACAAGGAGGATCCTATGGAGATTTACTCGAAATGCATTACCCCCAAGGGATATCAAGGAATAAAAGTTGAGTTCAAAGTTATAAAATTATAAGATCAACGAATACAACCATAGGACACGTGCCAACAAAAATAGGATGTGGGTGGACTTAGTTTTAGACAATCCAATAGTGAAGGATCTCGGAAACCCTAAGGTCGATGAATCAAGTGTAATAAGAACTATAAAATACGAGCTATGGGAATTGTCATTCTTTGCATAAAACCCACCATTTTGTTTAGGTGGTTAATGTACTAGGGCATGAGGACTTATACTTTGCAGGAATAAGGATGAGGATTACAAGCCACTTGATAAGAACAGTATAATCTGTGGAACACTCAAGTGAAGACATGGAACTTTATTTTAGTGCCATTACAAATATTGATGAGTTTGGGTACTTCAAAAAGTTGCAAATATTTTAGTTACCTCTCGAATCATTAGTTACAAATTGGGTACTTCAAAATTTACAAATACATCAATACAAGGTTATTTTACATATCCTATAGAGTGTCCAAGAGGGTGCATTACAATTTTGTACAATTTATTACAAATGGTATTGTTGAAGAGGTATGAATACAAAACTAGGTAAGAAAAAGGATCACATTGGGATTCATCCTTCTATTGATCATATTTTGGGGGATTAGTGTCCCAGATGGGCCAAATGGGAACATATGGGTTCATCCACCAACGCATTCATCCCCTATAGTTCAATTTATGAAGTTCACGTGTTATGGGACCATCTCGAGCGCTTACAAGGCTCGGATGAACATGTAGTTTTAATAATTACATGAAGCATTTGAGAACAAGTGGTACATTCCCCATGGGTTTCCATAATTTGTTGGAGATCAAGTAAAATTCACAATTACACAACATTTTTACCTAGAAAAGTTTATCATGGCTAAGGGAGATATGGGGCCTTTGTGCTAGCTCTACTTCACGTTTCTCGCTAAATGTGTGAAGTGCGCCATGAACTCGAATAAACGACATGGGGAAGTTGGTCTTTGATATAGACAAATTGGATGCCAATTTCCACACATTGTATGTGACATACAAGTATAAGACTTGACCTCCCTATGTCGAGGTTTTGGAGACATGTTTTCGGACTTGCACCCTCAAATCAATATTACCATCAAAGGGTACGTCCATCGGGTGTTTACGCAGTTGCACCAAAAAAAGGAATATTAAAGTGGTGGTTATAGACTCCCCCTTTCTAAATCCGTGGGAGGTACCAAACCCACCGATAAAAGTTGTATAGGTCAAAGCAGAGGAGAAAGAAGAATAATACGGTGAAGGTAAGCTAGATACTTGCTAAAAGAGGAAGTACTACACACACCACAATGGTGGCAAGGGTGCCAAAGCACTTCACTACTAGGCTGCAAAAGCCCTCATTACCAAGGCGCGAGGAAGAGGAGGAAGATCTCGAACAAAACAAGAAAAAAATACATGATTCATCAAGGCCCACAATAGACTCACGGGAAGGAGAAGAAGAAGAGCCCACCACCTTCAAGGAAGAGTTGGAAGAAAACATGGAAGAGTAAGAAGTTGAGGTTAAATCCACGGATGTAGGTGATGCACATCAAGAATGAAAGGAGCATTATACATGGCATGAGAAGATTATAGCATACAAGGCCTCCCTTGACATATACTGTAAGTCAAGGGAAGATAAAGGGGACTCGTTTAATATAAATGAGGATAAGGGATTCACCCATGGAGCCAAAAAGTAGTGGATGAAGTACAAATCTAAAAGGAAGAAATAAAAACCTGTGTCCCCATATATGGAATTTGTGGAAAACCCCATGAAGGTATTACATGTGAGATTCCAACACACTCTCCCACTAGAAAATCTAAATGGATGGGATTTGATGGATCAAGAAGGGGGTGTGCTTTGGACTAGGAAGATGGCTAGATGGAACATTAATCTCAACTCCAAATAACTCGAGTTTGAGGTCAACGATAATGCAATCGAGATAGTTAATTTGAAGAAGAAGGGAAGAAAAACATATAGGGTGGTGGATCCTAACCACCTAAAAGATGATTAGGCATACAATGCACTTCAAAAGATGTCTTTGGAGGTGATTCGACATAGCTTGGATGTAGGATCCATTTTTCGGACCCTAGTCATGGAGAAGAAGGAAAAGGAAAAGGCAATGCATAGATTACATCGAGGGATTAAAGTGCAAATAGGCATGAACTAAGGAATCATATGAACAATCTTGCTTATGCTTATCGTAAAGAGAATTTTGGGATAATTTTTGCATTGTTAAGCCAAAGGACCGAGTATGAGGATGAGATGGAATATCTTGAAGACCTTATGGGGATGTTGCTGAAAAACATCACAGATGGCATGGGGACCATAACTACATAGCTCAAAAATGATAAAGTGGAAAACAAAGTCATCATTTAAGCCCAAATCACTAAGTGGAGGAATTTCTCACCCAACTCAATGAAGAAAATATACTTGAAGATAGGGGCTTCAACAAATGAAAACATTTGAGCCCATCATTAAGGCATGGATGACATAAGAGGAGGATAGCCTCAAGGATTTACATGAGACCATCCCCAACTTGGTTTTTAAAACCAGAAATTAGAAGGATAAATTCAAAACGAAGCGTGAAAAGCTTGATTTTAGGATCAGCAAACTTTGAGATTCCATCACTGAGTGGATGGACGAGTTTGAAGGTGTCTACATGGAGATGATGGTAGCTATCAATGCGTTAAATGGGAAGGTGGTATAAATTACCCCATACCAAGTGCCTAATGTCATTAGAGAAGTGCCAATGAAGGCATTATCATAATTAAATTCCCGGGAGAAATTGAAGGATGAGATAGACAAAGAGTTCCTGAACTCCTCCAATTGGTCATGTAGCATATTCTTCCATTCTTCAATTATTTATTTCAAATTATTTTAATTCCACTATTCTTTATTATTTGAAGGAGAAACATTCTTGCCTTAGTAGATTTTACTTGTCAAGACTTTGTTTGGAAAGCACAAAGGATTGTTAGGGTGTCAATCAGATTAGTGTGGGGTGATTTTGATCCCTAAAATAACTAAGTACTTAATGCTTGAAGCTTTGTGGTGTGTAGAATCATGGCACGAAGGCATGCGCAGTAAGTAGTTCCCGGGTATGCGCACATTCACATGCTGTAGGAGGATGGATTTGAGACTTAGTGAGTTTTGGATAGTAGGAAAGTACGCATCTAGGGAATGAATGGAAAAGTGACCAGGATGTAGATGTGCATAAGCTATAGAGACTTGCATCTCAAGAAAAGGATATTCAGGGCATCAATATTGTTAACATGAAAGGACTAGAAGATGATTTTGTTATTTTTAGCTAGCACATGTATGCTAAATAATTTCCATTGAGGGAAACACATGATGATATTTTGCATGTTCTTGGGTAGTGGTATGAAAATCATGAAAGATTCCTTCAGGATTTCCCATATAATGATGAGTAGTTAAGAGGAGATTCCTGGAGAGTTCCTCTTATGTATGATTTTATGAGACATTTGAAAAGAGTGTGTGTGTGTGTGTGAGTATGAGAGCAAGAGAGAGATATATGGTGAAAATATGTAATGTGGGATGGCGAGCTATGTAATGAGTCGAAGTTATGCTACTGTAATATCTCCATACATGGAACTCTTTTTAATGTAATCTTGGCTACTATACTTTGACTAATGAATATAATTGAAGGATTTGGTAATAGTTTTGTGATGGATCTCAACTTTGTGCATATCCTTTTATGTCCATAAGTGTGTTACAGTGTTTTCTTTATGATAATCATGATTTAGTTCTACATCCTTCGTAGTATGATTATGCTATTGTATGTTACTGGTGCATTAGACTAGATGTTAGAGCTTAAATTTGTTTCCAAGAATGGGTGCATTCATTCTCTTTTTGTGCAATAAGCACTTATTAAGGATGAACATTCACATGAAGCTCACATAAAGAAGGGGATCGGTGCATGCGTGCGCCTCAAGTGAGTTTCTCGACTAATTTGGATGATGTGTCGACATGCTTGGGATTGATTTATGAAGTAAGCAGTAAATAGAGACAACAATAGTATACACATATACCCTTTAGGTTTATTATCACTTATTATGAGATGGAATATGCTTTTCTTCACCGATTGATTGTCAAAGAAAGGTCCTAGAGTTCCATATTGTCATTTACCTAGTTTACATCGGGGAAAAATAAAACCTATCAATGATTAAATTTTATGATTTAACATTTTCATGCATCTATTATTATTCCACCCTATTGACTTAGAGAAGAAATTTATGTTTTTTCATGGCTCGATTCCCACTCTAAAGCAACACTTACAATATGACACATGTTAATCATTCATACTTTTGTGTTATAATGTCATCGACCTAGAACAAGATCTACTTTCCACACATGTTATAGATCCTTATCTTATTACTACAACTTCTCCATCATCTATTTATTATCCATTACCATCTATTGAGCATCCTCCATGATCTCCATCTCCTCATCATAAACAAGATAAGTCTCCTACATTGTATAAATTTACTTCTACTCCTACTTCATGACATGCTACACCTCATAATTTTGTTTTGCAAGCATGCTTACATTTCTCTCATCATGCTAGACCTTATGATGTGATGTGTACATTTATTTACATGCACTTAATTCACCTACCTTCTTACTAGTACCATCCCCCACATTGCTTATAATGCCAGCATGATAGACCCTACCGTAACTATCATCATCTTAATGGCCATAGGGATAACAACTATTACACTCTTCATGATTTTTTATAATAATTAGAATACAAGGGAATTGCTTCCTTTCATTATTTTGTAGCAAAATCAGATCACCCCTAAATGTTTGCAACTAGATGGGTTCGATTCTCACTATGACTACATAACATTGAACATATCTCAAAGTGTGGGACTTTGTGAGTCGAGAGAGATCTCTAGATGAAGGCCGGATCCTATTCCTCTGTTTAGGTGCACACGTTTAGATTATAGAGGGTCATTCTAAATCCTACTCTAACTTGCCAAGGAGATAGGGTTAAGGGAATACAAGAAATAAAACCTAATCTAATAGAGGTGATGCACCAAAGGAATGATGAACACTTGCATTGCTCTTAAACACAAACCATTAAAATGTGATACAATATCCATGCATAGATGACTAAAAATTGCAATGAGGGATCAAGAAGAAGAAAATAAACATAAGAGAGGGTTGAAATCATCCACAGACTTATTCTATTACTCCAAGAATTGATACAATGCATTATAGTAGCCAAGAGGCAAAAATTGCATTACAATTTGGATGGAGAGGTTCGAGACTCCATGAATTCACCTGCAGAGCACGTAGAAAGGAAGGGCACAAAGAAACAATTTCCAACAAATTTGAAAGTGTCCCTCTTCTACAATATATAGGAATAATGAGAGAGAGAAAGGAGGGAAAAAATCCAACCCTATTCCAACCGCCACTCAAGGAGCATTGAATTCCCCTGCCACAATGATAAGTCTTGCTGCAACACCCATGCCCCCATCATTGTTACCTACTAGGTAGGAAAGGAAACCCATTCTTCATCATGGTGGCAGGTGGGAGACTTGACAGCCTCAAAAATGGCAAGTCAAAACATTAATGGTGGCAGGTGGGTAGCAGGTGCCGAGAGCTCTCTAAAGCGTCACCTCCACTCGATTCTGAGATTTTTATCGAAAGATATGACCTCCTGAAGGTACTTGGGTATGGATTATATTCACACATATCCACACGGTGTCCCCATGCATCTCAAGGTTTTCCACCTTCCTCTACACTCTTGAAGTTACATTGGGGTGAAACGTGGCACCATCCGTAGGCCTTCTCTCTCTTTTCTTTTGTTCTTTTCCTAAGCCACCTGTTGGAAAGGACACTCGTGCCCAACCCTAGACACACATGGAGAGCTATCGCATGTTTAGAATTACCCCCAAACCTTTTATTTTGAAAGAGCGTCGAGTTGATGCATGGTTCCTCTCGCCGGTCTTGGACTTTCAACACCCGAATCTATCTCTCTTGACTCGACCACGTGGCGAGTGGCCACTTGTTTGGGAAGGACTTTTGGATCCACCCCTTGAAAGAGCACCGAAGAGACACATGGGGCCTTCCACTACCTTGTATTTCCTTATCCGATTCAATGGCTAGTTCTACCCACCCCCTTTTTGAATTCTAGGCACGCGGTGAGCCCGGACTTATTTAGGGACCACCTCTTGATTTTAATCTTGAAGATGTGCCGAGATGACACATGGAGGCTTCCTTCACTGTCCCAATCTTGGAATTTTCAATGGTGGATGTCCTCTTTTTGACCTAGAACACGTGGAGGTTTGGCACTATTTCAAGGATCTCTCTTTGGGCCATGCATTTGAAGTTGTGCCAATGAGGCACATGGAGAGTCTACGCTCACTTAGGATCTTGCTTTGAACTTGGCCTTTGGAGGTGCACTGTTGGGATGCGTGGAGGATTCCACCGGCTCTTTATACTTAGCCAAGTCAATGGATGGCTTTGTCTTTTCAAAATCGACGATGTGGAGGGCATGCACATGCTTGGGGTCTCCACTTTTGTGCACCATACCAAAAGTGCCAAAGAGACACATGGCACCTTCCGCAGTCCTTCTATACTTAACCGATTCAAACCTCAATTGAACACTACCTTTCTCCATTATCACCTGTTGATCTATACTCACTGAATCAGTTTTTGGGGTTGATTGTGAGTCAACGCAACTAGGCCGACCCTTCCATTCTTCTTGTGCAAGATCACGTTCGACCAATTTTTCCCTAGGGTAAAATTGGGATAACAGTTTGGCGACTTGCGGGATCACCTACCTGCTAGGTGGACGGATCAGTTGCCTTGTTATATCCATTGGGCACGGAGTCATGGAGGTAGCCTAATACTGATCCTGTTCTTGAAACTTGAATCTGACGCTTGCACTTGGTGACCTTGAACCTACCCCATTGTTTGTACTCTCAATTTCATAAGAAAATCTTGAAAATGAGGTTTTGAGAGTAGAAAATTTTCTTGTCCTAGGGATTTTACTTGTTCTGAAATGGACTCCCTCGAGACCTAATTTTAGTTTCTTTGTATTTGTTCTATTTTAAAATTAGCAACTATTATAGGCAAACTATGGGTCTCCCTATTATAAATGTTGAAGGGCCTAGCGCATTCACCTGGAGGTGCATCGAAATGTACAATGACACAAACCTAGAGAAACAAAACTTGTGCCAGAGCACTTAGGGAAATAAAACCTATGCTAATAACAACAATGTGCACAAGAACTTGGAGGAATTGGAAATCCTAGAATAATATGTACAAGGGTGAGAATTCTCCTTCTAGTAGAAATGTTTGAGATAGATCCCATTGAATGGAATCCGTAATTCTTCACCATCCAAATTAGCCAGCTAGAAGGCATTGTTACCTTTGCATTCATTGATCATGTATGGACCACTCCATATGGCATCAAACTTGGAATGTTTTCTATATTTGCACAGTCTACATACCACTTCAGTACCAAGTCTCTAACTTGGAATGTCTTGGCTTTAGCTTCCTTTTCAAATCTCTTCTTGGTCAATGCTTTATCCTTCTCCATGGTCTGCACTACATGTTCTCTTACTTCTTCTAACTCCATCAGTTCTACATACCTGATCTCCATAGGCTCAAACTCATCTAGTTCTATTTTTTCAGGAGTTCTAATGATGGAAACTCAAGTGATATAGGCATAAATGTTTCCTTTCCATACACAAGCTAATGGAAAACTTCCTATAGACCTCTTGGGGTGACTCTATCTTCCCAAATAGATAATTTGAGTTTTGTGTGCCAAGTTCTCTAATTCTCATCAAGATTCCTTCTGATGATTCTCAACAAGTTCTTGTTTGTGGACTCTACTTGGCCATTACCTTGAGGGTAATAGTTTGAAGAGGTGTTGAGATATACACCATTCTTGACAACCCATTCAGTAATTTTTGCGCCAAGGAATGCCAATGCATTGTTTGATATGATAGTAGTAGGGGCACCAAACCTCATGACTATCCCTTCATAGAAGTCCAAAATGTTGGATTCATTTACCTCCTTGAGTGCCACCGCTTTAGTCCACTTGGTGAAATAGTCAGTCGCTGTGAGTATCCACTTGTGGCCCTAGCTTGAATTTGGGTTGATTACTCCAATGAAATCTAATCCCCATTGCATGAATGGATGACACACTTTGAAATTGGACGAAGGGGTAAGGCTGTTAATCTTTATTTCCTGAAGAATGTGTACTTATTTATTTATCCATGAGTAGTAATCCCTAAACACCATAGGTCAATAGTAACCAGCCGTTATAATTTTGAGTGTTGTTACACATGGAAAAAGTGGGCTCTAGAATCTCCATCGTGGAACTCATTAACACCTTCTCAATTTGGAATATCGTAATGCACCTTAATAGGATGCCATTGATGTCCCTTTTGAACAAAATTCCATCAACAAGTGTATACTGGATGGCTTGTAATCTAAAGTAACTTATTTTTGTTCTGCTCATTTCTAGATGGCACAAACTTGTTTGGAGATAATGAACCAAATTTTGAGTCCAACATGGAATGGGTGCATCATTAGGTAGATGCTCTAGCTAGTTCTGCGTTAATAGGACATCCTCTTCTTCATCCACCACTCAATTTGTTGTTTGGAAGAAATCTTGTTACACAAACCCTTGCCATGAACCACCATCTGGTCACTTTGATTTCAATATCATACTCCATTACACAAGTGATCCAACCTTATCTCTCTTCATTCATTCAAGTCCTTATTTAGGATAAAATCCTTGACACCAGCATGAGACACTAGCAATTGAATCTTGTTGTTCGAGACCAAGTGTATGAACTTCTTCAAACTCCTAATGACAAAGAAGGACATGTTTTTCAATGAAAGAATACTTTACTTTGTAATCTTCCAAGCTCTGACTAAAGAAGGCTATGGGCTGTTCTAAACCTTCCTTGTTAGGTTGAACCAAGATAGTTGAGATTGTGTCTAACCCTCTAAAATCATACAACATGAAGTCCTTTGAAAAGTCTAGGTTAATAAGAGTTGGGGCCTATGATATTGCAAGCTTGATGCCTCAAAAAAAAAAAATTCCTTTGTTATCCATTTGAATGCAAGACTCTTCTTTAGCATCATCGTTAAAGGATTTACAAGAGTGGAAAAATCAGGCACAAATCTACGGAAAAATTTTATCCTTCCTAAGAAGCTTTGGAGGGATTTCTTGTGATGTGGTAGTGGTAGTGTTCTAATGGCTTCAACTCTTTTAGGGTCAATTATCAACCCTTATCTTGAGATAATGTGGCCCAAAACAACTTTCCCTTGTGTGCCAAACTTTCTATACCTTTGAAATACTTTCTTGAGGTGAAAGAGGTGGTCTACTACATTCTTTGAGAAGACAATGATATCATCTAGATATACCAACACCATCTTGTTGATTAAGCCTTTGAACGCCATATCCATAGCTCACTGAAATGTTGCTCCAACATTGGACAATCCAAATGGCATCTTCTTATAACCATATGTGCCCATTTCATGGTGAAGTTCATCTTGTACTAATCTTCCTATTTCACCATTATCTCGATTATAGCCTAATTATTCGAGCAATAAACCTTTGAGCTAGCCTACAACCTGCAAGATAATGATGGAAGTGGATAATGATCCTTGAGTGATGCTTTGTTCAGATCATGAAAGTCCACACACAATCTGATTTCTCCATTTATTTTCCTCATTGGCACCAAGTTTACAACCCAACTTGAATGTTTGATAGGGAAGATGATGTTAGCTTCAATCAGCTTGTTCAACTCTTTCTTCATGAGAGGTTCAATATGGGGATTTACCACCCTTTGCTTCTTTCTGATAGGTTTAGATCTCGGATCCAACTCGATAGTGTGTTGTGCCAACCTTGGGTTGAAACCTCTTAAATATTTGTAAGTCCAAGAAAAGACATCTGGGAATTCTTAACAAAGTTGAATGAACTCAGATTTTTCTTGTTGGGTACTTACCTTTCTAATTCGCAATGTTTTTCCTTCATCTATTGAAATGGGATTTGAATCTTCACCCTTTACCTGAATATTTGATTTCTCCTTCCAGAATTGATCATTTGGGTTGAATATTGACTCCAAAGTTACAAGACCCTTTCGTAATTTTTCGGTTCTCAGCTGCACCACTTGGTCACCATACCACTGTTCTAACTTGTCTTGGTTTCTAGTGGAGAACTCAGCTTCTTCTTGTAGAAAATTGATAATTTTTTGATCATTCTCGAAGACTTGCCAACTTGTGTTGTTATCTAGAACAACTGGTCTTACAACCACTTTAATATGGGGCTGAGATTTCTCACTCTTGATACTCTCTACCACATCAAATGTCACCCCAATTGCTACCAATCTATCCTTATGCTTCATTCTTCTTCCTTGGGATGGAATTGATGCCAAATGCTTCAAAATATTTGATGAGATCCCATACCCAATTCTTGTAGTTTTTTAATAGATCATTCTTGGTAGCATTTCGTCCTCGGACTTGATTCACAACTAGCTCACTATCACTAAACACTTGTAAGTTTTTAATCCCTCTCTTTCTTTCCCAATGCAGTCCATGGATCAAGGATTCATACTCTGTTTTGTTCGAGCAAGAAAATTGGAAATGGAAGGCTGAGTAATATTTTGTACCTTGAGGTGAAATGAGCATAGATCCTCCTCTGGATCCCTGTCTACTTCTCGAGCCGTTGAATAATAACTACCATACTTCATTGTCATCTTTGTGGTCTGGCTCGGTGATGCTAGGGAGGGGATGATTCTCTTCATGCAAACAATAGACTCCTAGCTCCGCTTCTTCCATTTCCTTGTAAGGGTCAAAAGCATGCCTCTTGCTTTCCCATTCATCAAGAGTCAAGTTTGGAATGCATCAACTTTGGTATCTGCTTCATGAGTGCTTGGATAGTCCTCTTGATCAAATGTTGAATAATTTGAATTGACTGGGTTTGGTGTATGAGGCTCTATGTGAAATTTTTCAATAGGATCAGATATGATTGTAGCCTTAGCTCCATACCTTGTTCTGAATAACATATGTGACCAATCAATAGACAAATAACCTCCAATTTTAGTGGTGAAGTCTCTTGACAAGCACAATGCAAAGAGAGGTGGCAAGTCTATGACTGATACATCTTGCAAGATGGTCACATTGGGACATGCATGTAATGTGAGGCTCAAATCTTTGATAACTCTGATTGTTGTTACCACTATCTTATCCAATTGCATTATGCCTTTTGAGATGACTTCATATTGAATACCTAGTTGATCAGCTATTTATTTCAGCATGACTAAGCTACTTGCTCCCAAATCAATCATGCAATTATACACTAGCTTGTCTCCAATGATCAATGAGACATATAAGGGAGGGGGCTTTAAATTCTTACCTTTGTGATCTCTATGATTTCCTTTTCTGAGTCAGTATTGGTAAGCACCTTTTCTTGTTGATTGGGTGGCTGATTTGAGGCTGACCAATTGGCCATAGCAACTTGCAACATGTCTCTCTGTCTTGGGATAGCCAATGACTCCCACATTGAGATGTTTACATTCATTTTCTTCATATTCTTAATGATGTTGAATGGAGATGAGTTATATCTCCGTTGTCCCTTCTTTCACATTCTTCTCTTACACATTGGTCATTACAACCGGCACTTGAGATGGTATAGGGGTGGCTTGGGCTGACCTTGCATAGTGGGATCTGCACACTTTGATTGTCAATACCTTGTGGAGTAATAAAACTTTATGGATCACTTGAATTTAATGATTTTCCATCTCCAATATTCCTTTCCTTGACCTGTGTATTGGTAGCTACACTTTGAGAAGGGGCTTGGTTAACTCCACAGAAGTCTTCTATTTTCCAATTAACCAACATAGTTTCAGTTGGAGGTGTCTCTTGCTTTGAGCTTCTTGCTACTGATTTTCCTCTTGACTAGGTTCTTGGGACACACCAATAGTCTGTACCATCAAGGCCTAGTTTAGTGCACCATTGAAACACATTGATTGACTATGAGGTAGACTCACAGGGGTAACACTAGTCATACTCCTATGCCATGTTTTTTGTGTTGGAACTAAAGATTTTGATGTTGAAGATGAATTTAAATCATATGGTAGGAATGGCATTGCAGCTTGAGGTTGTCCTTGGTTCAAATTTTGATTTGTGGCATGACTTGGTGTTTCTTTTCTAGTATGGGGGCATAGCTTGATACTGAGTTTGAGGCGATATCACCTAGAACTCGAGCTTGTTGTATCTCGATAGTCACTACTTGTTTCCTAGGTTTTGCATCTATTTCAAGACATCTTGGTACTCTTTTGAAGTGGTTGAAGAAATAGAATCCTCATTGTTTCTTTGATTTTTAGGGGTGGAATCGATTCAACTTTGGTGTTTGACTTGTGCTTAAACTTCTTAATTCTGGATATAGAGGCGTAGGTGGCCTAGGTGTAAGTTTAGCATCTTGAATTAAATAATTTTCAGATCTAATGGAAATGTTATAGGTTACAGTAAGGTTACACCTCACATGGATTGAATCATTATAGAAATATCAAAATTTAAAGCTTTAAGAAAGTATAGGAAAGCACCTTCATCTATTGGTTTCACGGCCAATGGAATCCTATCTCATATCCTTTGAAATCTGAAGTTGAAATATGTTAATTGTTCATTAGGATCCCTCTTAATGGTTTTCAATAGTTCCAATAGAGATAGGTTATCCCCCTTTTATTCAAATTTATTGTGAAGAGTTGTGCATAGATGGTCCAAATTCTAAATAGATCTTGTTGTTAGACTCTTGAACTATTCCAAATCCTTACCCTTGAATGAAGAGGCTAACAATTTGACTGCAATGTCCATCTCAATGATTTCATGAATTGTATAGACATTTGCAATGTCTTGAATGTGGTCACTAGGGTTATTCTAGTTCTCTCCAGTGAAATATGGAATTCTCTTCAATGCTGCAACTGGAACTAGATTTTGTGCATTGAGAGCCAATGGATCTTTGCCAGTGAAGTTGACATAGGGATTGGGTTGTGGAAGTGTTATTATGATTGTCCTAAGAAACCTTGTTGATTTAATGAAAGGCCTACTAGTGGAAGGTGTTGAAAAAGTTATATTTGGTGGAGATGGAGACCTTTGAGCTCTTCTTCCCCTTCTCCATCTATCTCTAGGACAAGTGTAGATAGAAAACAATCCTTCTTCTCTAGTTCTTGATCTAGTCTCGAACTCTTCTTATGAATCTACCAAGTTTGGACTATTGAAACTAGTGGACTCTCCTTTTTGGAGTCCAAATGTGTAATTTCAAATCTCCTTACAAGCTGAAAACTTACAACAAGTGCACATCAATCTTGTGCAATAAAAATGGAGACCTCTTGGTCCCATCGAGCGTGCTTGAAATTGTTGTAGCAAAATCATATGCACCGCTAAATGTTTGCAACTATATGGGTTGAGATTCTCAGTGTGACTACACAACATGGATCATCTCTAAAAGTATGGGACTTTGCAAGTCGAGAGAGCTCTCCAGATGAAGACCAGCTCCTATTCCTTTGTTTAGGTGTACACATTTAGATTGTAAAGGGTCATCTTATATCCTACTCTAACTTGCCAAGGAGACAGGGTTAAGGGAATACAAGAAATAAAACCTAATATAACATAGGTGATGCACAAATGGAATGATGAACACTTGCATTTCTCTTATTCATAAACCTTAAAATGTGAAAAAATATCCATGCACGATGACTAAAAATTGCAAAAAGGGATTAGGGATCAAGAGAAGAAATAAACATAAGAGAGGGTTGAAATCATCCACGGACTTATTCTATTGCTCCAAGAATTGATACAGTGCATTATAGTAGCCGAGAGGTAGAAATTACATTACAATTTAGATGGAGGGGTTCGAGACTCCATGAATTCACCTGCAAATAGAGAAAAGGGAGGGCACAAATGAAGAATGTCCAACAACTTTGAAATTGTCCCTCTTGTATAATATATAGGAAGAATGAGAGAGAGAAAGGAGGGAAAAATCCAACCCTATTCCAACCACCCCATGAAGGGGCATTTAATTTCCCTGCTCCCGATGATGAGTCACCCATGCTCCCCCATTATTCCCTCTCTGGGCGGAAGGAAACCCATTCTTCATAATGGTGGCAGGTGGGAGACTTGACGACATCCAAAATGTTTGGTAAAAGCATTAATTGTGGCGGTGTGGGTAACGAGTGCCAAGAGATCTTTAAAATGTCCCCTCTCGCTCGATTCGATATTCTCGATTGAAATATATGGCCGCTTTGAAGGTAATTCGGGTCTGGAGTTTGTTTGTGCATATCCATGTGGTTGCCTTGCGTATCTCAAGGTTTTTCCCCTCTACACTCTTGAAGTTATGTCGGGATGACACGTGGCCCCGTCCGAGCCTACTTTATTTATTTTGTTCTTTGCATAAGCCCCCTGTTGGTGGAGAAACTATTCCCAACCCGAGACATGTGGAGAGCTAGTGCATGTTTATAACTTCCCCAAAAATTTCTTTTGAAACAACACCGAGTTAACGCGTGGCTCCTCTCACGGTCTTTGAATTTTCAACACCTAGATTTGTCCCCTCTTGACTTTGATCATGTGGCAAGATAGCACTTGTTTGGGAGAAATTTTTAGATCTGCCCCTTGAAAGAGCACCAAAGAGACATGTGGGGCCTTCCTCTACCTCTCCTTTTCTTATCCAATTCAACACTAGTTCTACCCCCCTTTTTGACTTCTAGCCACGTGGCGATCCCGCGGTTGTTTGGGGGACCGCCCGCAGATTTTAATCTTGAACATGTGCCGAGATGACGCGTGGAGGATTCCTTTGGAATTTCCCGAGCTTGGACTTTTCAATAGCTAGCATCCCCTTTTTGGACCTTGGATACGTGGAGTGTTGGCGCTAGTTTAGGGTCTCTCTTTGGGTTGTGCCTTTGAAGTTACACCGATGAGGTATGTAGAGAGTTTGCGATCACTTAGGATCCTATTTTGAACTTTTCCTTTGAAGGTGCGTTGTTGGGATGAGTGGAGGATTCCGCTAGCTCTTTATACTTTTCCAATTCAATAGTTGGCTTTGTCTTTTCGGAATCTAACCACGTGGAGGGCGTACGCATGTATGGGGTCTCCTCATTTGTACACCATACCAAAATTATGCCAAAGAGACATGTGACACCTTCCATGGCCCTTCTATACTTAGCCGATTTGGGCCTCAATTGAACACTTCCTTTCTTGATTTTCTCTTGTTGACCTCTACTCGCTTTCGGAGTTGGTTTTGGGTTCGATTGTGAGTCAATGCAACTGCCAGATCGTGTTCGACCAATTTTGTCCTGGGAAAAATTGGGATAACAGATTCACTCTCACATGGGTGGTATATATATCCACTCCCTTGTAGGCATTTAGTTACTCCAAATCGAGTTATCCCCTTCCTCTATTTCACATGTTATTGTTCATCCATTTCCACATGTTGTTACCCATGTGAATTATACCACTCATTCATCGATTGCTACACCATATCATCCACCGTGTTATGCTATTGTTACACATCATATTTCACAAACCTCTCCACTTTTACCTACCACCACCGCTTCACCCATCATTGACACCTCTCTATATGACATTCAATTTGGGTCATATGCTCATGCTACTTTCATCCTACTTTCTTCCACCGCTTCATATCGCTTGGTATCAAATGGTAGATTATTTCTATCACCCTACCCCATGAAGCACTCATGTTCTTATGGTTATTAGATGATTATTGAGTGGTGTGTTATAATAGGAAGCTCTATTCATGTGCTTTCTTGATTCATCTAGGGAACATTATCAAATAATTTCTCGATGACACACTCTTTATTTATTGTTCATTCTTAATTGTTTAGAGGTCTTATATAAATTAAATTAATCATCCATACACTAGGGGACATCACTATTCTCACCCTCTATCTTATCATACTAACATTCAATCATCTCCCATATACATTATGCATTTTTAATCACAAATTTATTCATAGATAAAATTTAACTTTTCATAATCACATTACATACATCATATCTCATCATATATATATATATATAATCACATTAATCATCAATTATTTCAACATCAACAATGTGGCATTGTGAATCATTTCAACAAACACACACAATACTCAACACATTACATATCACATATCACAACAATAACTAATGAGTCAATACATCCTCATCATAACAATAAATCAATAAATATCAAGTATAAATATCATATGCCAATAATTTTGCATGTATAAATATCATTCACAATCATAGTTACCAAACATCTCATCACCGGGGAAACTCCCTATATTAATACAATAATAAATATCATGTTTCATCACCATTATCACTGTTTGTTACCAAAGAAGCTCTAAAAATTGAAGCCTCATCACTAACTCGAGTTGCTGATTGTGACATATTTACCTCTCTATGAGCTAGTGTCATCTATGTCAATTAATCTACAAATCGGCTCTATAACTCAACAAATAATACAAATACATCCTATGCTTTAGAGGATCACCACTTATGACATCATATCTCTTCATCCGTCCTCACGCACCTCATGCCTCTTGCTCACCAAAGTTGTAAATATAACTCCTAAGTATCACCACTAGCTCAAAAAAATGGGCATGCTCACCCATAATAGCATCCACATGCTCTAACATGCATCCTCTTGCCAATATATTGATGGGAACATTCTCGATTCAATGTGCAGATGGAGGTATCCAATATCAACGACCAATACGAATCACCTACAATGATAAGAATAACATATTACACAATAAGTACAACATGTAAACAAACAACAAAACCATCCAACATCACCAAAAATACTCACATTCTGTTAGCACATTCTCTCTAACCCTCCTTCTTGTGGAAATATAACTCCATCTACAAAGGATGGAAACAAACACACCCATCATTATGCCACCTAGTATGCATAATATGCCTCTAGAGACCCCTCATCATCTACATCTATTAGCTCTACCACCACATCGACATCCTTTGTCGCAGAGGTACTAGATTCTCTCTTGTTGTCCCCATTACCTTTGGCCCTCCTCTTTGATCTAATAGCTCTAATCCACACATATAGATTTGGGGACACATCCCGTGTCATACCAAACTGATTTGAAACCCAATCCACTTGGAATAATTTGGTCGCCCCTAGAAGCCAATATTCTAGACACATCATCTATCGTATACATCGAATCTCTACCGCATCATCTAGCCATCATCCATACTCTTTGTGTGGCTCTATATCATGGCCGCTAGCCTCATCTTATCTATTAATTCCCTATAGGTGTCGGTATCCATCTTCTACCCACACATACATACCCATCTCCCGTAAAGTAGGTATAGCCTTACCCACTATCCTTGTGGACCACCAACTAGCCTTAGTACGACTATATTCTCATAGACCATACATGAAACAAAGTAGTATCAATAACCCACATCCATGCTCCTTGTATGTAAATATATATAGATCGGTATACATGTGAGCTAACACACATCATGCTCATGCAGACCTAGTACCCTCATCCTCTATCCTATGGTAGATATCATGTATCTTATACAAGATACCCACACAACCACTCTCCACCGCAAATGATTGACACAATAACCATAGCTATAAAATTCCTGCAAGTGTGGAACCCTTGATCTCAAAATAGTATCTAGACTAATATGGGCCTCAAGTAAGTCGATTCCCCACAAAATACCTCATAACAACCATCATCTATCTCTGCATATCCTCCATATCCATAGGGTGTACCCTCTCACCCACAATTACTAATCACAATATGCAATATACATGCTCTCTGTGACTCTCATCTCCCCGTAGGTACCCAAAACATGCAAGTATCTAAACACCATCTCTCACACAAATTTATATGCATAGGAATATTATGGGAACACCCCACATCCTCGCTATGTACCATAGGCCGACGTAGTCTAAAATCTCCCAACCATCATATGGAAAATCCAATCAAAGAATTTTTCTCAAGTGGCATCCAACTCAAAAATATCTCAAATGGATATCCCTATACAAAACAAAAAAAAACAAAGCGTTAGAACACCATACATATATACCCACTTATAGTATCACCACACATCTAATTTGACATTTATACCACTATCTCCACTAAAATCACACTTTCTAGATAGGGGTGCCTAAAATCAGATCGAGGCAACCAGAGAAGGAAAATAGCACCCATACCTAGGCACTCCTATCCCAAAGGTCATTAACACCTTCATAAATATTTTCCAGGACAAAAGTCAAGAAATTTAAAAATCATGAATTCACCAAAACAAATGATTACTATGAACACATTTTGTGAAAAAAATTACACTTACCAACTTTGTCATCATATGCAACGTCATAGTTGTTACCACCATCCTGAAATGACTAGGTCACTCTCTAATTTATGACATATTTACACAATCGAGCTCACTTTCACACTCATGCAAAAACAAATGACTTTACTAATCACTTTTTCAGTTTACTATTTATAGTCACTTTTTCAATATATCACTTTACTATGGTCACGGTCTACATTCATTTTACTTAACTAATACACATCATACAATTTCACTCATATCTTGAGCATTCTTACTCCGATTTCTACCCCATTTGAAGAATTCTCTTCAAAAGTATGCTTACTATCATATCATACATGTGACACACATAATATTTATCCTTAACCATATCTTTCAACATTATCTACACATACTTTTGTAATATCTACTTTACACTATTCCTTCCATCATCGTGCATGTTTACTTTTAGCTTAGTGTTCGTTCTCATCATCGATTACCCTTTCTCCAAAAGAGGGGCATATAATTGGTCTCATCCTATAATTCCCCTTACATCACTATGCGATCAATCTACGTGTTTTCATTTTCAAACACTTAGTAATAAACCATGTGACATTTCATCACTTCCTACCGATTCCCCCTAGTGACCTAACCTTAGGGCAATAAGTGTAAAATATCTCCATGATTAAATAATCAATAAATCACATAACAATTCAATCTTTAAAAAATTGAAATCATATCAATAAATTAATACAATACAACACATTCGTCCTCTCAAATGACCTAACTTGGGATTTACATCATTTTCCTAGATGACCTAACATGGGAGGTTATTTTACATTTCGTGTTTTCTTCAAGATGACCTAACTTGGAAGCCACCACATACGCATTACGAAGACAACCTTGGAGTGAGGGAAATTAGATATTGTTTCCTTTCTTATACTAATCCTATATGGGTCAAAATGTTTGATCCAAAATAAACAAAATTTTATTTGTTTCCATCTGTAGTGGCTAGATCCTTTAAGGATGTAGTTAAAATTGGAGAATAAAACACCATTCTCCTTACACTCTTCCTATGGTGGCGTAACACCCAAATCATTGGTTTCTCAAACATACACACATAGAATCGGGTTGGGAATTTATCACACCCTTCCATCACATATCCATCAACAATAAAAATTAGAATCTCTGAATAATTCAACATCACAATTATTAATCTCATTTGCCCGCAATCCTCATCACGATCCCACGCCTCTCATTACGCCACATGGATCAACCCATTGATCCATGGTTAACCACACTACATTTTCTCACTCGTAACATACTTCTACTACACTCTTCGTGTACTTGAATGACATGGAATTCTCCAAACATCTCATATATACATCTCTATCTACTTTATGTTACTAAGATTTCACTCACCAAAGATAAAGCGGGGAAAATGTAAACAAAAATCATAGACTTACTACTATTATTATATTGGTAAGTATGTTATTTTATATAGGGATCTTACATAAGAAAATTGTTCATTGATGACTCATTCCATAGTCCATTTGCTTGTCTTGTTGGTCTTTATTTAATTTTATCTTTTACTCATGTTACTCACACACATAGTTTCAATCAGTCTTAGGGATCCTCATATCGCTTCTCACTCATTTGTCATCACATGTCTCTAGAAAATAGGGCCTAGGGTTGGACAAGAGTGTGAGGCACTCCTTACCATCCTAGGTGACCTTTTCCTCTTTATGTTTTATCTTGTTTTTAAATATTGAGGTCAGTATTTTTATTTTTCCTCCCATCTCCCGAGGTACTAGTTAGCATATCGGGTCATTAGTGCTGAAATTTTAATAAGAGACCCCCATATAAACATAACATACATGTCATTGTATGGGTCGACTATTTTTATCAAGTGATAACTATCTAGATAGAGAAAAGGACTGCATTTGGTCATTATTCTACATCACATAGTGCACAGAAGAGGAGTTAATTCTATTCCATCCACACATTTACATATTATCTATCTATTTCTCGTTAGCTTAGTGTCATCGGTGACATAAGGGAAACCTATGAGCATTATCAGCACAAACAAAATAACACAAAACTAAATTAGGTATTAGATGTAGTGCAACGCGCTCGGTTGTAAGTCCACCATTATGGTGGTTAAGGACAATCGACGCCTCATTTTGCATTTTTCTATGTTTAGGGTTTGATGATTTAAGTGGGGTTTTGCGGTGTATTCTTCATTACATGTTTATAATGACATCAATGAACCAAGTGTGACACTCACGTGACCAAAGGCTAATAATTACAAATATTTAAAGCAACCATATTAGAATCATATTCTAACCTTTTCCGTAAACTAGACACCCATATTTTAAACCGAGCACCCCAGTGCCCTCATCCTTCTCCAAGTGCCCCATTTTTGCTAGATCTTCTCGCTCTTGTAATTTTCTAAGGTTCATTGTGGTACTCTATTCCTTTATTCGATCACAATGCCTCGGTCTTAGGTCACTACGAGGTAAGTTAAATTCAACCAAGTACCTAATCCCTCTTATTTTCTTTCATTTATAAAATCAAATAAATTATATAACATTCATATTTTTTTACATTTCATTTATATCGCTTATGTACATTTTTTATTCATTATAAAATTTATATTTTATTGAATCAATTGTAGATTCATATAATGCATGAAAAATAACGAATATATACAACGATATTGTATGTGAAGTTACAAAACCTTAATCACATGATCAAAGTATAATTATTCAAGTTAAAACAATATAATGAAGATTACTATTTTATTTTATATCACCCAAAAGGGTGTTATGAGGTACATGTTTTTGTAATATATGTCCATGTGATAATCGTTAACTATTTAATAATTTCAGTAACCCAACTCTTCTCTATATTGGTTTATCAATTTTGTGTACATGTTTTTCTTTGAAAAGATTACATCAAATTTTGGTTCAAGCTTTTTTTGTAGAGGTAAAATCTCTAATGATAGATGAATTTCTTGATTTGGAGTTCTATGCTAAATAATATTTATTAATGAAAACTATAAGAAGTAAACTAATACAAAATTGACTAACTTTCAATGGTAATAATGTACTAAGCTAAAAAACTCAATATATTATGTCTCCTTATAAATAGACATCAACATAGTGTTGTATCAAGTGAAAAATATACATGAATGATTGAAAAAGAATAGGAAAGTATTAATATAAAGTTAAAGATATATAGTATGTTGCGTTTCGTAGATTCAATTGTAGTGAATAATCAACAAAATCCACTACAATGCACATGGGATTGATAATCCATAACATCACCTATCACGCAAGTTCATATATTAATTTTAAATATTAGTCGAGAATAGACCAAATATATTAGAAATATAATGAGTTAAATTATAAATTTTTCTAAATATATATTAGGGGTATGGTATGTGTGACCTAAAATGGGAGTTATTTAAATAGAATCAATTTCCCATTTTCCTGGATACTTTAGACTTTTTAACAAATTATCGATTTAGTATTAAATTGATTGAATTATGCTGTAAAAAAATGATTTAAAACATACCACAACAATGCAACACCGCAATTCATAATGATTTTTTCTCAAAACGGACTATGTTTGTAGGTCCGCTCAAAATAGGAACCGATATATTTTTATCTAGAAATAAAAACTCTTGCATCAAAACACTACCTACGGATAGCAACGTCATGTGAATTGGATTGAACTCAACACTGTCTATTTTGACATCAATTTGGATATGTAATATGGGCCCTCGGATCTAATAACAATAAGGATGCACCAGTAGTATGTTGTCTCTATAATAACACTCTGGCCTAGAGATAATGATGTCAGTGCAGTACGATGTCTACATATCTCTAGTCTCCTTCACAACAATGTCACTGAGATGATGATCTCTCCAACTGCTGGGAATGGTGTCCAGAGTCCCTTTGATCTTCGTGCTTACTTACATAGCTTGCTCGGTTGTCGATGAAACTCCAGAATTATGTTTATTGATAAGATTTGACTTCTTGATGATCTTGTATGATCCAGAATTTGACCGACACAAAGCTCGTTTTCTTACAAGATCATGAAAGTACTTTTCCTGAATATTGTCATTCAAAATTTGAATATCCAGCTGAAAAGATAGTAATTCCTCTAGAATTGTTTGTATGAGTGATTATTCTTGTATTAGAAACTCTGGGTGGTATTTTTAATTCTTGATATTTACAAGTGATCATCTCTGTTCTCAGACTGTTCATCAATCATTTCTGACAAAATTCCCTTCTTGTTTTGTAGAATCTTTGATTTAACTTTACAATCTCCACCATATGTACCACTCTTAGAGATTATACTAGCTTCTTGTGTTACTCCATGATCTCCATGCGTTATTCTCTATGAGATCTTTCAACTCCTTCCACTATTTTACAATCTTCGACATCCAACTCCGTGAGTATTTCAGCATCTTATTGTTATCTTGGCTGAAAATAACAGATGGCAAGACAACAATCAGATTAGCTGCCTGTTACTTTGCACCGAAAGGATCAAAGACATATAAGAGAAGAAAGCTAGATAGCGAAGATCCATACGCTTCAATAAAAAAAGACATTTCTGTTTTCAGTACATCCGGAGAAATAATTCTATTGGGTGATTTCAATGCAAGGACTGCCAATAATCAATCCCTTCAGTTGACCAGTTTAGAAGGAGGTGAAGACAATCCGTTGTGGCTTAAAGAAGAAGAGAACAAGCTTTGGGAAAGATTATCTCAGGATGGCAGTGGAGGGGTGTCACATTTTGGAGTTGAGCTTCTAGGCCTATGTAGCTTATACAACATGGTCATTTGCAATGGCATGAGAGCTTGGCCCAGGTCAGGCAACATCACTTGTAAAACATACAATGGACAAAGTGTAGTAGACTATGTAATTTGTTCTCAAAGTTTTATCCCCACGCTTCTTGAGTTTGCAGTTGGAGATTGTCCTATCGAATTAAAGTCAGATCATAGTCCTCTCTTGGTAAAGCTTGGGACCGTCTTCAATCAGCAACAAAGGAATCAGGCTCATCACATGCAAAAGGCATCTCAAAAACAGGGAAAAATCATTCTCAATAAAGAAAATCAGGGAATATTTGTTGCAGCCCTTAAGCAACAATTGCAGATAATGAGGAAAGATATAGAGAACACGACGTCCAAGGGATCGAGTGGTTATATACGTAGTAATCTGCTGATATCTTTAATCCAAAAGGCTCTAACTGTCTGTGAGAGATCTAAGCCTAGAAAGAGAGCGGCAAATACTTTTCCGACAAACCCGTGGTATGATGAAGAGTGTAAAGCTGCCAAGAGAGCTTTGAAAGAAAATGGGATGAACAAAGAAAATAAAAAGATTTATGAGAGATTGGTACAACACAAAAAAGAAAGCTATGTGTGCAAGAGAAGGACATAATTAATTTCTCTTGGAAAACACAATCCCAAAGGTTTTTGGAAGGAGCTACAACAAAAGAAAAAATACATAGAAAATAATATCACAGGTGCACATTGGTTAGAATATGCAAGGACCCTTTATGAACGTCCTCAACAAAAAGATGTCCCTCCCATAATCGAGACTTCGATTGAGCTTTTCTCGGTAGAAGATATCAAGCAGGGCATAAAGAATCTAGCAAGTGGTAAAGCTCAAGAAATTGATGGTCTGCAAGCTGAATTTTTAAAATGGGGGGTTGAGGTCCTCACGCCACACATCAGAAAAATATTCAATGATGTCAATCAGAATGGCTTTCCAACAAAGTGGACGACTAGCGTTGTTATTCCTCTATTTAAAAGTGGTGACGTTAATAACCCGTCCAATTATCGCACCATTATGATCAACCCTCTTCTTGGTAAACTATTTGGAGGCATGATAGAACGAAGAATTGGCAGCTGGGCCGAAAGAGAGGGTAAAAGAGCAAAAGGGCAAGCGGGTTTTCGACCTAAGCACTCAACAATTGATCATTGTATCACTCTTAGGCATTTGATTGAGAAGGTTTGGGACACCCAAGGAGAAGAAGCTTTTTGTTGTTTTGTTGATTTCAAGAAGGCTTTTGACACAGTGCCCAGAAAGAAACTTTGGGATAGGATGGAGGAGCTTGGGATTCCAGATGAGTTTAGAGCAGCAGTTCATAAATTGTATGAGCAGGTCAGAGCTAAAATTAGAACCAGAGAAGGTATGTCCGAATGTTTCGGCAGCAACATCGGTGTCAAGCAAGGATGCCCTCTTTCTCCCACGTTATTTGGGTTATACATTGACAAGCTTGAAGATTGGTTAAACAAAACTGAGGGAGGAGGTATTCAGTTAGCAAGTTACGTGGTGAAGTTACTTCTATATGCTGACGACCTTATCCTAATTTCAAAAACAGCCCAAGGTTTGAGGGAACAGTTAAAAGCGCTAGAGCTCTTTTGTCAAGAAGTCGGGATGCAAGTGAACACCAGCAAAACAAAAATCATGATTTTCACCTTGAAAAGGAATGAGAGACAAAACATCTTCCTTTTTGAGGGGAGCCCTTTAGAAATAGTCAATGAATACAAGTATCTTGGGATTGACTTTCACCACAAACTTAGCTGGGAGACTTGTAAAGCAAAAAGGATACAGGGAGGTTGGAAAGCATCTTTCCTACTTCAAAACAGGTGCAGGAAAGCTGAACTTTGGGACTGGAAAACTAAAAAAACCCTTTTTGGTTTGTTGGTCACTCCGGTTGTTCTATATGGCTGCGAAGTTTGGGGAAGTAGCATGTCAAATCACGGGTGGAGACAGATAGAAAGAATCCAGAAACATCTAATCACAAGCTCCCTTAAAGTCAAATCAACTGTTCCTTATGAGATCTTGTTGGCTGAAGTGGGTTCTTTCTCGCTGGAAGCTTTGGCAATATCTCGATGATAAGCTATCTGAAAAAAGTTGAAAGCATGGACAACCTTCGCTGGCCCAAAATAGTTGTAAACGACACTTTGGAATGCGAAAGAAAACTTGGATGAATCAAAATACTAAATGGATGTACAAATGGGGCATCAACATGCAAGAGTGTCCTAACAAAGAACAGGAAATAAAAAATTATGTGATAGAAAAGTTCAGGACTGCCATGTGGACGGGTCAGATTGGTCGAAAGAAAGCACATTATATTAGAGAATTCAATCTCACTGGGGAACATGATGAAAAAGCTTATCTATGGACAACTATCAAGGGTAAAGCAAAAATTCTAGTGGCGCAGTTAAGAACTGGATCGCATCATCTTCGATGTGAAACTGGTAGATGGACTATTCCAAAGGAAGATTGGGAAAGAAGAATTTGTCTCTTCTGCAGCAAAGGGGTCATCGAGACAGAATGGCATTTTGTCATGGAGTGTTCAGCATATGATGATATCCGTATTCAGTACAAAAACAACCTAAAGGTGGACAGACTGAGGAACTCTTCGAAGGAACAAAGCTTCCAAATGACAAGCAGCTTTATCCTCAAGATTCACAGCCGAACCGAGCGGATATTGAAAGGAGTCTGAAATCTGATTAAAATATTGTTTCTGTGGTCCCATAGACTCTTTAGTCTCGTGGACGTCATTAAAATCTTTCATTCATTCATTCATTCACGAGCTTCGATTTCCTTTCGGTCCTCGTTGATCTATTCCCACTCCTTACCAAATGGCTTGAGATGTATTGGAGTTGGTTGAATGAAAATGCCATGAAGTGGGGGCCTTATATACTCCCCACGTGCCCAAAATATAAGGAAAAATAATTTATCCTTTGAGCTTTATAAAAATCTTTTATAAGGTTTTAGGGATATCATCCCATATTATTTGTCATCCAAAATAATACATAACCCTTAAATATGTTTTTCATAGTGTTTGATGCGAGACTCTCCAAGTTGGCCACCATCTACGAGGATATAATCTACGTATATGTATGTATGTATCCAATTGTTTAAGCCATTAAAATAGGCTTAGATTCCATTTAGGAGTATATAAAATGATTTCGCCATGTAAAATAACCTTCACCATATACATGCACTTCTTTGTGATTGGCGGTTCGATGTTGACCGCTCCATATGCAGCCATGGGATAATAATAATCCCACATAGGTGGGACTAACACATGACTTAGCCTTTTTGAAAGGATCAATCGCACATATTAGTTAGTCCTTGGACCACCTTGTGAATGTTTTGTTTGTTGGTCGATGGCTTCCTATGGACTTTGTCTTGGCCATTTCACTCACATGGCTGCTTAGTGAGTGAGTTGGGTGCCCGATGTTGCAAGTTCGAAAATTGGCTTGCATGTGCATTGTGTCTTGGATTGGGCCATGATTTGACGAGTGTCAACTTATCTCGATCATGAACTCCGACCCATTACCTCAATCACGCTGGGAAATAAAGATCTTGGTTTAGCTCACCCTTACTTGACTCCTATCTCAAAGCTACTCAAAAAATAATGAGTTGGGCAATTAAAATAATATGGTGGTCGGGTTCCCCTTCAAACAAGAATAGTCTCCATAGTTAATTTTTATACAATCTGTGAAAGACCAGAGACAAAAAAATAATAACCAATTGTTTTTTCTCTTTTGTTTTCACTTATCTCTACTTATTGAATCCAAATCAAATCATTTTCAATTTCACAATGTCCTTTGACAATGCTACACTATGCATGACTTTTTGTTGTCACATTTTATGGTAGGGATAATATCTTACACATACAATGTTTGTTCTAACCCTTTCAAAATATTCTTGAAATATGACTCAGATTTTCTATGAGTAACTAGTCTCACAAAGATTTAGGGAATATTAAAAGTATGAGTTGACCTCTTGATCATTCCTTCGAACTAGAACACTTTTTGTCCATGAAATGTTTCATCATTAAATGAAGGTACACCATCCTCATTTCTAATTATTATTTTCTTTTGTTCAAAACGATCTCTTCTTACACCCATCTAGTAACTCAAGAGAAAAATAAACACAATTATTAACAAAGGTACATGACACAACTCCATCGAAAAATATCCTTTATCAAAGGAGGAAACTATCCCTCTATATAATTGTAGAGATTGAAATATGGATTTGTTGTGTCTTCTCCCAAGGTTGCACTCCCTCTCGTGATCATAAGTTCATTATCACCCATTGGAAAAACATTTCGAGATGACCAAAAGGATACCAATGGTTATCAATGTATTTTGAGGTTGATTTCACCACATCATCTCCCATTCAAAAACACTTTGGTTTAACGTATGTTGATTCTGAAAAATCATCTTCTCTTGAAAGAACAATTGATCCTAAAAAATTTCCACTATTGTTTTAATTCCATAACCTCATTGACGTTCCTTCAATGCGGTATTTCTATACCCCTCCAACCATAGAAATGGTAAGTAGACCTGAATGGTTACTCCACATTTCCCTCTCCACAAGTGATTCACATTTGTACTTTCTCAAACATATGGGCTGGTATTGACCAAAGGCTTCTATGCACTCTTTATGGAACCATCATGGTACCTGATCTAGAAATGTCCCCATCACTTCTTTGAATCATCTCTAGCTTCAACTCAACAATGAAAAAAATATGGATCCTATAAGTTAGCTACCTTTTCTACATATGTGATAGTGAGATTTTGCTAGAAAAACTAGCTATGATACTAAACTTGATCTTTAAATGTGGGTTATTTAAACCAACTCATTTTCCTTTTTCCATGGATAATTTGAAATCTTATCACTTTATCGATTTACTATTAAATTGACTAAATTATGTTTCAAAAATAAGGGATAAAAATACACCACAAAAATGTGACATTACATTGATAATATAGTTCATTCAAAAATAAACTATGTCTTTGGGTCCTCTCGGAAGAGGAAATACTATGTTAAGATGTAGAAATAAAAATATCACATCAAAATACTACTTATGGTTAGTATATCGTATCGAACTAGCTCAAACTTAACACTATCTATCTTAACATCAACCTAGATCCAAAATATGGGCCTTCACTCATCCCATAGTAAGGATGCGCCATCTCTCTCAAATAGAGGTACGATGTATCTGTAATTGTAATCTAGCCTAGAGACAATGATGTTAGTACAATACATTATATAATACTCTCTTTCCTCTTAAATAAAATCACTAAAATAATGAGCTCTCATAATCCTAGAAATTGTGTCGATAATCTCTCTCGGTGTAGTTTCATCCGATATCTCTCTAACTTGTCAAAGAATTTCAAGAACTATGTTAATGGATAGGATTTTTATTCTTAATTACCTTATTGGATAAAACCTTTGACAAAAACATGTCATGCATTCTTACAAGATCATTCACGTACTTTGTATCAATATTTCCATCCAAAAATTCAACTCGCAAATCTCAAATGACAATAATGCCTCTTAAATTAGCTATATGCATGACAATCCTTGTATTAGAAAGTTCAAGATATAATTTACATTCTCATGATTTTTGGGTGATCATCTGCTTTCTTGGGATCTGCGTTAATCAATTACAATAAAATCCCCATCTTGTCTTATGGGCTCTTCGTAATGTCTTCACTCACGAGTTACGATGATTTGAAAACGGATGTTATTATTGTTCAAATCCACCATTCACAAGGATTAAGGAACCAAACATCAATTTTATGACGCTCCTGAGAATATCTCCCAAAACCGATTAGTCCCTTTAATACATGCATCTCAATATAATTTTTAACCACTATCTTGAAACGTGCACCTACTCATTTCATTACTGATTATTTATATTTATTTCATATTTTCAAAGATTCATCAACAACAATAAAAACATCCATGCAACATAAAATTGATATCAAAGCTTGACATGCAAGCCTATGTCTCTATATTCACAAAAACGTGAATCAATCTATTATAATTTTATAATATTATAAGTGAAATAACCCTAAAAATCAACAAAAATATATCTCAAAACCTACAAATGTGATTCTAACTCTTCAAGGATTTTGAAAGATCTCAGAAACATCTATCACCTTCTGCGCAAAGACCTTGTCGAGGTCTCTCCTTGAATTCAACAAGTAATGACTTCATGCAAATTAAAACAACATTATAGAATCTCGTAAAAATAAAATAACTACTCCATTTAGAGTGTATTTGAATTCAAATTACTTATTTACTTTACTCCAAATGCTGGTTCTGAGCCTAAGTGCTCCAAAATTGGGCATTTCTTGAATTGGGTTTATTCTACCCCTAACACGAATTTGGCTTCTATATGTTTGAATATCACCAAGCCCTTTTTATAACTCATCGAGCTATCATGGTGTGTTGGTGAGGTATTATCAAGTTTGAATGGGTGGTTAGGGTTTGAATCACCTGAATCCACCTTTTCATCCACAATATCCCGTGGATTTAAAAAAATAAAGCACTATGGCTATAAAATTTTCCCCTTCGAATTTTAAATAATGCTTGGCTTTTCTTTATCATTGCCACCACGTGAATTTACTTCATTTTCCCCGTCCCACTTTGTGTACGTGGATTTTGGTGCTTTGGCATGGAGGGGATGGTTTTTCTATTTAGGATTGATTTCCATATCCCTTCGTGGACTTGGTGTTTTGGTGGGAGGGCCTATTTTATTATCCCGGATGTGTGGGCATACAAAGTGTCTAAACCTTTTTGAAAAGGTGTACCGACCATGGAGTTGTGGCTTAGGCCACATTTTGGTGTTTTTCCCATCGTTGAATTATATTGAAGGTACTTTATTGCTATGGTCACCCAAATGGTTTGGGTCAAGCCATATGTGCTATCCAAGAATGCATTGGAATGCCCAACTTAGGTTGGTTGTGCATCGTTCACCGTGGTGGTCGAGTTGTGTTTGGACATGCATCATTTTGGCACCAATTATGTGGCTCGAGTTGTCCAATGTGGAGTCCAGTTGTGCATTGGGTTCGCCATAAATGTTGTATACTAAATTGGGAGGATTTTAGTCAATCTATATGCAAATACTAAACTCGGTTTTAACTAGTCAACTCAACTCACTCAATAAGGTCATGGCATATAAAATTTTCCCGAACAATGAGCTCGAGCAATGTGGAACTATAAAAACTCAAATCAACTCAATGGGGAGTTGATCACCCCAACGAGCTAATAAAATAGCTCACTCATGCTTGAATACAAACTCCCAAGGCATATCACATGAATTTATATTTGGTGGCAAGCCATGTGGTACCTTGAGGTCCCACCACATCTGCGATAATAAAAATATTCCTCACAACAGTAGGGTCCCCCTCCAATACAAAAGTGGATCCCATCGGCTATGGTATCCGTAGCTACACTTTTACTACGACCGTTGAATACTAGAGGTTATCAAACAACACGAACCCCATTTTTCACCTTTTCCAATTTTGCATGTGTTAATGCATAATTCACTTTTTGACCCATGTTGACCAGCTTCCTAACATGGACTTTGACTGACCACAACTTAAGTGTATGATCTCTATTTTATGTGTTCCACTGTCAGTGGAAAAGATCTCAAAATTATCCACCACTTGGTCATGGCTTAGAGATTTAGGAAATCCTCTATGTCTCAAAATTTCCTCTCGAACACATTGTTATCCAATTTTTTCCTTTAGGTGAAATTGGAAAAACATGACCTTGCACATTGAGAAAATGGATGAATTAATTCACCATGAGAACTCACATTTCGATTTCGTCCCAAATCAGGTAGCAGGTGAGCTTGGGAATGGAAATAATGTTGGAGGTAAGAAATTGAAGTAATATTGAAGGCAACTTAAGAAAAGAGGGGTCCCCGAAGTTTAAAGTTTTCAAACTTTGGAGGTTTTACTGATTCGGAATTAAGGCGAGAGAAGTTTGAGAAAATAAGAAAAAGGCCTGAAACCCCAAACCCCAAAGTCTGAAAAGGCTCTGGGGGTTTTGAGGTAAAATAAATTTTCAAGGGTCAATGGTAACATAGATCGGGATGACAGAGCATGAACTCGAAGTCCAAATTTCAGACTTCAGAGGATCGAGAGGTCTTAGCGAGGATTGAGTAGTGAACAGATTGCCTCATGTCTTACAAGTAAAAAGTCTTAAACCCGAAGTCTGAATTTTGGACTTTGAGATTTTAAAGGTTCATAGGTTTTACGTGTCAAGAGGATAATCTAAACCCCAAAACTCGAACCCCAATATCGCAAATCAACTGAAATCCAAAATCCTAAAAACCTAAAATCCTGAATACTAAAAACTGAATTATGAAATTTGGACTTCAGAATTTTGGAGTTTTTGGAGGTTTCATGTTCCTAAATGGATAAACAAGTCATGAAATCCTGAAAAATCCTAAAAACCCTGAAAGTGCAAAGGTTTGAAACCCGAAGTCCGAATTTTAGAATTTGGGGTTTTGGAGTTTCAAAACTTTGAAGCCCCAAAACACAAAAATTGCCACTTGAAGTCTCAAACTCAAGTCTAAATTTCAGACTTTGGAATTTAGGATTTTTAGCCCAAGTCGATGAACATTAACGTCGAACCTCCGAATTCAAAATGTTTGAAAGTCTAAAATTTCAGATTTTAGAGGTTGAGAGACAATTTTGGAGACTAAAAAGAGAAGATCAACCACTCGCAATTAATGCAATATGACACCCCAATATTTAGATGGCCATAACATTTCTTGGTAGCTTGGATTTGGAAAAGAAAGGACTTTTTGGAAATATCTCAGGATCCTCAAAATGAAGAAATATAGTTCTTCATTTTGGAAGGTATTCTAAGTTTCTCACCTACCACAATGATGAGGTATGGGCTTCCTTTCTTCTCCAACAAGGAAAAGTACATACAAGTATGGGTTTTGCAATGGTGCCCATCATTGTTTTAGTTTATTTTAATACATGTTTGGGTGGTTGAATCAATATTTTGAATTCTTCTCTCTCCCTTCTCTCATTCTTCTTATATCTTTTGAGGAGGGGCATTGTTTTAATGTTGGAAAAAATAAATTTGCACTCTCCTTCTTCTCTTGTCTGTATGTGAATTTGTGGAGTTCAAAGCTCCCATTCAAGATGTAATTACAAAATTAGTGCCTCTTCGCCATTGTAATGTACTACATCAAATATGTGGAGCAATAATACATGTTTGTGGTTTTAGTTCAACCCTCTCTTGTGTTCATTGCATTCTCCTGATCTCTCATTTCAATTTTGGTTAACTATGCATTTTAAATTGTGTTGTATATTTAATGGTTTGTGTTTAATGGTTAACTTGGACTCTCATAAGTGGATTGACTGTGGTGTATTTTCATCCTTATTAATTTTTTTATGGTTTCCATCTCCATGTAAAATTGGTGTTCAACAATCCTTTGGTGTATCACCTTCTATAGATTAGGTTTAATTTCTTGTAATATTATTAACTTTGTATCCTTGGAAAGTTAGAGTATATTTTAGAGTATATCCCCTACAATTTGAGTGTCTATATCATAATAGAGGAATAGGAGCCAACCTTCATCCATGATTTTAATGGCCCATACTTAGGGATAACTCCATGTTTAACGATTCATACTTGACAGTTTCAATCTATCAAGTTGCAACAATCGGGGTGTTGTGATTTCGCCATAACACACACCTCCCTAATGGGAAAGGATTTTGTTCCTCAAAAATTTTATAGGAACTTTTTTCACCCTATCTTTAATTTGGATACTTTTTTGTCGTATTGCATCATAATCTCTAGTCATTTGTATTACATTCTTCTTTCTTCAACAACTTGGTCCCAATCTTGGCTCTATGGGTTATGATGTTTCCATGCTTCTTCCGATGTCCGAATTACCACATATGTCCTCTAGGGGTCTTACACTTCAACAATATAGGAATAATATCACATGAGTATCGAGTTATCATTCTGCATTGTCATAATGCCTCTGACATTGAATGATGATCCAAGGTTATCTTCTCATGAGATCAATAAGGATGACTTCAACCCCGCTTGCATGGCTACTACCTCTACATGGTACAAAGTATCTTGTTGAATATGACTATCGTGTACCATCCCGTCATGCATTTACTGAAGGCCTCTACACAATGAAAATCCCACCTAATCCTAGATGCCAACGGTGATCAGCTACCACTCTAGTGTATGGCTAAAAAGCATGTACATATAATGACTATCTGAGCTAACACTAGTAAGCTTAAACGTCTACACAAATGGCTAACAAATCAATAGATACTGAAATGTAAATTTCAAAAAATAGACATTCAACCATGTCCACTGAATCTACACACTATTGTTGGAAATCTCCCAAGCTGAAACATGAGTTGTACCCAAACTCTACCGAAACTCAAAGTTGAATTAAGGAGATAAAAATGGAGTAATCCAAATGTAAATGTAAGAAAAATATTGAGTATGATGAACCTATCCCTTAGTCTATCCCATAAATCTGGACTCCAAACAAATATAGCATGTTATTAAATCAAGAGCTATAAAAATACAAATATATCCAAATCACATGAGTTTTTATCATCCATATCAAAATGGAATGGAATCATCTATCGATTATATATGGATAGATCCAAATTTGAATTTTTAACTGGTGGTGAAGTAGAACTTCACTTACCTTTGCAATAGGCCTATACTTCATCTTAACTTGACCATTATTCTAATGGTAATATGGGTGAGGTTGCGATGCCCATTCCTCTAACAATGAGCTTAAAAATTCCTCTTAATCTCCTTCTTTAGGAACGAGGAAACACCACTTCCATTTCTCACTTCTACATGAAGAGATTTGTCTCTTCTATGTGACGTTTGTTAACGAATGACAACAACTTATTCATAAAAATCCATCTCTTCTAGCATCTAGCAACACAATGGTTATGCATCACACAAAACGTACAAGGATAGATATGATGCGGCCTAGAATTTACTATTGATAACCTGTGCATTAAAACATCACTCAACCTAGGTTGAGTGCTCACCAAGTGCGCAAAGGCACCGGGTCCTCTTTATGGTCACTTGACAAGATGTTAGCATGATGATGTTTCAATATATTTAGATTCATTATCAGGTCATTCATAATTCACAATGCATAATTCAGATTCCATCTTTAAAGAACATGATAAATGATCTAAATAATAACTTATACGAGATGAACCATGATACAACCAGATTCATTCAAGTTTAACACCATAATTTAGTCAATATACTCAACTTCATAAATACTATAAAACACGAAGCTACATACACCGTAAAATATCACCATGAGTCATGCGTAACACAAAACCCACAAAGATAACCTTGCAATAATCTAGTACTAACATCTATATCTTGATATATGTATCTATATCAACTACATGGTTCAATACATATTTAAAGGGGGAATTTCCCTTCACCACCTATGCAATTCTCAAAATAGGTCACATGCTAATAATAGGCACATGTCTTTACAAATCTATGTGCAACATGCAAGCACTCTTATAATAGACATCCTTCAATTAGCTCTAAATAGAAATCCCATTTTTATCTCAACCTATGTCTAGCACTTTCTTGCTACTGGTACTCAAAATACCATTTGCGTGATCTGAAATTCTTCATCTCCTTTGTGTGCTCCACACGTTATCCATATAAATAGTGTGAATCCATGAATTTGGATAAGTCCTTAGCTGGAAGTGTCATGGCATGCATTTTTGATAGATCTTTCCACACCGTAAAGTGTGCCTTATCTACGCACATGAATCCTTTACGTGCCTTCTCCTTAGAGCACATCCCGTTTGGTCAACATTATCCCATACTAAAGTAAATTTCTTTCCCAAAGTGATGTGAATTCCATCATATATCTTCAATAAGAAAGAATTGATAAAATGAACAAATCCTCGTATAAAAGAATGAATTTTATTCTCAAGTGCCCTCTTCTACAACTAGAAGGATCAATTATGAGTACTCCACCTTGAGCTCAGCCTCCAAGGTCTTCCACTATCCAAAGACATTCCTTGTCTTCTCCAAAGATGTCGGTGGCTATGGCCTCCACTCGTCTGAGTAATTTTATATTTTTCATTCTCGCAACACTTAGACAACGTTAACCATACCTAATAGCATTCCTTCCGGTGAATCCATCCTTTACGTGATGAGCTTCCCAATCTCATAAATTATTTCTTTATGTGGATCTTTGATCGTTACAAGGGCCTCGCACTTTTATTTCACCAATGCTAATCTTTCATCACACCCAAAGTTTCATCCTTCATTTCCTTCAAAACCTCATTATCTTCTACTAAGCTACTGGTTCTTAACGAGGCATCTAGTGTTGCGCAGAATTTTAGAGCTTGATCTTCCTTCTTTAGTGGTTAGAGAAATGCCTCATATGTAGAAACCTTCGAACAATTCTAGCCCTTTCTATTCCTTCTTCTTGTGCGGGGGTCCTTTGGTGTGGCCATATGAAATGACTCGTCATCTAATACCAGATTTTCCAATGTGCACACATAATGCATTACGAAGAAAAATTTTCAGGTACCTTGGATTCAAGATGAGGCCTTTTTGTGAGAGTATGATCACCTAGTGCCTCCACCATATTATGAAATGCCTCATTCTTTGATTCTTCCCATCCTTTTTATCCTTCAATTGTTTTTTCTCCTCATTTAGGCTCCTTATTTCCTCGGTTTTATCTTTATTGTCCTCCATAAGTACCCTAATGGTGGCGACATTATTAATGTTTCTCTATGCCACCTCATCCGATAATTTTAATAAGGCATTTTTGACTTACTCGTCAAACATAACTATGGGATTTATTTTGATGTGTCTGCTCTGAGGCACCTTATTCACCCCGTGCGAGACACAAGACTCTTCACATATGATGAATTCTTGTTCTTCCATATGTTTCTGCGATGACTACAAAATTTTCTTCCTTGTGTATGCGGTGGCCATGTTAGTGTGCATCATCTCCCATCCGTATAAATCCTTTAGGCCCACAAGAGTGTTTTGAAACTAGGAACAAATTATCTTGTTGGTGTCTCGTAGTGAATCCCTTGCTTGGAACAAATTACTCTTCACTTCTCCTCTCTCTCTTTGTCCTTAGCCCTTTTGGAATCTAAACGCTAGTACTTAGAGTTGGCCCCTCCTCCTCTTGAGTTGTAATGGTAACACTAGAAGGCTCACCCCATTTTTGTTTGTTTCCTTCACTCCTTCATCATGATGTTCTTCTACACCTTCTTGCATAGCCACGGTTCTGACACGCTCTCTTATGACTCCTCCTCATTATGATGATGTTTCAACTTCCATCTTCACTTCTTCTCGCACCTCTTTTGGAGGGGAGAGTTGTGGGGACCTCCATTGTGGCACTTGGTGTTCTAGTTTGTCTCGAATACCATTTTAAATTTTTGTTCTACACAACCTATGCCTTCATCTAAATCTCCCTCTTCTTCTTGTTTTCGTGGAGGAGTGCTCACTTTATGCTTTATCACTAGGTTGTCTCCTACCTCTGTGGTCAAAGACTTTAGTATCCTCATTAATTTACTTTTCCTCATCTTCTTCTATGTGTGAGGAAGGCTTTGGATATTCCACAGTCCTTAACTATATGTCTACCTTTGGGTGGTCTCGAAAGTATGAGCTCATTCTCCACTTATTTACCATTTTCTAGTCTAGGCTTGAGTTGTATATAGATGAGTGTAGCCCCACTTTCCCCAATGACTAAACTATCTCGGCTTCATACTAATTTCATCGAGAGATAATCCTCTCAATATAGGAAGATCACCCGGATAGACATATGACTCTCTTAATTTATGGTAGTCATATTTTACCTTATCCACATTATAAGTTAACCTATGCGCATCAGAAAACTTGTGAACCGTTGCTTGGAAAAACTGCAGATCTTGTAAAGGCATATGGTAGATTACACCAAGGACTCCATGTCTCGTCCTTCATGGTAAAGCACGCGATGCAAAATGTTGGTACACTACAAATTGTACCATATTTCCCACCATTGATGGAAAATCCTTAGAAATTTTGCATTCTTCTTCAAAATCCATGTGAAGCTAGTCATACCATAGCTCTTCCCTTTGTTTAAACCAGCCACTCATTGATTCTTTGCATTAGTATTTCTTTGACCTCTATACGCATGGGATTTTTTCTCCATGGGATACTGCGTATATAAGAGATAACAAGATAACACCAAATTTAATTTTCTCACCTATCCTTGTTTCCTCAATGGTTGCTTCTATGATGTACCCCGCTATATTGCACACCTCTCCCAAAGAACATCTTCTTTACAATGTGTAGCGACATAGTATTTACTTGTGACCAACTCTCTTGATAATTTATCTTTGTGAGAAGATGTGTGGCTGCTTGCACCATAGGGTACTTTCTTAACATGTAAATGTCCATTCCGTATGGACCCTTGGAGTATCCCAACTCCTTTCTTGGTGGCCATATATGTTTCCTTGTCATTTAGATCACTTTGCTAACCTCTATCCTTGTACCCTTCGGACTGTCAATATTGCGATCAAAGGCATGGTGATCCTTACCTATCATCCAACAAAGTATAAATTTTTTTGCTTTCCAAAATATGTGAATTCATAGAGTTGATGAACCCCTACCTTCTTAAGAAACTTCTCCCCATCATCATCATACACCGACATGTCATGCACCATGTGATTGTCGGTCTTCCTATTCAAGTCAACAACGCATCTAACTCTTCCTTCTTATTGGTGGTGCGGTGGTCAGTAGTCACTACTTTACATCAACAGATATGGGAATCCCAATCCCACCCGACAATCACTCCTTTTGGGTATTACATTTATGAAAACTTACTCTTAAGAGCCTCTTCAATCTCGAATTCTACCTTCTTCTTCCCCTTGGCTCCTGCTCCAGTGCTTTCTTTGGTGCCATATTGAAACTAAGCGACACCTTTTTACTCCTGTTTGATCGACTCTTGTACCCTAGCTTAAAATCACATGATCTATCTTGAAATCACGTGACCTAGCACTTTCTTAAACCTTGGCACTCTATTTCTTCTCTCTCGAATGGCTCCGCTTGCTCAAACCCTTCTTAACCGGGAGGCAAGCCACTATATGCACAATTCCACTTTCCTTTCCTAGTTTTAATGTTCCTAAAACCTCAACATGCTTCACTTTATTTGATCACACTTAGCTTACTCGATTCTCATGATTGCAAAGGTAAAAATCAACCTACATCATGTCTTTATATAGATTTCTCAAATTTTATCACATTTATTGCTTCTTCACCTACTACCAATTTCCTCATTAATTCACCATTTTACCAATTTCCATGCAATACACCTCCACGCCATAGCTATAACCTTATAGCATGCCTTCCTACCTTATGGATACAGGACCTCCTTTTGTGCACATCCAAATGCTGAAGTACCTTGCCATTGTGCCTTCTCCCGAGTAGTTTTACGGCTGCAACTTACCTCGCGTTATACTATGAATCCATTTTTTTTAGTTATGGTGTTCTTTACGAGAAATATACATTCAAACCACACCCAAAACTTTATATACATCACCTGTAGTAGTATTTCCTTATATGTACCCATGTTTGAATGATAACCACCCCACAATAAGGGTATGTGTAGTCCTTTACACAAAAAAACACTTCATACTTTTGATTAGCTTTTGGCCCGCAAGTGCACTTAATACATAAGACAACGAACTAAATTGAAAAATCATAGAGATGAAGAAGGAAATACATAAAATGTAATACACAAAAGGAAATCTAACCTAAATGGCAATACTAGCTTATTACAAACAATACGAAGGATTATTTATATTAGGGATTTAACTTACTCCCATTAAAGTAACTCTGGAAACCATGTTAAATCAAGATCCTCTAACCGGAATGTTCATGAGTCAATTATATGAGTGATAATATATAGTATTAACCAATGCTCTTTAAGCTTGTTGGGATGGCGCAAAATCTTTGAATCATAAAGAAGATTTTTGTTCGACTTCAAGCTTCTTGTTTTTGATGTGTCTGTCTTTCAATGCTTTACGCCTAGACTTCTTTTGCTTCTAACTTGAATTTGTTATGGTGCGCCTCTCATCCATATGTATTAATTTGTCAATTCTTTCTTCCAACACTTTCTCATCAATTTAGACCTCATGTGCGTGCAATACGTAAATAAGGTAACATGAACTCCATGGGAAGAATTTATTCTATGTCAAACACAAACTGAAAGGGTGAGGCCTTATTAAACTATTTATTGGTTGTCTTATATGCCCAAAGTACCTCAAAAAATTTATCATCCCAATCCTTCCTTCCAACATCACAATTTTTTGTCAATGGTTAGCTCAATATTTAATTGAAATCCCGACAAGTACCAATTACATGTAGGTGATAAGGTGAAGTTTTATGGTGCATGACCATAAATTCATCCAATAATATCCTAACAGTTTCATTTAAGAAATGTTTTCCCTAACACTTTTCAAACTTAATGGATAGCCATACTTGGTAAGAATGTTTTCCCGGAAAAATAGCTATTGTACCCACATTACAATCCCTTGTAGGTGTTGCTTCCACCCATCCGGTAAGATAATCTATGCAAGTGATGATGTAGCATGATCCACTTCTAAGCATGGCTGGAAAATAGGAGCCACAAATTCAATAGTCCATTTCTCAAATAGTTTTGCACTAGTTATAGGCCTCAAACACATTTGATCTCAATTACCAGTTTTCTAGGTGTGACAATGATCACATGCCTTACATTACGCTTTACAATCCTTATACAAGGTCTCCCACCATAAACCAAAGGTGAATAGAATTTTGTGCACGGTGGCATCACCTACATAATACCTCCACGAGCCTCATCCATGATAGTCATGCACTCATGTTCTAGTACACACTAGCATAATACTTCACCTCAACCTAGTTTGTATAAGTCACCACTAATCAACATGTAAGGTAAGGCCTGAATTGCAAGTAGTTTCATCTCCAAGGATTTCATTCCTTCTTGTGCCATACCAAAGGTCGTAAAAGACAACAATATCTTCCATCTCTGAGGGCATGTGATTCAACTTGTATAGTTGTGCATCTAACCTTATATCTTTAGTTTTTGTGTTTCCTCTCCTAATTGAATCCTTGACAAATGATCTACACCAAAATTTATTTTACTGAATTTTCCACAAATGTAAATTCAAATTCTTGGAATAATTACACCCATCGACATATTTTCCACTACAAAATTTGCTTTTTCATCAAGTATTTCAATGCCATGTGATCTCGTATATGATGAGAAAGGTGTTTCTAGAAAGTAATTTTGAAATTTATGTAATGTGTAGATCATTGACAATGCCTTGCGCTCTGTGATTGAATAGTTCTATTATGTAGGAGTTAGCTTTCTAATAGAAAAAAATAGTATGATCTACAATACCTTCTATAGGCCATGTTAGTCTTTGCACCAATGGTCATACTAGAGGCATCCACATACAAATGAAAAGGAAAGCTCCATGAAGGGAAGCATAAGATAGGCATAGTAGTAAGTTTATCTTTCAAAGTGCTTCAAATGCATGCTCGAGGGTCTCCCAATAAAGGTCCCTTTTCCTTTTAATAACTCCGCCATGGGACAACAATCTTAGCATATCCTTTTATAAATTTTTGGTAATACCTTGTGTGACCCAAAAATCCACACACTTCATTTTGACTAGTACATTCCTCCAAGCCTATGATAACAAAAACCTTGGTTTGGATCTACCATAAACCCTCCTTGTAGATGATATTCCCTAACAAGAATCCAAATGGTGTAGAAAAGTTGAAATTCTTGATGTTCAAGGAGATTTTTATTGTCTCGCATCCTTGAAACATTAAGTGAAAGTTTTCACAAGGATCCTTTACAAGCCCATATGCCATCTAGTCATCTAAGTAAACCTACAAGAATTTGTGAATAAAATATTAGAATGCGTGAACAAGTATGCATGACAATACTTCAGCACGTACATCAAACCAAAGGGCATCACCATATACGCAAAGCTTCCCCATTCAGGTCATGAATGTTGTTTTCTCTTGATCCTCCTTAGCAATGCATACCTAATGATACTAACGAATCCATCAATAAATGAGTATATTTTGTGCCTTACAACACCTTCTAATATTTCCTCAAAAAAGGATTAGGGAAAGGATCAGTCACACATTCATCATTCGACTCATTGTAATCCAAAAAAAGCCTAATCTTGTCATCTTTCTTTATATTTATTACCATGGGGCTAACCGATTCTCGATTCTTCTAAGGGCTTAATGATGCAAAATTTCAACATGTTTTCCTTTTCTTCTTTAAATTTTACGTGTAGGTTAGGGTTCATTCTATAATGTCACTTCCTAACAGGGCACACAACTAATTTTAACTCTTGAATCTTCATTTCCTCCAAAGATTCATGTAATCTCTTTAATTCATGTTATCCCCTAGGAAATAGATCCTAGAAATCACATAATAACTCAATTATCTTAGCCACCTTAGAATCCAACCAATAGTCTCCAATTATTATCTCCTTAGGCTTAGCATCCATACCAATGTTCACCTTCTTAGTCTTCATAGGTTCATGGTAGGCGTGTGGCTTCTCATTTGTACTATCCAAGAACTTGCGCGTCTGTGTGAATGATCAATTTCAAGATTTTCTACTTCCGCATCATCCACGATATAGACCATTTTTCCCTTCTTATTTTTTAAACAAGCTCACGCAAATTTATCTACATTTTTTCCCTCTACTTCATCAAAATGTGCACCCATTTTTATCTCACCAAATAGCCCCGAATGAGTTCCTCATCCTTTACATTGTCTCCATAGTAAATCACTCCATAACTCGTAATGCTTATTTCACCGTAGGTTTAATGGAGAAGTAGTAAAAATTTTGGATCATACCTCCAATCAAGTCTTGTCAATTTCTAGTCTCCTATGCGGCTCCACGTAAACATACCAAGCGTGCATGCAAATTATAAGCCTAAAATATGCCTCATCAATGTGCAATGAATGCTCTCATTTTACTTCCCTTTAAAACAGTTTTGTCTACATTTCATAACTTTTTTTCGATCTCAATATAAGTTTAGGATATAATTGTCCATCTTTTGTTTGATTTACTTCAAATGTATAAAAACTATATAGTTCCTAAAAATTGTGTGGAAATTCATTTTTGGCATAAACAGGTCATATTTGGAAAGGATAAGTGAATTTTGGAGTAACCAACACCATTTTTGAGGAATTTGGCTAAAACACATCTTAGCTCTAGAACTCCATCACTTAGCTCTGGAACTTTATCACTTAGCTCTGGAACTCCATCACTTAGCTCCATAACTCTATCACTTAGCTTTGGAACTTCAACACTTATCTCTCGGAACTTGATCAATTATTTTTGGAAGGTTTCCCTTTGGTTCTGAATCTTCTCCAAAGCTCTGGAATCAATGGGAATCTCCTTATTCTATAAAAATTTAGTTATGCAAAGAAATAATGGGCCTTCTAATAAAAAAATAGACCAACAATTTTCCAATTCTTCACACTCCAAATATACATATGTAAGACCAAAACTCGTACATCTAACCAATTTTCTAAATTTCATATCTACTTTGGGCACTATTCGGTTTCACTAGAATCAGCAAGTGGAAAGACAACTATTGAACATTCATGATTATAAATGCATATTCTCGATGGAACATTATATATAGATAATTGAAGATAGATGTAAATAAATATATATATACCCTCGTTAAGTTTTGTAAGATTGAATAATTCAATAATAAGAATAGCCATCTAATTTTGAGAGCAACATATTATGTTAACTCTGATTCAAGGTGGAGCAAGGGCCCACTCCTCCAAGGAAAAGGATCTTTTCTTTCATTGGTATTTATATTTTCAAAATAATTTATATAAATATGTTATTTATCAATTTTGTAAGTGCTTTTGATTCATCGCTTAAATTCTATTACGTGGATTTATCTATTGTCCTTGCAGGTGTTGTAGTTTACATTCTTATCTCCTTAGAAAGCATTTTAAACAACATTTACAAGGTGTGTTTATTTCAGCAGTGTGTTCAATTTTGTAAAGTGTGTTTATTTCCAACAAGTGTGTTCAATTCAGCAAGATTTGTTCATTTTAGAAATTTGTATTTATTTCAGCAATTTTCTTATAGTTTAGCTTCAATAAGGATTTGGAAAAAATATCTTAAAACACTATAAAACCCCCCAGAGAAAAATAAAAACAATAAGTATCTACAATTAATTACTAGCTCACCTGAGACTTTACTTTTTGCATATAGCTTCAGACACACCCCTAGTTTTAATATGAAATTAATCATGAGTTGATTAAATGAAGGGATTAATGAAACCCATCATTTTTGGCATCGTTCTTTAAGGAATTCACTAGTTAGAATTTTATAATTAGGTGTCAACAAGAAAAATAATCACACATATAGTAATTTAAAAATCTTCACTACGTTATCATAAAATTTATGAGTAGACTAAGAGAATGAAATGGTAGATTTCTCCAAAAATATCTCAACAAGAATTATCAACATCATGTAGCTCAAATAAGGAGGTTGACAAATAATTATAAGCACTATTGTCCCCTATTAGATAGGAATCAAAACTTCTACCTTTGGAATTTTTGGATCAATTACGAGAAGGGAATGGAACTTTTAAAAGCAAGGTTATATCCCAAGACCTTCTCACGAAATTTTTGATTCTCAATTAAGCGATCAACCTCCTACCCCTGAATTCTCACCTTCACCAAAGAGGATCACATACCACATTGATTGGGAAAAATATGTAGAATATATTTTGGATATGTATAGAGAAGTTGCAAGAGAACTTGATAGGACTTTCAGTTATCCTATTCAATTGGGAGATGATGATACACCTATGAAGAATATTTCACCTACACACTTTCCCACATTTAGGGGATATCATCCGAGGACCTTGAACAATTTTTTTTTGATTTTAAAGTATTGTGTCAAACCTATGACTATAAAATAGATAATAAAAAACTCAATTTGTTCCCATATACTCGAAAAGATGTAGTAATGAGGTGGTCTATGGGATTAACATCCAATTCCATTACCACTTGGGGGAAAATGGAAACTACCTTCCGAGAAAAATATCGGGACTATCAAGAGGGATAAAATAAGAAGGAAGAATTTTTAGGATCAAACAGAAGAGGAAGAAAATTTGGAAGATTATTGTGATAGATTCCTCTTCATGGGTAAAAGGAGTGGATTTGTACTTCAAGAAGAGCTAAGCAAAACAATTTTTCTTAAGGGTCTGGATAACGAATCTAGGTAATCCCTTAACTTTATGAGAGTTGGTCACATCAATCAATTTGGAATGAATGAAATTAAATAACTTTGTAGAAATTATTCAATAATAAGGTGTGAACCCACGAAAGGAAAAATTGTGAAAGGTACGTATCCAGACATGAACAAACTTATGGATGAAATAGAAAACTTTAAAATAGATATCCTAGTTAAATTAACTTCCACCATGGATGGATTGCAAGCCAAAGCAAATGCTAATACTGAACCATTAGCTATGTATTGTCCTAGATGAAGAAAGAAGCATGCAATAAGATATTGTCCTCTAGATAAAAAAGAAATATGTCTTATTTTTGAATCTAGGGAACATGAAGTTAATGTTTGTTCTCTTCTTTCATTCATAAAAAATAGCTTAAACAAACCAGCACTTCACCCACCATAGAAGAAGTAAAATTTGTCTAGAGACAATCTAGATAAGGGAAGTTCATACCAAGCTTTGTTCCTAATCCCTAGATGATGTATGGGCGGCTTAAAAATACCAAAAATTGTGGAAAACCCCTTGGGCCCCTCAACCAACATGGAATCCCGGGATTGGGTAGGACAAGCTTGGTATGCCAAAGGACACCAACAACCATGGTCTAGTCAAGGTAACCTTTATATTTGGTCATAACCTCGGTGGAACCCCAAAGAACTATGCTCAAGGGAAGACATATCCCAACCAACATCAACAATCCATAATGGGATCTCTAGCACACGCTTAACAATTTGAAAATGTGGTTCAAACACTAATACAAGCACAACCAGTGACTAATCCCAAAAATAAACAAACAACTCCTTTCTATGGAGCAAAACAAGAAAAAATGGTTGATCTTAATGCAATGGACTGTATAGATATTCAAACCAGATCTAGCAAAATAATTAATTGTCCACATGTTATAATTACTGAGATTTTAGATGAGACTAAAACCCCTAGTTGATGAAAAAGAAAGACAGAAACATTCATATAGCATTTCTACGAAACCTCTTTCATATAAATACTTTAGGAAGTGATTGAGACCAACGAATCTGAACTAGTGTAGGAGTTGAGAAAATAAAATATTGAAATACCATTATTGCTAGTAATCAAGGACATTCTTGAATTAAATATGTTAATAAAAATGTTATGCTTGAAAAGATCTAGAAGGAAGAAGCATTACACTAGGACTATTGAGGTAGATGGGAAACTTGTTGATTTATTACCGGAAAAATCTCACTTCCAAAATATGGGGATCTTGGAAGCCCTATTATTTCCATCACTATAGGGAACAAACATATACATAATGTTTTGGTTGATTTGGGGGTAACTATAAATGTTATGACAATCGACACTTTGAAAACATTACCATTAACAGTATACAACCTAATAGCACCATGGTATAGATGACAGATCGGGCAAAGAGCTAAACTAGAAGGAATCATTGAAGATGTTGTAGTCATGGTGTTGTCATGGGAGTATCCATTGGACTTCCTTATATTATAGAAAAAGGTAAAACACTTGGTTATCCCATCATTTTTGGTAGACCATGGTTAGCTACAATTATTGCATTAATTGATTACGATCGAGGTGATATGACCATCTCTAATGGTAATAATTATAAACAAATTTCCCTTTATCCTTCTCGCAAGACCTTTCATTTATAATCAAGAAAATTATGGGTTGATGATCCCAATACTAAAAAAACTTGTCTTTTGCTATGATAACATTTTAGGATTATGTAAGGGAGGTGGAGAATATTATTAATCACCCATTGAATGATCACCAATTATCTTTAGAACAATCAAAGATAGATCCGTAACCTTCAAACTTAGTTTTGAAACCTTTAGAATTAGTTCCGAACATTCAAACTTAGCTCCATAACATTCGGACTTAGTTCTGGAACATTCATACTTATCTTTGGAACCAAAAACAATCCCATGTAGATGTAAATAATTTCACTCCAGAGGAATGTTAATTATCTTTAGGAGGGGAAGAAATAGCTACGAGAATCAGTGGCATTAGTCTCAAATATATCAGGGAACAATAAGGAATCTTTGGAAAATGTCAGTGATGAGGAGCTTGACCAACGTCAAGATAAGTATCATAACTCTACTTATTGTCCTTTATCTAGTATTATTTCTCAAGGGAACTTTAGAGAAATTACTACATATCATATTTTTTTACCTCATTCATGTCTACTAAACACCATAATGGAAACTTTTTGACAAATCAACTCATCACACACTAGAACCAAACAAATCGAGATTCAACCAGGATAAGATTTTGAACATTAATAACTGGTTAGAAAATGATCAAGAAGATAAATTGTTTAATGTTTTGAAGTGTCATACTAGATATTTTTCTTGGGACTATAAAGACGTGAGAGGAATCCACCCAAGTATTTCCACCCATCATATTTATACTGAAAATTTTAAACGAGTTAAAGCAACCTCATAGAAGGATCAATCAAGCCTTAATGGACATAGTCATGAAGGAAATTGAAAAGCTATTACAAGTAGGATTTATCTACCCCATATCAAATGGTGAGTGGGTTTCTCCTCTTGTAATTGTGCCTTAAAAAATGTAAAATGGATAATTTGTGTTGATTATAGGGAATTGAACAAAGCTACACTTAGAGATTATTTTCCCTTATCATTCATAGGTCAATTTTTAGACAACCGCTCGGTAAACAATTATTTTCCTTCCTAGATGGCTTTAGTGGATATAACCAAATCATGGTTGTTGCTTGAGGAATATGATAAAAATACATTTACTTGTCCATGGGTTACCTTCTCCTATAGGTTATTTCCATTTGGATTATTTAATGCTCCAACAACCTTCAAAAGGATTGTACTATCAATTTTTGCATATCTAACTAATGATTGTGTAGAGGTATACATGGATGATTTTAATGTGCATGGAGACACATTTGATGATGCTTTGAAAAAATTGGATAAAGTATTAACAAGGTGTGAGCAACACCATTTGTCTCTTAGTCATGAGAAATGTTTGATGATGGTTGATAAGAGAATTGTACTAGGACACCACATTTCAAAAAGAGGAATTCAAGTTGACCAAGACAAAATCAGGATTATTTCGGACTTAGAACATGTTAGTTACTATAGGAATTTTATCAAATATTTTAGATAAAAAATTTCCCCCATGTTTGGTTTTCTTACCAAGGATTGTGAATTTCTTTGGGATGAAAAATGTCAACATGCTTTTGAAGAGATTAAGGAACTACTAATCACTACCCCAATATTAAGAGAACCTAATTGGGAGAAACATTTTCACATCCAAACATATGCCTCAAATAAGTCAATTGGTGCATTTTTGGGACAGAAAGATGAAGAGCAAAAAATGTATGCTATTTACTACCTTAGTAAAAATATTATCCCCACTAAAATAAATTACACCACCACTGAAAAAGAATCTTGTTGTGATCTATTCAATTAATAAGTTTATACATTATATTACAAGGCTCAAATAAGTCAATTGGTGCATTTTGGGACAGAAAGATGAAGAGCAAAAATGTATGCTATTTACTACCTTAGTAAAAATATTATCCCCACTAAAATAAATTACACCACCACTGAAAAAGAATTTCTTGTTGTGATCTATTCAATTAATAAGTTTATACATTATATTACAAGGTACAAAATATTTGTACATACGGATCATTTAGAAGTTAGATACTTAATGAACAAACCAAGTAGTTGGAGGTAGGATAATTAGATGGTTATTGATTTTACAATAATTTGATATAACTATTGCGGATACTCCAGGGAAATCTAATGCGGTAGCTGATTTCTTGTAAATATTAACCACTACATGGGAACAAGATCAAGTTAAGGACAACATTCTAGATGAAAAATTATTTGTTGTTTCAAATGATACACTATGGTTTGCTTTGACATGTCAAATTATCTTGCAACAGAAGTTTCCTCCTTATTTTACTAAGAAACAAATTGAAATATTAATCAAAACTAGTGCACAATTTAAATGGTGAAATGGAATGTTATTTAAATGTTGTCGTGATTTGGTTTTACGTGGATGTGTGAGAGAGGATGAAATTTTTGACATACTTAGGGCATGTCATCATGAACCAAGTGAAGGAAACTTTTAAGTGAAAAGGACACCCCACAAAATACTTGGTGCGCTATTATTTACCATCTCTACATAAAGATGTGAAGAAATGCATCAAAAGTGTGATCCCTATCGAGGATGTGATGACTATCTTTTAGTAGTGAAATGCCCATGTAACCTCAAGTGGTGATTGAACCATTTGAAAGGTAGGGGTTAGATTTTGTTGGTCCTTTTAGTCCTCCTTCATAGGAAAATGAGCACATTCTTGTATATATTGATTGTGTAACAAAGTGGATATAGGTGCGGCTTTAATAGATCTTAATGAAAATGTAGTTGTTGATTTCCTTTGGCACAAAATCATGATGAAGTTTGGTGCACCAAGAAGTATAGTTTCATATCAAGGCCCACAATTCATATCTAACATGATCCAGGCCTTCACAATGTACTATCAGATCAATCATAGGATGTCATCTCTCTATCACCCACAATCTAATGGACAAGAAGAAGTGACAAACATCGAATTGGAAAACATTCTCACTAAAATAGTTGAAGCAAGTGCAAGAGATTCAAAAGTGAAAAGGTTACCTAAAGGATTTCGTGGCTTATAACACAAGTTGGAATACTATAATATGATTCTCACCATATGACATAGTATATGGGAAGAAGTAATTATTACCCGTTGAATTTGAACTACAAACATTGAGGAAATCAGCTAAACCGAGTATTGAATTGGATACGAAAAGCACAAAGGAAATAATTCTATAACTCAATGAATTGGATGAGCTAATACTATAAGCACTTAATAAAACAAAGATAATCCAAGACCATAGGATGCGGTGGCATGATACAAATATCAAGGAGAAACAATTCAAGATAGGAGATTGGGCATTACTATTTGATACCAAGTACTAGCAATTGAAGGCAAGTTGAGAACCAAGTGGTTAGGACCTTATCGATTGAGCATATATATGATAATGGTTTTTTTCAGCTACTTCCCATTGATGGAAGTAAAAGGACACTTTTGGTCAATTGACACAGGCTAAAACTCTATAAGAAGCCTCCTACCAGAATGAATTCTTGAAGTAGACAAAATTTGATCATATGGAAGAACCTAGTTCTTCCAAAATGATCAAGTAATCAGATACAAGGATCTAAATAAAGGGAAGGGAATGAAAACCAGTAAATGGTGTTCTCTTCCCCAAAAAATTATCTCAAAAGGCCAATTGAAAACCATAAATGGTGGTTGGTCTCATCAATAATTGGCTAATTCAAATAAAGGAACTTCTTTGGAATTACAACTATCTTTTCTAACCATTTTTAATATTTTAAGGAATGATGAGTCATCAAGGTGGATGGATTACATCATAAATGACAGTAATTATGTCTTGATCTTATTAAAGGTTAAATTAAAAGTCTGCATGTGTGATTAGACTTTATTTAAGTTGGCAGTATAATGAGTCATTTATTACACATCATGATTAAAGGGGAATAATCATGAAGGTGATGTCGACTAAATAAATGGAAGTGGAGGCATATTAATAATGAATTGTCATTTAGGCGGAATAAAAGAAAATTGGGAATAGTTATAGAGAAATTCAACAAGGTAACAAGAAGTCATAGTTGGAGTTTTGTAACTAAGTCCAATAGTTCCATAGTTAAATCTAGTAGTTCTCGCAGCTATCTCCTAGAAGAGAAAGAGTTTGAAATAAGAAAATAATTTAAATTGTCCTCTTGGCCATGGGTACCAAAAAAAAAAAAGAACCAAAAGACGATACACAACTTCTTGCCGATGGAGTAATGTAATGCCATTTTGAACAGGCATGTTGGTTGGAGTTTCTAAAGAAATTCTCAAAATACAATGATGAACTGGTAAGAGAATTTGTTTCAAATTTATATCATCTTAGAACTAAGGTTAAGGGCATCATAGTTCCCTTTACTATTAATATAAAGAGAAATGTATCTGGTGTACTAATTGTGAATGTACCAAATTTTGTAAGGGGAACTCTGAAAGAATTGGTAGATACCTTAAGGCAAGAAGGTGAACCTGAACCCCAATACATTTATACCACTAAGAAAGTCATAAAAGGGGTCAAAAGAGATAGCCTACCCAAACCCTTTGATAGAGTAGAATTTTGGGTAGTAAAGTACCTAACATGTGATGGCCAATATGGGACTATTGGAATGGAAATCCTTAAAATACTAATATATCTTAGGTATGGGGCAGCAAAGCAGGAGTATATAGTAAATTTTCCTAGTTTCCTCTTCGATTCCATCCATACCATGGCTTAGAGATATTCTTGGGGAGTAGGGACAATTAGGCACCATGGATTAATTCATCTGGTTTGTCAACATCATTTTCTCTCTAAGAAAAATGGGGAGGAAGCATGGGAAAAATTCCTCCACAAATTCAAACAAACTCTTGATATTATCAGAAGGGGAATACCAACCCCTTTCTCTCCTAAAATTAACTTAGAAATTAATCCCCCGATGAGAAGAAGAAGGAAATAAGTGGGGTTAAAATACCAAAAAGGAGGAGATTATAGAGGATGATCAAAGCTGCAAAATCTGTCATTTCTTTAAAAGAAACTCCTTCCCCTTTAATAATACTAGAAGAACCAACACCTATTTCTAATAGTGATAGTTCACCCAAGATGGACGTTGAAGTAGAAATCAGAAGAAGTTCAAGAGGGAAGCCCACTTCGAAAAATGTTAAAGCTCCTAAAAAAATAATTCATAATAAGTATAACGAAATTCAGCCAGAAATATTAAATTACGGGAGGACTTAGAGAAAGAAGTTGCTTGATATTCTTGGCAAGGCATTTAAATTTTTCATCATGTACAAATTCAAACTAAGGAATTGGAGAGAGATAAGCTAAAATATTGGAAGAACAAGATTTTCAAAAATAGATGACTCGAAATCTTTTGTCGCATGAGGAGGAATGATTGGCATCTTGGAGATTAAAAGGAAAATTCCCTTTGGTGGAGGAATAATGCTCATCCCCCGAAAAAATCCCAGTAAAAAAGGAAAAAAATAGTTGAGGTAGGCTCTGTTCTTGTCGAGGTAGAACTCATAATTAGGGAGAAAGATGAGGAATTGAACTTCCTCAAACACAAATTGGAGGATAGAGAAATTCTTATAGAACAATTGAAAACTTAGCTAATAGATAAGAATGAAGAATTGGCATTAATAAAATAGCAAATGGCTGAAAAAGACAAAGAATTACAATTGGATACTTGAAGAGTGCTATGACAAAAGTATATTGAGTGGATCAAATTGTACAAATAGAGTTGTCCTAATTTCCACTCAAACAATTATGAGAAGATACTGCGGGAAGATGAATGAGTTAAAATTATCAAATCAGGAACTAAAACGTCGAGACAGAAAAAAGAGAAAAGGAAAGGAAAGAATGGGCGTAAAAGTTCTATAAAAGCAAGGAAGAAAAATTTGAGTGTTTGGAAAAAATACGGATGGTCTATATTATGAGTGAAAAATTAGTAACATGTAGAAGACCTTCTCCTACATAAAGTGTCTTCCTAGAGGAAAAATTTGCTAGTTCCAACAAATTGAGGATTTCATGTGGCCTTCCACATGAATTGAAGGATGAAGCAAAATTCATGAAAACATATTCTTCATCTAGTCTAGAACAAAAGAATCTTCATTGTGAATTTTATCTCTCAGAACTTTATGTTAGAAAAGAACACAAGCTTTATGAACACTTGATAAAGGCTAGCATTTCATAACTTTTGTTTAATCTAAAGATAAGTTTAGGATGTAATTATCCATCTTTTGTTTGATTTAGTTCAAATGTCTAAAAATTATATAATTCCTAATAAATTGTGTCGAAATTCAGGTTTTGGCATAAAAAGGTCATATTTGGACAGATAAGCCAATTGTGGAGTAACTAACACCTTTTTGAGGAAGTTGGCTAAAACATGAATTACCTCCTAAATTCATCACTTAGCTCCAAAACTCTATCACTTAGCTTCAAAACTCCATCACTTAGCTTTGGAACTCTATCACATAGTCATGTGCAACTCCAAAACTTAGCTCAAACTTTAGAAGTTAGTTCTGGAAGGTTTCCCTTTGGTCTCTGGAACTTCTCGAAAGTTCTGGAATCAATGGGAATCTCATTATTCTATCAAAATTCGGTTATAGAGAAAAGAATGGGCCTTCCAATAAGAAATAGAAAAACAATTTTCCTATTCTTCACAGTCCAAATATACATATGTAAGACCAACAATTGTACATCCATCCAGCTTTTCTAAATTCCATATCTACTTTGGGCACTATTCGGTTTCACTAGAATCTATAGGTGGAAAGAACTTTATTGAAGACTCATGATTGTAAATTCATCTTCAAATGGAACAATATATATATATAGATAACTAAAGATAGATGTGAAAATATATATATATATATATATATACCCTCGTTAAGTTGTGTACGACGAAATAATTCAATAATAAGAATAGCCATTTAATTTTGAGACCAACATATTGTGTTAGCTCTTGATTGAAGCTAGACCAATGGCCCACTTATCCAAGAAGGATCTTCTCTTTCATTGGTATTTATATTTTCAAAATAATTTATATAAATCATTATTTAGTAATTACGTAAGTACTTTTGATTTATCGGTTAAATTCTTTGACGTGGAGTTATCTATTGTCCCTGCATGTGTTATAGTTTACATTCTTGTTTCCTTAAAATCATTTTAAACAACATTTTCAAACTGTGTTTATTTCCAGCAGTGTGTTCAATTTTGTAAAATGTGTTTATTTCCAACAGTGTGTTCAATTCTGCATGATTTGTTCATTTCAGCAATGCGTGTTTATTTCAGCAAGTTTCTTAGAGTTTATCTTTAATAAGGCTTTGGCCAAGAGATCTTAAGACACTTTAAAACCCCAAGAAAAATAAAAACAATAAGTATCTCACCTGTGACTTCACTTATTGCATATAGCTTCAGACACACCCCTGGTTTTAATATGACATCAACCATGAGTTGATTAAATGAAGGGAATAATGACACCCATCAAAACCTTGTAAGGTGGAGTAGAGTTTGTGCACCCACAATGAAGTTGGTAAAGCTTCCTATCCCTTTGTCTAGAGTCTCTCACACAGTTGAATGTGGTGTTGAACAAGACTATTGCCATGATATGTGTATATTCGAGTAGGTGCATTACTCCCTACAAATTGGTTTAATAAAGAAATTATCACTTCTCTCCATTCTATAAGATTATCCCATGTACCATCCACTAGCGTTGTTGTACCATGCAAGCTATAGACCATCATATTTCTTCTTTCTACCAGATCCTTTGATTATTCTTCCATAGTGTGTAGGAATACATCATGGTATCCTTTACTAGTATCTTGTGGTACACAATATTGTTACTTATCCTCCTAATAAAATGAGGGCTACCCCGTATGTAGATGCGCTTCTTACTTGAGCCCAACCATCTCATAGGTTTCATGTTCCCAATTATCATAGGTGATAATTGTGTTTCACCCCGATTCTAGAGCATTTCTTTGAATGTTGACGAAATAGATAAGGGTAAAGGGCTATGAGGAATACCCGTTAAGATCCCGGTTGTAGGTTGTTGCATGCATATGACTTCTAAATCCACACTGATTGTGGGAGCTTCATTTTTCTTGGAGGAACTACCTAAAATGGAAAACAAGACCACCAAATGACAATTAAACAAGATATGCGGTGGACTTCCTAGCATGTGCTAGATCTCGGGACGTGTGATACTTCCTAGATGGATGTCAACCCAATGTTTAAAACAAATTAATGCTATCAATAAAGGAAATCTTATTGTATTTAAAATGATTTAGGTATATCATTCATTTACAATAATCAAATTCATTCACATTAGGCTAAGCTATGACTACATCCTCAAGGTCAAGGTCTTTGTCAGGGGTACTTGTACGAGGTTAGGGTGAGGTTCTAGGTGATTTTGGGTATTTGGTGGACATTTAGAAGCTCTGTTCTTGGTTTCTGGTAAAATACATAGAGACCGACATCAGTCTAGTATGACCGGTGTCAGTTTATCTTAACCGCAATGGTTGTGGGTAGCAGCGTCGGTATGGTCATGGTACGAAACTTAGTAAAATGGGCTGGGTGACAAATTTGAGGCTAGATGGGCATGGAAGGGCAATGACGGGGTTCGTGTGGGTCTCAAGTATGCACAGGGAATGATTAAAATCTAGATATGGGCAGTTCAAGGGTGTGGGTAAAGGGATGGTCAAGTTTGCATGGAGGTAAAATGGTGGGGGATGGGAATGGGAGCAGAAACTAACAACAAAAGTAAAAGGATCTACTCATATGATAATGAACCAATGCAGGTTAACAAAACTTACTATTTATATGAGCTTGATGTCTGGTTGGCAAAGGTGGGTGATCAAAAGGAACTTGGTGTGGTGTTGGTGCTTCCTTGGATTCTCCTGTGAAGGAAAATGGCTTTATAGATGTTTTTGGTGCTAGCTATGGATACTCGATGCACGTGATAATGTTGGTTCTTCTTACATGCAACTCTGGTTTCATCGCTTATTCTTAAAATATGTGCTTTTTACCTCTAAACAATGTGCCAACCTCGAAATAAGGTTGTTTTGGGCGTTAAATGGTAACCGACGATGGTTCTAGGTTGGTATCGGTGGTTTAGGGTGATCACTTCGATTAGGGTGGGATTTCTGGGTTTTATAAAATGGGCAGATCCTTTTGATTTTCTTGGATCTCACCCTTTTTTTTCTTCGTGGAATAGAATGGAAACCTCCTTCTAACATACGGGAATGTGGTTAGAGGGAATAGATGCTTTGATTTTTAGGGTTTAGGTAGGTCTTAGTTAGTTATGGCAACATACTAAGAATAGGTCTTAGGGTGAAGTGGCTAGATGAGGTGTCTAGGTGAGGTGGATATGTAGGCATTATCTCAATTAGGATATTAAAATAATAAATATTGTGAGATAATGAATTAATTTAATTAAATTAATTAAATTAATATTAGAGTGGGATGAAAGGGGCCATGGTTAGGTGAATGTGTTCAAGGTGTTTGTTTGACGAGGGACCAAGGGGAGTGTAGCTTGTATTGGTAAGTGACACTGACAAAAATAAGATGCGGTTGCCCCATGTGTGGGTGAAGGTGATCCCCCTCAAAGTAGGAACCGATGAGGCTTAAGACAGAATCGGTGAGTGGTTTGATAAAGGTGAATGTGATAAAGAGGAAGGTGTGAAACACGGTAAAAAGGGAAAAGGTCCACTCGGGTAATCCCGGTAATGAGTCGGGGTCAAAGGTAGTGATAGTCAAACGTACACACATGTATAAACTACAACATGGTACTAGATTAAAGAGTAGGAAAACTCTACATTTTCTAAGGTTGATAAGATTATCCAAACAAGGTTGAGGTGTGTTTGGTATCCAAGGTATAGGACATGGTTAGGAAACACGACGCAGTCGGTGTAGGAACGTTGAGGTATGTTCCAAAGACACCAAAGATTGGGTCGGGATAAATGGTCACGACAAGAGGCAAGGTAAGGTCAAGATGGAAATCAACATAGGTAACAGTGCCACAAGGTATAGCAAACACATGGGGTCAAAGGTCACTAGCGATGGTCTAGGTCCAAGTATCTAGGTCACAGCACGGGTAGGGCTGAGGTATGGGTAAAATAACGAGTCCCTAAATGAGGACGAGGTGAGGGGATAAAGGGTAAGGTCAAGAAGGTCAAGTGGTGTGGCCAAGTGAGGTGAGTGTAAGGATAAAAAAGGATTCAGGTCAAAAATTGGGGGTAGGGGTAGGAAAAAGGCTAAGTAGGGAAACCGGTGATGGTTTAATGTTACCGATGGTGGTCAAGTTAGACCAACCATGGTAAGCTATGGCATAGGACCGATGTAGGTTATGGTAAAGCAATACCGGTTAGGCTAGGGTTGTTATAAAAAGAGAAAAAATACACATTTTGCTTTACATTTCAGTTGTCTTTTTGCAAAGAGGATAAAACAATAGAAGAGATAGGAGAAGGTGAAAAGTGACAAGTGAGGCCAAGGCTTGGTTGGTGAGTGTCATGGCGAGAGGATAGTTGGGTGATAGGTGGATCTATGAGCTGAGTTGGATTGATTGGAGTGGATTGATTGGTTGGAGAGTGAGAGGTCACTTGCTGGTGGTAGAGGAAGGAGAGGGATTGGGGAACACCAAAGGTCTGATAACTAGAGGTGCCACCACGGACACGCAGCGAGATGAGGTAAGGTTCAAATCATTTTCTTGTTTGTTTTAAATAAATTGATAGAAAGTTGGGTTGGGGGAAAGATGGGTTTAGGGGAGAATTAAATTTGAATGTGATGGGGAAAATTAGGTAAAAGAGGACAAGGAGGGTGGGAATAGGTAGTATCTTTGGGTGGGAAGGATTATAGGTTAGAATGGGGGTGGGGAGGTGAGGAATGAGAAATAAATGGGAAATCTAGTGTACGTTTCCATGGGGTGTCGCCGCAATAGTGGCCGACGTCGGTCAAATTTTGACCAGAATGGTGGTGTATAACCTGGGATCGGTCATGGATGAGATGAGCGATGCTTTGGTTATGGGTAAACCATGGTCGGTGCAGGAGGACCAAAGGCACCGTTTAGGGGATAAAACACTCACCTAAAAAATGTGGAATAGGTAAGGGCTGGGTGGTTGGGACCAAGTGTCGAGACTTGTGGGCAAGTAGGTAAGGTCGGGAGTGGGTCAAAATGGAAGTAGGTGAGGGGTGCATGTAAATAGGTAAAGTGATGCTGGGTTGGGTAGGGTTAGGGTAGGTTAGGGGTGGATTGGGTAAGTAGGAAGGTGATATGGGGTTGGGTAGGGTTAGGTTGAGTAGGTGTGGGTTGGGTTGGGTAAGGTTAGGGTGAGTAGGTGTGGGTTGGGTTGGGTAAGGTTAGGGTGAGTAGGTGTGGGTTGGGTTAGGTAATGTTAGGGTGAGTAAGTGCGAGGCTAGGTTTGGTAGGTAGTTAGGCCATGGGATAAATGGGTAAGTAGCGAACTAAAATAGGTAGGGTAATGGGTGTAGGTGATTATGGGTATGGTTTGAGCTTGAATAATGTGATTGTTTTGTTGGATGCGGGAAAGAGATTAGCTAAGGGTGTGAGATAGGGTGCCACCATTGCTCATGAAAGTGCGGGCGCAGCGACAACCAGGATTTCTTTGCATGTTGAGGAGTTGGACTTGAGTGGGGTCCGACACTATCGGTATGTAGTCCGGTAGCCAAGTCTCGATCGTCACCCTCATCAATAGATAGGATTTGACAACCAACACATTCCACATACTAACGAATTAGATGACAGGTCATCGAGGAGGACGTGTTCGAGGATCCTGCGATTACCTATTGGGGATGCAGGTATATTCGATCTCCTTAGAGGCATCTAAGGAGTTGATGTTGACGGTGTTTGGGGAGGGGATGGTAGAGATGAAGTTCCATAGCACCAGCCATAGCTATGGAGAGATGTACCTAGCCCATCTAGAGGAGACAAAGCTAGTAGTACAACCGATGGAGGCGGTCATTTGTTTTGCAGTCGGATGTAGAGGTCGGAGATTCCCGCAATCATTGATGGGAGTGCTACATGACATGATGATGGAGACGACTTGATTCTCTTGGGTGCTACCATTCCTAGTGCATTTATATAGAGATCTGTGGGCTTATGGGTAGTTGCGTAAATTCATCCTATGTTGTACATTCATTCTTCACTGATGGGCCTATGAGAACATTATCGTGTGCGTCAGTGGATATGCCACTGAGCGAGATGCCTTTCAACCAAGTTTTGTACAAGTGGGGTACAGTGATGGATTCTGTTATTGGAGAGTGGCAATCCAAAAAGCTACGAGATGATGTAGCATACTAACTATTAGGAAATAAGGGATAAAATATGCGAATAATCCCTCATAGAATCGTAACAATAGAAACTAATATGCGAGAAAATATTACGGATCTCGAATAAAAGTGTAGAATAAAATAACACAACACAAAGAGACAATATTTAATGTGGTTCACCCAATTTGGGCTACATCCACCAAGAATCACTTACTAAAATTTTATTACAATCCACCACTCTCTCAGATACATACCCAAATCTATTTGGAACTATGCTCAACAAACTCTACAGAAATTCACGACCAAATTCAAAACACATCATCGTAATGTTTTCATACTTCTATCATATGCATAAAACCATATAAATAGACAACTGCTTAATAATTTTTACAAAATTGTGGGTATCAAAACCATGGGCAAAAACCGTTCCATAAACGTATGGGTCAAAATCCCGCCCATATGAGAAAATCACGTTTCCCGGTATATTGGGCATGTTTTAAGGCCCAATTTTTTTTTCAAGGATTGCGCCCCCAAACCCCAGCAAGGATACATGAAAAGTGTACAATACTCTTAGTGTATAGTATTCAACACTTTCACACATGAAAACATGCTCCAAAACCTAACAATCTCCCACTTGGAGACTAGTTTTCCTCTGAGAAAGTTTCTCAACCCTTCACTAGTTTCCGTGAAGACCAACTAAAGTTGAACACAACTTAAATTTTTCCCTTATGACCACCTTGGTCATCATTTCTATAGGATTAGGCTAGTATGAATCTTCTCCGGCTTCTTCATTCTCTTCCTCCAAAATTGTCCTAATGAAATGGTACCTTAATTGTATATGCTTCGTCCTAGAGTGGAAAGCAGAGTTCTTAGCTAGGTGTATAGCACTCTTGACTATCACTATGCAACTTTCCTTCCTCCTACTTATGCCCCAACTCCTCAGGTAATTTCTGTAACCAAATCATTTCCTTGCTTGCCTCTGTGGCAGTAATATACTCAGCCTCGTGGTTGACAAAACCACCAACTTCTATAGTCGTGAAATCCAACTTATTGTTGTTCCACCTACAGTGTAAACATATCCTATTGTGTTCCTCCTTCTTGTCTACATCTCCACCATATATGAATCTACATAACCACACAATGTGGTGTTTGATCCACTATAGCACAAAACTATCCCCATGGTCCCTCTCAAATCTTTGAAGCATCCACTTTATTTCACGCCAATGATCTCTACCCGGATCACTCATAAATCTACTCACCACTCCCACTTTGCATGGGCAATATCGAGGCCTAGTGCACACTTTGTGGCATACATCAAACTACCAACCACTGATGAGTAAGGTACCTTGGACATCTGGTTTCTCTCCTGCTCTATCTTAGGACATTGTTCCTTTGATAACTTGAAATGGCCTGCCAAAGGAGTCCCAACCGGTTTAGCATCCTGCATATTAAACCTCTCCAAGACCCTCTTAATGTACTCTTCTGAGATAAAGTCAGCTTTTGTTCCTTCCTATCCTGAGATATCCTCATACCAAGGATTTTTTTGGCTACCCCCAAATCCTTCATAGTAAAGGATTCACTTAGCTGCTTCTTGAGTACTTTTATTTCCTACATGTTTTAACTGCAACCAACATGTCATCCACATACGAGACTAAGGATAATATAACTTCCATCCTCAAATTTCTTTGTATACATGCAATGGTGAGAATGACATATAATATAACCTTGTTCCATCATGAAGCTATCAAATTTATTATACCATTGACATGGAGCTTGTTTGAAGACATCAAGCTCTTCTTTAGTTTGCACACCATCTCCTTTTTACCTTTTACCTCATAGCCCTCTAGGCTGCTTTGCATTTATAGTTCCTCCTCCAAATCACCATGGAGAAATGCAATCTTTACATCAAGCTGTTCTAAGTGCAAGTCTTCTACAACTATTCTTACAACATTTCTAATAGAAGTCATATTTACTACGGAGAAAAATTTCATCAAAATCTATACCTTTTTTCTGCAAACCCCTTAACCACCAATCGGGCCTTGTATCTTTTCTTGCCTCCTTCCTCTTTCACTCACGAACACCCATTTGTTTTGTAATGCTCCTTTTCCTTCGGGTAGCTTTACCAAATCCATGTCTAGTTTTCCATGAGAGCTTGATGCTCCTTATCCATGGCTTGCTCCCACTTCTTCTGGCATCTACTGCATTGCTTCATCAAAGCTCTCGGCTCTCCACTATTAGTGAGTAATAAATAATAAAGAGAAGGATAAAAATGTTCAAGTTCTCTTCTTACCCTAGAAGACCTCCTCAATATACGAGTTTGGGGTTCCTATTGAGGAGGTTCTTGAACTGAATCATGTGTCACTTTTCCATCATCCGAGATCCTCTACTGCCGTTGCATATTATTTCTTGGATTCTTCCTGTTTTCTTGCAATCAAGCTACTTATACATGACTTTCTTATTAAATACCACATCCCTAGATCGAATGATTTTCTTTTCCTTAATACTCCAACATTTATATCCAAATTCATCACCACCATAACCAATGAAAGTACATTTTTAACTTACCCTCTAGCTTGGTCTTATCATGTTTTCTATATGAACAAACACCTCACATCCAAAGACTCTAAGAAATGAATAATCAACTTTCTTACCATACGAAAGCCTCCTTAGGTATGCCTCCATCCAAGGCACTTGAGGGTCCTCTGTTTATCAAGTACACAATTGTTCTCACCGCTGCTACGCCCAAAAAGAAAGAGGCGATCCTGCATGTAGCCTCATGCTCTATCACGTTCTATTATTGTTCTATTCATTCTTTTTGATACCCCATTACATTTGCAAATTTCCTAGAACCATATTTTCTATGAATTCCATTCTTAGAACAATAATCATCAAATTCATTGCTTATAATACTCCCTCCATTATCTAACCTTGAGACATTTTAGCTTAAGATCTATTTCATTCTCTACCAAGGATTTCCATTTAACAAAAGTGTTAAATACATCGAGTTTATTTCTAATACAATAAACCCAAAATTTCTTTGTTGCATCATCAATAAAATTAACATAATAACTTGAACCCCCAAGAGATGATACCTAAGCCGGCCCCCACACATATAAATGCACCAGCTCTAACTTACTCTCTTTCTTTGTAGGTCCAAACTTGAGAAACGTTACTCGCTTTTGTTTCCCATATATGCAGTCCTCACAGAACTCAAAACCTATTTCTGTATATCTAAGAAAATCCTTCTTTATGATCTCCATGCCCTTATGGTTCATATGATTGAGCTTATAGTGCTATAATGTTGTATCTACTTACTGTAGCCACAAGATTACAAACATTAGTGCTATAAGCTAATAAATACAAGGTTCCAACCTTCTTACCTCTTTCCACCATAAGAGCACCCTTGGTAACCTTCCAAGAGTCATTGTAAATATCACAAGACAACAATCACTTCCTAACCCCTCTATCGATATCAAATTTCATCTTAATGTAGGCACATGTCTAATATCCTTCAATAGCCAAGTATTCCCATTCTACATCTTAACTTGAACAAAACCTTTTCCAACTATGCTGCAAGGCTCATCATCACCAAGAAAAACATGCCCAAAATCTCCTTAAACATAATCAACAAAATAATGCCTATGTGGAGAAGCATGGAAAGAAGCCCCCGAATCTAAAACCCAAGATTCGGTAATATTGTGCAAAGAAAGAATGTAAGCATCCTGACATACATTACCCATTGCCACATTTGCCTCCTTGTTTTCTTCCTGTTGTTTCTTCTTGTCCCGAAGCTCCCAAAAATCCTTCTTTGCATGCCCAGACTTTCCACAATGCTAGCATACTATCTTGCTTTTGGATTTTGACCTTGCCCGATCCTTTGATTTTCCACAGTTTCCTCTATTCTTCTGTCTCCCTCTAGTTTCCACTTTGTAAAGCATTCCACAAGTAGAAGATTCACGGAGAGATTTTTCTTCGCATTTCCTAGCTTAGAATCACCCCTACAACATCTTCAAAATTCAACTTTGAGTTAGTAGGAAATGAGTTGCTTACCACCATTACCAGGCTATTCCAACTCTCAGGTAAAGAGCACAAAACTAATAAAGCCCTAACTTCTTCATCAAATTCTATTATAACCAAAGCTAGCATATTTACAACTATATTAAAATCATTTAGATGATCTACTACTGAACCATTCTTAGAAATCTTCATATTAAACAATTTTTTCATTAAAAATATCTTATTAGAGGCAGAGGGTTTTTCATACAACTTCCCTAATGCATCCATCAATTCTTTTGTAGTCTTTTCCTTTGAAACATTAAATAATACCGAAGATGCAAGACATAACCAGATTGTCCCAAGTGCCTTCCTATCCAGCAAATCTCATTCCACATCTGTCATGCTCGAGGGTTTGTTCACCTTCTCAGATAGCGAGTATAAAGATCCTTCTGATAAAGGTAATCTTCCATCTGCATCTTCCAAAAACTGAAATTCTACCCATTGAATTTATCAACCCTAGATCTTCCATCATCTGCCATATCTCCCACTCAAGATAAAAATTTCCTTGTGATTCAACACTTTAGCAAACCAAACCAGGCTCTGATACCAATTGTTAGGAAATAAGGGATAAAATATGTAGAATAATCCCTCACAGAATCGCAATAGTAGAAACTAATATGCAGAAAATATTATAGATCTCAAATAAAAGTGCAGAATAAAATAACACAACACAAAGAGACAATATTTAACGTGGTTCACCCAATTTGGGCTATGTCCACCAAGAATCACTTGCTCGATTTTATTACAAGCCACCGCTCTCTCAATATAATACCTAGATCTATTTGAAGCTATGCTTGAAAAACTCTACTGAGAATTCATAAACAATTCAAAACACATCTATGCAATGTTTTTATACTTCTATCATATGCATAAAACCATATAAATAGACAACTACTTAAGCAGTTTTACAAAACCATGGGAAAAAACCGTCCCATAAACCTATGGGTCAAAATCCCACCCATATGAGAAAATCACGTTTCCCAGATATATCGGGCACGTTTTAAGGCCCAATTTTTTTTTCTAGGGCTGTGCCCTCTGAACCCTAAACAAGAATACATGAAAAGTGTACAATACTCTTAGTGTATAGTCTTTAACACTTTCACACATGAAAACACGCTCAACAACCTAACACTACTAGTGGCCATTGTAGGCATTTTCTGAGTAGATATTATATGGAAACCATATGTGGGTTATCCTCATACGGACTAATGGTGAGGAGTTATCTCGGTCTTGACTACTCGGATTGATAGAGGGTGTCGTGTAAGAGAGCATGAGATGATCCCCTTAGATAGGGTCTAATAGAAGTTTGAACTATTACAGGATATACCACCACCCTTCCCATAGTACCGGAGGGATGATGTGGAGAGACCACTATCACTTCCACAACCAACAATACCTATCACGTACGAGGAGTAGGTTATAGACCAGCAGTTGATGATGCCGAGAGTAACGGATGGTATAGGCAGGTGGTGAAGCCCAGATATGAGAAGTACCTCCCGGGCACAGGAATCTAGATTTAGCCACCATCAGCAAGTGCAGAGAGATGCCCAATAGGGGTAGGTGGTGACCCTGATTACCCAGTTGGGGATGGCACATGGCGATTAAGCGATCAAAGGTAGAGGTGGCCATATTGCATGCACAGTGGCGAGTCTGGTCCCTGATGGCCTAGGGTGGAGATGTGGATGGTGATGATGGTCAGTGGCCACCCTACAAGTGTAGGTTAGAGGGTTATAGGGGTAGCTAGCCACTTTGCACATGCGCATATCTAGTCCTTACGAGCCTAGATATAGGCACAAGGGTAGAGGCCTATAGCACCTCCACATATATACGGGATAGGGTCCCAGTTTATAGGAAGGGGTGGGACAAGGTCCCATAGGACAAGTATAGAAGTGAGGCTGATGGGGCCACCACATAGAGCGCAGTACCCTATCCAAGTTACGAGATGTCTTAGGTGCGGCTAGATACTATCAAGATCAATTGATAGCGGTTGGGATAGATTTTCTATCCTATGGAGAGTACAGGGCACAACAGGCCTCTAGTGAGAGGACCAGATCTTGTACTCACAACGTGGAGAGCACAGGGGGCCATCGATCCCCGAGACATGATCAGGGTGAGGCCACTAGCTCACGGAGGCTAGCTCTAGGTGATGTACCAATAGGGGCTGACCACGACCTATGGTGGGCGGTGAGATGATATCAAACCATCGAACAAGAGCCGGGGAGGATCTAGAGAGACTAACATGGAGGATTTCGCGGCAGGATGAGGCTTGATGCCCATCCCTGTATTTTGATGTATTTTAGTCATTTTTGATATATACCGGCCTGCGTGCCAAAGATGGTGAGGATGTATGAGAGTTTTGTATATTTTTGAGCATATACCGATCTGCATCTTGAAGATGGTGAGGTATATGATATTTTATAGATATTTGTTTATCATGCACGCCAACGTGCAAAGATATTTATGTATATGGATACACATGATTGGATATTTTTATTTATAGAGATGATGATGATTATGGGCATTATGTGTTTGTGTTGATAACATTTTATTATTATGCATAGATGGATTTTAGGATAGGTATGTTAGGCATGGTTTGAGTCAGGTTATGGTCTAGGCATGGATTGAGTCAGGTTTTAGGCATGGTGGAGTTAGGTTGTAGGCATGGTTGAGTCAGGTTGTGGTCTAGGCATGGATTGAGTCAGGTTTAGGCATGGTGGAGTTAGTTTGTAGGCACGGTTGAGTTAGGTTGCGGTCTAGGCATGGGTGAAGTGAGTTAGGTTGTAATTCATTAATTTGTGCAATGAATGATGATATGGGTCATGGTTAAGATGTTTTATAATACATGCATGATGATGGTAAAGAAATGGTAGTCATAATAAATGTATGTTTTGATGATGATAAAAATGTGAAGCAACTTGTTGTTTGTGTGGTTTAATTTCCAATTTATGATATAAAAAGGAAACTAAGGAGGGTAGAATGTGATTTAGGAAAATGAAAGATGAATTGGTTAGAGTAGAGAGTGGCCGAGCTAACCTCCAAGGTCCCCATTCCCTCGGAGTTTTTCCTACATAGTCTTGGCTAAAATGAACCTCGGGCTGATGTAGTTCTCCCATAAGCTAGGGAAGAATGTGAGGAGGTAAGAGTATGGGTGGGTATGTTATAGGCATGATTAAGTCTCGGTATGTTAGGTATGGGTGAATTGTGGACTCATTGCTAGAGGTGATGTTGAGTGTGGTGGAAGAAGAAGATGACCCAAAGGTAAGCATTGAGGACCAACTCTGTATAATGTAATCGATACGTAATAAGGAAGGTTAAAAGATAAGAGGAGGAAAGAAAGCCACCTGATTTTTTTAGGATCATAACAAGTCATACTTGAGATAGGATGATGAACATAAGACCCTAAAGACATTTCATGATTGATTATTCTAAAGGTGTAAAGTATTCACATGACCACCAACCGTCATTGTTTGATGAGGTCCCTTGAGGCGTAGGAAATGAGAGTGATAATGGTGAGAGGGTGAAGAGTGGTTAGTTTTTATATAGTAATAGGTAGCATGCCTTTGTGGCAAGAGATCTAAGGTCACAATGGGCAAGTCCATGACTAAATGGGTGTTTTCTTTAATCGATGTTTGAGATAGACTAATAGATGTGGAAAGTCTATATGGGATGAGAAAATTAAATCCTTGAGGTCTTCGTGAAACGATCAATGCGGGAAGATTTAGATTCTCTCTCTTTTTTTGAAAGAACTTTATATAGCTTTCCTTCGAGGGAGTAGTCTATTTATAGCCATGATTGTAGAGAAGTAAGATGTCCTTTTGAGGGAGTTATCTCTTTATTGGAAGTTTTACTCAAGGAGTTGGATCCCATGTGAGGGCTTTGAAGTCATGGACAAGACTAAGGTGAAGAATAGAATTCTTTGTAGAAAGCGGTGAAATTACCATGGGATCTCATCTAAAGGTAGATGAAAAGTATCCATGAGAATCATGCTATGTGTAGTGCCGTGGTACACATAATTAAGAGAATGTAAAAGTGATAAGAATGCACATGATTCTTATTTAATCATTGGTGATGGTGTAGGAAGTGGATAGCGCTCAAAGGATGAGCATGGAAAGAGGCGGAAGGTGAGGTAGGAATAAAAGTCAACAATAGAATGGTCGAAGATGCAAGGCATTAAGGGGCTTAGGTTCAATTTTACCATTGAGTGAAGGTAAATGATAAGCACCTGATCCATAAGTATGAGTCATGATGTATAGTCCAAGCCAATTAAGATAAAATTTTCCACGTTCACTTTTTACTGTTTTGGTTTCATGTTTATTTTCTTTCAAAACAAGGTCACCAATGTGGAAGGTTCGTCCATGGACAAATTTTTCATAAACACGTTTGATATGTTTTTGGTAAACTTGCGAGATGGTCATGTGAGCATTAAGACGATGTTCTTCTAGTAACTCAAGTTGTGTTAAACGCAGTCCTTACGAAATTCATCATTAGTGAGCATGTCATGGAGATAAATGTGGAGTGAGGGAATCTGGACTACGAGAGGCAAAACAGCCTTTGTACCATAGACCAAAGAAAAGGGTGTGGCAGCGGTGGAAGTATGGATATTAGTGTGGTATGCCCACATGGAAAAAGGAATGTGCATATGCTAGTCCTTTCCAGATATATCGTTTACCACTTTCATGAGAATTTTGTTTACGGTTTTGTTGGTGGATTCGGCTTGGCTTGTTTAGTACATGGATAATAAGGTGATGAGAAACACGGTTGAATGTCAAGGCGTCGAAAGTTTTGCGGGGTTTTATTTTTAATTGTTTGTTGTTATCAAAGTGATGAGGCGATGTGGGACACCAAAGTGACAAATGATGTGATGATTAATGAACTCACATATTCTCTCGGCTTTTGTGGAAATGAGAGGTATGGCTTCCACTCACTTTGTGTAGTATTCAAGATGGCGATGATGATCCATTGATTTCATTGGGAAGAATGTGGATTGATCTCTCGACAAGATCCAAACCCCATTGAGAGAAGGGCCAATGGTCACGTGCAACTTGCAAGGCATAATCGGGTTTATGATAAAGGTTAGCATGTTGTTGGCATTTTAAACAATGCTTGATGTAGTCACAACAATTGTGGTTAAAAATTCACCAAGAATATCCTAGGCGAAGAATACACTTAGCAACAACGAGGCTGCTGAAGTGATCTCCACATATGCTATCATGAACTTCCTTAATCGTATAAGGAATTTGAGCTCGAAGAACACTAAGCAAATTCTATCGAAGATGAGTTTGTAGAGGAGGCCACCCACGATAATGTAATGAGAGATTGTTTTGAGAAAGAACCATTGTCCATTACGAGTTAGGTCGGTAGGCAAGATGGAATGGGAAAGGTAGTTTGACTATTGTTTATACCAAAGGTCACTCGAGTCGGGCGCAGTGGTTCCCGATGGAGTAAAATTCACAAAGTAAATAAGAGGGTGATTGATTTCTTTATATGGTGATAAAGATTTGAGAAGCCAAGAAAGCCATGGTATCTGCAAATTTATTGGTTGAGCGTTGGATGAGTTTAAATGGTATAGTAGTTGAAGGTGGTCAAAAGTATGTCTACATGATGTTTATAATTTTTAGTGTCTCATTACGACATTGGTATATACCATTGACTAGGTTTATGACCAATTGGGAATCACTAAAGATGTTGATGGATTTCACATCCAAGGCATAGGTAGCTTGGAGACCTAATGTGAGAACTTCTTATTCGGTAATATTGTTTGTCAATCGAAATCTAGTTTGAAATACAAAGGCATGGGTTCACCATCAAGTGGAATGAGGATAACACCTGCCCCACCCCACACCGACACTTGGGCCCCATGTCGAAGAAGAGTGTCATTTGTATGCGAGGATCGTCCAAGGAAAGGGAAGCAATTGACTCATCTGGAAAGTTAAAATTAGAAGGTTGATCCTGGAAAGAGGTGTGTCGGCGAATTGGTTAGCAATAGTTTGGCCCTTGATGGAATTTTGATGGATGAATTCGAAGTCGACATCGGCTAGAAGCATAAGCAGCGTGCGGCAAGTTGATTTAGGTAAGGTTTTCATACATGAAGTGTAGGGGGTCGGTGTTGGTCACAACATAGGTTTTGTGATTAAGTAGGTAATGGCGGAGTTTTGTGGCAATGAAAACAAAGGCTAAGATTTTTTTTTGGCATGGGCGTATCAGGTTTCATAGTCTAAAATAGTATGGTTTATGTAATAAACCACCTGCTCCCCTGTTTTGTTCATCGTGATGAGCAAGCATGGCCCTGAAGGAGTGATCGGTAGCGAGATGTATATGTAGAAGGGTTTATTGTCTTTAGGTGGAATGAGTACGGGTAGTTGGAGAAGGTATTGTTTTAAGTCCTCAAAAGCTTTATAGAAGTCATTATCCCATTTAAAGGAGACATCCTGCTTGAGAAGATGATGAAATGGTTGACACAAATTAGACAATTGCAAGATGAAACAAAGTGAATAAACTATAGCTTACCTTGCAGGGATATGAAGTTGCTTAATATTAGTGGGTGGAGGCATTTCAAGAATGGCCTTGACTTTAGCGGGGTTAACTTCTATACCATGTAAGGAAATGATAAATCCCAGAGCTTTCTTGAGAGAACCGTAAAGACACTTCTTGGTTTGAAGGTGAACACAATATTTACTAAGGTAGTCAAAGATGGTATTTAGGATGGTGAGGTGCTCAGTACCATTTAGATTTGGCCAAGAGATCATCCACGCAATCTTCTAATATATGATGCATGATGTCATGGAAGATATAAGTCATAGCTGCTTGGTGATAGGTGGCCCCACATTTTGAGGGCCAAAAGGCATGATGCGGTAGTAAAAGGTCCCCAAGGATGATGAATGCATTTTTGTGTTGATCCTCTAGGGACAACAAGATTTGGTATAACCCAGAAGCCATCCATGAGTGACAAAATCTCGTGACCCGAGAGGTAAGGTCAACCAGTTGGTCAATACCAGGTAAAGGAGAGTTGTTTTTAGGAAAGCTAGATTGATGACACAAAAATCCAAGCAAATGTGGAGGGCCCGTATCATCTTAGTGATAGGGACAATGTTGGAAATCTGCGAAGGATAATCAATGGGTAAGATGAAAGAAACAAAAGGATGTGCTGAATTTCTTCTTTGACCGGAGGAGCAATGAGAGGTGCATTTTCCTCGGCTTTTGTTTGTGGGTTTGGCATCGGGAATGGTTACGATATTGTGGACCACTATGGTGGGGTCAACACCGAGTATGTCTGCGTAAGACCAAGATAAAGTGTAGTCATGGTTTTGACAAAGGAAGTGATGGATTTTGTTCGACATCATCTAAAGATTGACTGATCTTTAGGATGTGTGGGTTATGTCCTAAGTATGAATGTTGATTTTGATAGTCGATTCATTCAACATGGTTTTCCTCTTATATGGTAATGACCAATGAATATATGAGTCTTCGAAATAATGTAGGTGAGTATAGATTCATCATCCTAACATTGAATGATGTTAATAGAAGGTGTATCCTCGTCGACCATTTCAAGATACGGGGAAGGGAAGAGAGGAAGGAGCCTTGCCCTCATGTTGATAAGTTAGAGACCCCAAGGAAATGGTGTTTATGAAAAAAAAATAGGAGGAATGGATTACGGATCCATTGACTCTATTGGTGAAGGTGGTGAAGGTGGTGATGGTGGTGAGAAAGGTGGAGAGGGTCCAATGTCCTCAATGAGTTTTGTTATCTCTCGAAAGTGCACCCTATAGAGAGATGGCTGCAGGTTTTCTAAGCTTGCACAATTGATCTCTCTTTTGTAGATACAATGGAAACACCTCAGGTTTGTGGGTATACCTATTTTGAGGTGAGTCTCGGTATCAAGGCCGGTTCCTTATTGGTGTATACTAAACTACTTTCTGGGAGTTTTGAGAGTAAAAGATGACTGTAAAAATGACTAAAACTAAGGTGATACACCAAATTTGTATGAGGGATTTGACCGAGTATATGCACAACTAATTTGGGAAGGATTCTTGATGCACAAACCAATCTTTTTTCTACATAATATATAAGGGAAAAATACTTGATTGCACTAAGAAAATATCACAACAGCAGTGTTAATAAGTTAACATGCACATTAAAATTAAGTAGAAAAGACTTAATTTGTAGTAGGGTAAGGTAATTGATCAGGGAATTTGCATTCACAAGACTAATAGAAACATACACAAGACTGTAAAATAACTTGGAAAGGAAGAAAATACTTCACACTCAAAGGGAAAAACTGGAAAAATTTGCTTCAGTACTCATATATCCAAAAGTCCTCCAGTCCTCTCTTAGTGCTTTGCAAAGGCACACAATATATAGCAAAAATAAAATTCACCCTCTCCCTAAAAATAGCCTAAGGCTTGTACTCACCCATGCATCTTATTTTTATCCTTTATTTAATAATAGATAAAGGGAAAAATAGAGCATGCAATTACAAATAGGCATTATTAGCCTTACTTACATTACAGTCAAACTGAAGTTGACTATTCTTTTTTAAGAAAAGAAGGATGAATAATTTGCTAAAAAATAAGGTTTGCTTGCTAGGCAATTCTCTTTCCATGAACATGCAACTCTGTCTTCTTCTCTATTTTGTCCTATTGTGAAGGCATGCAAAAAACAACTCCCTATATGTGAGCAAAATAATTACAATACTTAGCAATATTTGCAAAATAATTCCTCCTATGGGGACCACCTGCTATGTGCACATGTTCTGATATTGACATCTCCTTTAAAAATGGTCACATGAGTGATACTTTGCAAATCAACCCTAGCTCCTTGGAGTGGGGACCACTTGTGGTTGTGAACTCTTGTCTTCATTGGGTTTGGCCACTTTTGTGGACTTAGCATATACTATGGTTTTTTTAAAATATGTGAGGCACTTTGTAAAGGCCACCATATTATGCTCGACCACCTTTGATTATGTTGGCCTTGGCATATTATAAAACTCACCTTTTCGGTGATCATGGTATATGATTTGGTCGGCCCCTTTTGATTATTTGAAGCATGCACTAAAGTTAGACTTTCAAAAGTCATTTGCAATGATTTATTATTTGATTTGATGATGTGGGCTGGCCCCTTCCCCATGGTGACTCACCCCTCCATGCATTTTGTTGGTGGAAACCTAACTCAGGTCGAGTTTTCTTTGATATTGTTGATCATTTTGGGCCATTGATTTCACCTCTGTTTGATCACGAGTCGTTGATCTTCGATTTGCGGTTAGGGTTTCACCCCTTGCATTTAATAGGGTAGGTGACATTGACTGTAGTTAATCATTTTGAGCCTGAGCATGATCCTCAGCCTTTGATCTTCATCCTTGATGCTTTCTGATCGTTGATCCTTGACCATGGTTGAGTCCTATTGACTCGTCTCTCGAGTTTCCATACTAAAGGATGGCTTCAACCATAATGATCACTTCATTTGGTTTTTGTGATGCGGGCGAAGCCCTGGAAATTTTTCCTTTGATGCCATTTCCATCTTCCCGAGCTTGGACCCTCTACACACTAGTTCTCTGAGTTTGTGAAGCTTTGTGAGTGGAAGTATTTGATCTGTGAGCTCGGCACTGCGTTATTTTTAGTCTCTGTTTTACTTCGTTGGATGGCCGCCACTATTAGTGCTTTTCGGGTTTCCTGTGTCTTCACCTTCAGAGTTGTGTGAGCTTCTGGGTAAGCAATGTCACTGCACTTGAGTTCATGATTTACTTTCGGCTTTTGATCTTTGTGACTGGTAAGTCGATTCCCTTCATGGGTATTTGGTAAAATGAAAAGAAATCCTTTACTGAACTGGATCTGTAGCTTATTTCTTTTGAGGTAGAAACATGATGGCTCTATCGCAAAATAATGGCCTTTATTTCTATATGAGTTTTGATGGTCGACACTTTCTGATTATCCAAATTTTAACTGGTTCTAAAGTTTCTGTGTTGCTAAGAGAGCTCAAATCTGGGTACATTTTCTTTACAATTGCACTTGTGACGGTTTCTTCAACTTTGTTGTGTCATGTGACTTCCACCGCCATTAATGATATCTGAACCTCTCTGCCTTTGGAAGCTTTGCATTTTTGAGCTCAACATTCATTTGGGTCTCCATTATTTCATTACAGTATTGCTCCTCCCTTAACTCTAGGTCTGAACATTTCTTGATTTTGGGTATTCAAACTTCATTTCGGCCCGATTCTGGACTTTTCCTTGAGGGTTTACTGAATATCTATGGCTCGGCCTTGGTCATCTCGAGTTGAACCTTGTTCTGAGCTTTCTCTCCTTTATTTGAACTTTAATGATTCCAATTAATGTTTTTATCAATTGTCAGGATCTGTACACACTCTTATAATGTAACTTGAATATGATTTTAATGGGAATAACAAGCTCTGAAATACAGTAATGTTTCTTTGATTTGTATATGTGTGAGTTTTCTGATTCAAAGTTCCCCCACCTAAGTTCATGTCCTGAATAATGTGTCAAGCTCTTTTACTTGCTACTTGGATCCACTCCTTATAAAATTATCCCTTGAATGTAGGCTATGGAACTTTTCGTTTGTAGGAAAAGGCCTCCTTCTGATATGGGTATTCATATTTTCATTTTCTTTCTTGATTCTGTCATTAGTTTTCAAAAAATAGAAAGGCCTTCTGAAGGATTGAGATTTACTTCTTGTTACTTAAACACTGAGTTCCCTGCTTCTGACTAGACTTTGTACTTTTAGCATTTCATCCTTGTGCAGATTCCTTTACCTCAATGTTTAGCACCTTGGGTTTTGCACTCTGTTTGAGCTTTTGGTGTCTTCCATGATCAAGAAGATCTCTTTAATTCTTTGTGTATTTCCCTAGTTCTATTTAACCATGAATCTTGTATGTGCTTTCTAGAAATTACAAGCAATTCATCTGTTCTGAAACTATAGATAACTTTTATCTTTGTAGTTGTAAATCTTGCATTCAATTTTGATCTCTAAAGCTTGTTTCTCTCAGATAGAGGCTTTATTTCTTTTATAGTAACATTTCTAGCATTCTAAAAAAATGTAAAATGTTGATTTTTCATGGCGAAGCCCTGGCAAATTTTTCCAAAATTCTATCTTCCATCCATTTCCAGCATGGACATGTTCCTTGCCTACAAGTATCCCCTCTATTCTGAAAAATTTGAGCTCATGAAGACCTGTAGCTTAATCTGGTCTTTGCTTGTATGGCTACTATATGATGATCATTCATGCACTTTGTGTCTTCTATAGCTTACTTTAAACTTTGTTCTTGTATCTACTTTTAATGTCATCATGAGATAGATTCTTTTGTTCACCTGTAATGGCTTCTACTTATGTTGTAGATGAGTACTACCTTGCTTGAATGAATGTACTTCATTGATATTATAGTAATTTTGTGCTCTCATATCTGCTTTATTTTGAAAACTGCAACTTAGAAAAGCTGAAATTTGTAAGATTATCTTGAATTTCAATTCACTTCAGCTATTTAAGTTATAAAGAATTATTTTCTGCATTATATATTGTATTTCCTTTCATTACAGACTTTGATATGTATGCTAAAAAATCTGAAATGTTGATTTTATAAGGCGAAGCCTGTCAAATTTTTTAGAATCTTCTCTCTCATCCTATTTCAGCTTGTAATCCTTTTTCTTTTAGCTTCAACTTGTTGAAATCGATTCTTCCTCTTCTTTTAAATTGAAGAATGTACTTCATTGATATTGTCTCTTCCGAGCTCTAACCTCTTGTATTTGCATAATGTTTTCTAAACTTTGAGTTACACTTTTACTTCTTCTTAGCATCTACTTATGACTTATTTATTTCTCTCTTTGCCGCAACTTTGTACCTACACACTTAGGAAAACAGTTAGGAAATATTTAGGATTTTTGGCCTCTCTTATGTCCATGTTTTCTTCTTTCTTTTCACTTTCTTCTTTCTAAGTGATTAAATCATGCATGGAGTTTGTCCTTCAAGTAGAATACATCTCCTATTTAGGGGAATATTCATATGCATGAAGTAGGATAGTGTAGGAATATGGTTTTCCCACTGAGCTCAGTGATCGATGATTGAATTATTTTTGCTTTTTAGGTACCATGACTTGAGGATGAAGGATTTGTCAAGGAGATTCTTTGTGACAAAAAGAATATACAAGGCAATGATGGGTTCACCCTCATACTCCTTTGCTTTCTCTTTCATGCATGGGTTTCTTTCTTTTGAGTAGCTTTACTTTACTTTTCGATTACATCCTGTGGCTTGTGTGGGAAACATTTGACTCTCCTTATGAATTAAACATTGAATTCTATAAATGAGTTGTATATCTCTTTTTGCATTTCTTCTTTACGTATGGATTTTATAGTGAACTAAACAACTAAGTGACATAATTGAATGTCTTAATCATAAAGGAAATAACATTGAATAGAACTTGTAACATTCAGTAATGAACTCGATTTTCTGGGATTTGCACTTATGTTTGTTGTTCCAAAATTTACACCTTGCACCAACTCTGCGCACTGGGCGTCCTCATCAAGACAACACAACTTTGTCCTTCGGGACTTGTGTTCTTTTATTGAGGATGGTCATGAAAGCAGAACTATGTGATATGTTATGTTTTGTAATAGCACGGATAATAGCTGCATGTTTCATGTAATCTTCTAAACAAATAAATAGTAATGACATAATCTGATGTGATCTCCCCTAGCTTAGGTATAATTCACCAATGTTATCCATCTTAAGGAAGTTTGAGTTGCCCATTTTTTCACAAGTGAAAAAATTGTCAACAAGTTCAATGCTAGCCTTTTTGATAGGTGGTTCCGTAAAGCCAATACCACTACGGTCATTATGTTTGTGGGTAGTACATGGAATAACAATATGGTGGCCTTGCTTGTAAAATCCAAAAAAACAACCTTTCCATACACATCGGCATAGGAAGGTGTGCGAGAAACGACAATTGGTAAGTGATTGGAAGTCAATGGAAAATGGGTAGTTTTGTGACAAAGTGGTTCAGGTGTGTAAGTGGTAGTATCAAGTTCCCCATAGGTGAGATTGGTACGAAGGTGGGGAGGACCATAAAGGAGGCGCTCTCCTATATGGTGATAATAATAAGGTCTTTGGTGAAGACATACATACTCTTGTGGAGTAAGGAATGTGTTGACACTATATAGGTGATACTCCCCTAGAGTGAGGCATTGAAAAATGCCCTCGAGGATTGGCGGTTAGTATGTGGGTAGCTAGAATAGAGGATGTGTCGGAGGTCGGATCGGAGGTAGAGCTAACGAATTGGGAGTCGATGGTTCGACTATGGAGGTTGTGTAGCGATAGGAATGGAGGATGTCGGTGTGGTTAAGGTAGCGGCTGCACTTTGGTGAGGGAGGTTTAAGTGACATGGTAGTGGTTGGGATAATGGGTATGAGCATGTCATTGGGTCGATAAAGCATGTTGTAAGTTTCAAAAGGTGATGGGTCGGTTCGAATGGTATAGGTGTATCCTTCATGCTCAAACTTTACACAACGATGCAAAGTGGAAGGAACACAACCCATGACACAAATCCAGGGTCTACCAAGCAACAAGTTATATTAAAATTCCCCCTCCAAGACGTAAAATAACTCTAGAATAGTGTGGGGGCCACATGAACATGGAGGATGACGGTGCCAAGTGTATAGGTGATAGCATCATTGAATGAACGCAACATGATGGGATGTTTATGCATACAATTTTCAGGTATGCACATTTGATCAAATGCATGGGAGGAAATGATATTAATTCTAGCACCCCCATCGATCATAACACGTCGTACACGTATATCATCGATGTGGCCAAAGATGAAGAGAGTTAGGTCAGGTCATGATTTTGGTGTGGTGTGTCTCTTCCTCACGAGAAGCTAAGGGTGGCTACTTGATGAGTAGTTGGAGGTGTAGCCGACGAAGGTAATTTGGTGAGAGAGCTACATGATGGGGTGTGATAAAGGAGGCCACGGTACAATCATTGGGTAAAACTTCAATATATTGAAGGACCTCCATAAGAGCTTAACAATGGGATTCCGAGGTTTAGAAGAGGTCATATAAGGACATTTTGAGGGGGATTGGTGTAGTTGTTTGAGCATCGCGTGGTGTGAACCCATTAGAAATAAGATATGTGGTGCCACGAATAGTGATTTTAGGTGTGGGTGTAGATGGTATGTTGGGTGTAGGATTGGTTGGTGAGTGGTTTCCTTTTCCTTACCTTTTTCCTTTTAAGCACACATAGCAACATGGATCATGTTGATCTGAGGTGGGGAGGTAGGTGAGGTAGGTGATCCATGAAAGGTATAGTGACATGAAGGGAAAAAGCCTAGTGGTGGGAAGGAACCTTGTGAGATGAATTGAGCACACTGACATTTGGGTGGAGGTTTGATGAGTTATTTGATGTGAACCATGTTAATTTCAAATCTCGGAGGTGGTTCTAGGAGTTGTGGGGGTAAAGGTCTAGGTCATTGAGTAGGCAGTGAGGGAAGAGCTGTGAGAATGGGTGTTGGTGAAATGTGGTCGTGATCAAGAAGGTCATCATCATCAAAGTTTTCTTCGGGAGGACACAACTAGATAAGAATGGTTTTTAAAGCTTTATAGTTCTCTACATCGTGCCCTAACACATGATGGTAGGCACAAATTTTGGTGTTGTCGAACCCCTTTGGTTTGGGTTTGAGTGGGTCATAAGGTCTGAGAGGTGGTAATGTGATGATAGAAGTTTCAAGGAGGTTGGTTAAGATTTTGGCATAGGACCCCGCTAGTGGATCACAATGGGAAGTGAAGGTGGGTTTGGGTGTAGGCACGACAGACTGTAGAGGAATGGTCTTTGCACGAGGGGGAGTAGGTCGAGCTATGGTTTTAGGTGTTGGTGTGATCTTAGGTGTTGGTCGTGTTTGTTTGGGTAGGGGTATGGTAGACAAAGTGGCGGAGAGAGTGTGTGGTTTTTTCTATCTTATTAGAGGTAGCATATTTTTATCTTTATGTTTCACCTTCTTGGGTAAAGGTGATATGAGCACACAAGCTCTAGAAGAAAAGGCGATGGTAGAAGGGGGTGTGTCACCCATGGGGATAATGGAGGTCTTTGTGAAGGTAGTTATGTATAGGTCATGAAGTATGTGTGAGGGAAAGAGATCGAAATGTTGAGGGTAATGAAGAAGCTATCGATGGTATTGGAGGTATGAGTGGTAAAGATGCTATAGGTACAGGTGTAAGTCATGTTGGGTGCTTAGGTATGGTAGAGTGCTGCGAGGGCTGAATGGGTTGCTACATTTTTAATTTATCGGTGGGTGTAGGTTTCTTAACCGTGTTGGAGGGTGAGGTCTTAGGACGAGCGAAAAGGGTGAAGGTGATGAGGTTGGAGTATGAGATTTATGGGATTGGTTCTTCTGTTTGGGGGTTAGAGTAGGTTTGGTGTTGGCTTTGGAGGATGTAGCTAAATCTAATTTGATGGGTGGATGAGTAAGGCTAGCGGTTGGGATGACCCCTAAGGCAGTAATAGGTTTAGGTAAGGAAGATGATGTAGGTGTGGGTTTGGATTTAGATGCATGTTGGGTTATGGGTAGAGGTGTGAGTTGAGTCATGAGGGGTATCGTGGTGGAATTTGTGATAGTTGTAGTTGTGTTTGGTTCAATTGGCTGAAATATTTTTGGGTAGATAGTGGAAGTGTCAGCAAGTGACATCTGCATTTGTGTTGAGACAAGAAGTAGAAGACGCCCCCAAAGTAAGGCCCTATCCACATAATCTAGGTGATCGAGCTAGGCATGAAAAAGGCACTGCTTGTAGGTGAGGTTGATGAGGATCCAATGGAAATTCCCGTAAAATGAGTCTTAGAAATGGGGAACTTGCTTTAGCTTCGACCCATGGAGTAAGAGAATGAAAGTAAGTCCACAGGATCTTGGGTACACGATGAAGAATGGCCACCTAGAGGAAAAGGTATTTCTACTAGATCCTTGATAGGTGGAGGAGAAAATGGGTGCTCCTCGTGGGTGGAGGAGATAATGTGTTCTTCTCTGTGAGTGGAGGAGATGAAAAATTATCATCTATGGAATGGATAAATCTTGTGGGTGACATCTCTCTAGGTGGAGAAGTCAAAGGAAGAGAATTTTTATGTTAACGGGAGTCTCCTTCATGGGTGAGAGAGAGATGAAGGGTTTCCCTCTATGGGTGGAGGAGTAGGTGAAGTGGGTTCAAGTGTAGGTGGAGGACCTCGAGCTAATATTTCCTCTATGGAAGGAATATGAGGTAATTGGGTAGCGATGGATGTATCACTTTGAAAATAGCATAGACCTCGTGGGTATGGCTATCATCGATTGAGGACTCTCTAGTTTGATTGGAAGAAGGGGCATGATTAGGAAAGGGTTTCTTGAAGATGTGTAGGGTTTGATTAGCGGGTGCGTTAGAATTATCCAAGGTTAACTCGTCTTTCTTGAGCATTTCTTAGACAATGTTTTTGAAAGGGATGTAATTTCTATCACTATGACCCTTCACTCGATGATAGTTGTAGAAGTCATGCTCTTTATACCATACGGGTGTGGGGCAAGTAGGATCAAAAATAGCGTGTGGTTTTATGGGAGGAAGAGTGATGGACCCAACTTTAATGAGCTTTTCTAAGATAGAATAAAAAGGTTCCCCAATTGGGGTGTATTTCCGTTGTTCTGTTTGAATTGAAAAGTCAGGACGGGAGAATGATTAGATGAGGACTAGCTTTGATTTGATGGATGAGTTGGGCTGGCCTTGAGTACCACCGTGTTAGTGGTTCCCTTGTCTTTTGAATAATTTTACGTGGTTTCAAAGCGAAGAGGTATCATTTGATTTGAATGCTGAATTCTTATTGCGTAGTTGGATTTTCTTCTCTTAGATGGCCCGAATCTCTAGCTTTCATGCCATGGTGAATGCCTCATTGAAGGTTTAGAAAGTCTAGACCTGCAGGGTTGGCGAGATATGTCTAGCACAAGCCCACATGAAGAGCTCTATGAGTTCGGTTTGTGGTAGTTAGAATGTGAGTTGATTAATCAGGCTATGCCGATGAGTAACAAAATCATGATTGATTCATCATCGTACTAATGTGTAGAGTAGAGTGCATCATGGTAACCTTCTTAATGACATTGATGGAGAAATGATCCAAGAAGGCTTGGGCTACTTGATTGAATGAGAAGATAGAATGTCTAGGTAACCCACTATACCAGTCTAATGCAGGTTTGGTTAAAAACAAGGAAAGGTCCTCGAAACAAAGTGTCATCATGGACGATCAAATAAAAACCATGTTTGAAAGGCGAAAGTGTTATTTGCAGGTGCTTTTTTATTGAAACGGTTGAATTTAGACATTTCCCAATGCATGGGATATGGACAGATAGGAATGGATGGGTGTATAGGCTCATTACAAATCTCATCATAGGTGAGAGTGTTGCGGGAACCAGAAACTGATGCTTCCAATGTTTGCATCTTGTCCATCATTAACTTGATTAGGTCATTGGTAGGTTGTGATGGTTGGGTGACTCCTGTAGTGTAAGAGGGTTGGTGTTGGGCATATGACAAGGGTGGCATTCCAATATATGGCACTTCCGTATAGGTAGATTGAGAAGGAGGGAATGAAATAGGGGGTATGTACCCAGAGTGAATGATAGATGAAATGGGAGGATGCTGATAGTATGTATATGGAGGTGGGAGGGTTGTGGTGACCCTAGTGGAAATGGAGGCTAAAGGCGTGGGATAGAAAGGACAATGTTTTGGAAAGGGGTAGTGGTCACGACACCGGAGGGTGGTTGTGTAGATATGAGTATATACAAGACAATAGGTACAAATGAAGTTATGTTTTGGGTTGTTGGTGAAGGTATAGTGGATGTAGCAGTGCAATAGATGTGGCGGACATAGCGGTCATAGCGGTATGGGGCCCAGTGCGAAAAGCGACTTGGGGCAAGGAAAATATAGGTAGCGCGAGCTAGAAGAGGTTGGAGCAGAAGTAGGAGTGAGTGTCGAGGGGAATAGATACGGGCATGGCATATGTCAGCTAACCCAAGGCATCTTGAGTGTATGAGTGGGAAAGATAAAATTGCAAGGTGGCGGGGTTCTAGTCAAGGAATTGTGTGAACTCCTCATTTCTGTGGTGACATGATAGGTTGGGTAGGATCTATGGGTGATAAAATAGAAGGTGGTGAAGGACTAGGTGGGAGTGGTTGTGAATGGTGTGGAATATGAGGGTGTTTTCTTGGCTTCAAGTCAGCACCATGTGAACAAGCAACGATGTGGATGGACTACTTTACGTAAATGACACAAAAATACAACGAGATAGGATAAATAGGCGGTTGTAGATGAATTGGGGTTAAAATGTCTACTAGAAAATTACACATGCTAAGCGATGCCGAGTTAGGTTAAACGACGCCTATCCCAGTGTAAGCTGTAATCGGTCACTATGGAAAGTGGATAGTTGGTCAAAACAAGGAAAAAGGCCAATAATTTTCCCAGTATGCAAGATGTTGATGGAATTACCAGGTAAGTGAATATGATAAGAGTGACAGAGACTCTAAATAGTCAAAGAAGGTGAATAGGTGTCCTTTTGGGTAGGTTAACCAAAAGAATAGTGAACCGACGCCGGTTGAGTGAAACCGATGGCGGTCTGCGGACCGATACGGTCAGCTTTGTGAAATTGAAACAGAGATGAAGAAAATGTTGTTGTGAGTTAAAATTAAATGTGGAATCAAAACCCAGAGTTCGATAATGATGAGAATATGGTCGGGAACACTCGGATGAAGTTGGAATACACCAACTATGATGAGGAGCGTGTATGGGGAAATTAAAAAAAATGAAGAACGTGACCTCTCACCTTAAAATGCAAGACAAGTAGAAACACTAAGAAAATACGATCCTAAGAGTTATTTTTCTATTATGTTTGTTTAGCTTAAGCTATTTAAGGACTAACTCATGAACTTTAGAATAGAATTTTTACGGTGAGGATGACTTCATACGAAGGAGATCTACAAGGAGAGGTTTTAGGTATGTTATGGCGGGCGGGCCATCCTTTGATGGGGTAATGGATAGAGATAACTAGTAGGGTTTCCACCGTGCCGTGATCATGTGATCACCTACGGCTTCTTCGGTGAGATGTTGTTTAAGAATTTTTATATATTTTAATTTTTTGATGTTAGGGTAAGACTCAGAGAGAAAAAGAAAGGAAGTGCTTTTCTACGATTCATTTGTCAACCATCAGTTGGGCATGAATTCCAGCGTATAGGTTTCCCTCAATTAATGTGAGCTAATGTAGAGAAGTAGAATGAAATGAAACGAGTTTTAAACCCAAATTGAAATGTTGCATTCGATGAAAAAAGATGAACAAGAGAAGGGATGCTCTTTCACTAATGCGATACTAATGAAAGGGAAGAAGTTTTCTTTTTAAAGCACCAAAATACGATTGCTTTTAGACAATAGAAGAAGAGAAGGTTCCAGGGAGAAAATTTAATGTAAGAACTTTTTAGAAAAGAAACAAACATACAACCTTTTCACCTAGAAATGAAAGAATGCAAAGAACCCAGAATGGGTCCCACCAGGCATGCCAAAATGTTTCACCTGATTCTAGAGTGTTTCTTCGAATGTTGATGAAATAGATAAGGGTAAAGGGCTAGGAGGAATACCTGTTAAGATGTTGGTTGTAGGTTATTTCCCTTGTATGACTTATGAATTTATACCTGATCGTGGAGCTTCCTTTTTCTTGGAGGAACTACGAAATGGAAAACAAGACCACCAAATAATAGTTAAATAGTTTATGCGGTGAAGCGCCTAGTGTGTCTAGATCCGGGAAGTGTGATTGTTCTAGATGGTATCAACCCACTATTTAGAATAACTTAATGCTATCAATAAAGGAAATATTACTGTAGTTAAAATGATTTAGGTATCTCGTTAAATCTCTCTGATAAGAAAATTGATTCACAACAGGCTAAGCTATGACTAAATCTGAAGGTTAAGGTCTTGGTCAGGGTACTGGTATGGGTCAAGGTGAGATTCTGGGTGATTTTGGGTATTTGGTGGAGGTTTAGAAGCTTTGTTCTTGGTTTCTAGTAAAAGACATAGAGAATTACATTGGTCTAATATGACCGATGTCGGTTTATCTTAATAGGCTACGGCTGCGGTAGCAACGGCATCGGTATGGTCATGGTACAAGAAACTTAGTAAAATGGGGTGGGGTGATAGATCTGAGGCTGGATGGGCGTGGAAGAGAAATGGAAGGGTTCGTGTGGGTCTCGGTATGCACATGAATGATTAAAATATAGATATGGGCGTTCAAGGTGTGGGTAAAGGGATGGTCAAGTTTACATAGAGGTAAAATGGTGGGGCATGGGAATGGGAGCTGAAACTAACAACAAAGGTAAAAGGATCTACTCAAATGATAATGAACCAGTGCAGGTTAACAAAACTTACTTGTTTGTGCGAGCTTGATGTCTAGTTGGCAACGGTGGGTTATCAAATGGAAGGAACTTGGTGTGGTGCTTACGCTTCCTCGAGATGCTCCCATGAAGGAAAATGGCTCTGTAGTTACTTTTGGTGCTAGCTATGGATACTTTGATGTGCGTTCTAATGGTGGTTCTGCTTCCATGCAACTCTGGTTTCGTCACTTGTTCTCGAAAGATGTATTTTCTACCTCTAAACAATGTACTAACCTTGAAATAAGGATGTTTTGGGAGTTAAATGGTAACGGACAAAAGTTTTGGGTTAACCGGCGGCGGTTTAGGGTGACCGACGTTGGTTAGGGTAGGATTTCCTAGGTTTTCTAAAATGGGTAGATCCTTTTGATTTTCTTGGATCTCACCCATTTTTTCTCCACGGAATAGAATGGAAACCTCCTTCTAACAGACGGGGAATGTGGTTAGAGGGAATATAGGATTTTATTTTTAGGGTTTAGGTAGGTCTTAGTTAGTTATGGAAACATACTAAGAATAGGTCTTAGGGTGAAGTGGCTAGATGAGGTGTCTAGGTGAGGTGGATATGTAGGCATTATCTCAATTAGGATATTAAAATAATAAATATTGTGAGATAATGAATTAATTTAATTAAATTAATATTAGAGTGGGATGAAAGGGGCCATGGTTAGGTGAATGTGTTCAAGGTGTTTGTTTGATGAGGGACCAAGGGGAGTGTGACCCAATTTTGGTGTCTACAACTTGTAGTATCACTAATGGATCATGCATCATCCCACTAGAGGATTCCCTCTCTAGATGGCTCAAGTACTTCCGGATCTCGAATGGCGCGCATATAAAAAAATTCATGTCTTCCTCACTTAAAGGATCCAAATAACATGTGGAATTCCCATATCTCAAAGTGATGAAAACCCATTCTTGCTTATTCTCAAAGCTAATGTAGCCCTTGTTGAACCCTAGATCAAAATTATTTGCATAACACCATGGGTGCCAAGTAAATCTAGGAATCCGTATGCCTCTCTGCAAGTGCTAATACCTCAAAATATGCACGAATGAACTTGTCTCCTTTTATACTAATGGATGCATCATTCAATATGCCAATTGGAGTGGCATAGGTTCGATTTTCCATAAACAATACATTAGAGGATGGTTGTAATAGAGGTCTTCCCATCTACACCCAGGCATCTAAAGTAAGCACATTAACTTAGGTGCCTATATCAATCAATATTTTACTCAAAATCCACCCATCTATGAAAATATTCAAGGTGATCTCTTTATCATAATCCAAGCTATGATGAGGAAGATTAGTGTGCAGAATCTTCTATCCATTCTAAGTACTTGTGCATAGAGTTTTCCCGTTAATCATTTCCCTAGTAATGGAATAATATTACGGTAGTGCAAATCCTTATGTACTTCTTTGAGATCATCAATAAATAACTAGGACATCTCTTCTTCCTTCCTCTGCTCTAACCACGTGACTTATTTTTAAACATTATATCTCACCCTAAAGATTTCTGAGCACCTCCATGGTATCTGATAAACCTCCTTCTAATGTGTAGGATTTACTTATCGTGCATACAAAACCTCCTCCTTAGTAATGGTAGGATTTTATTGTGACGTTTCTATGGCATGCACATCTTCATCATGTGTATGGATCTTTACAAGAACCACCTCCGGTTCTAGGGCCAATTTCGAATCCATTGGTTTTCTATGGTGCAATTGTATTCGAACCATACTTGTGCCCTTGTTCTTGTTTATGCTGCTTACTAAGATGCTCATATAAGTGCAAGAACTCTTCATAATTATGGTTCTTTCTAAAAAGAACAAGTAATATTCGAGGACATTCATGTCGGTGCTGATCAGAGATCCACACATATAACATGTTCCACGGGAAAACCACCTTGTCCACGGCCTTGACCCATTAATCCACCAATATATCCTCGGATTTTACCACAAATGCCATCAAAGAACTCTCCATTCTGTTCATATCACCCTTGAGTGTGATCATGATCATTTTGCGTAGTTTGACCTTTTGATTATTTCCAACTCCCTTCTATTATACACCAATATAAATGGCATCATAGATTTGATCAATCAATTTGTAGTCCTCAATATTATGAGTCGTGGACGAAAAATTATTGCAATAGCATGATACATTTTTACTTATCGCGCATTGCAATAGTGGACACTAGCTTACATCATTGTCTAAATGACATATTTCACAGTTCAATAACAATGATCACACTTGATCTACAAGAAAAACTATCCTTAGTTTTCCCTTCTACTTCACAATCCATACACCAAACTTCCATGTGCATCTCATGCGTTGAATTGGCCGATAGTTTCTCTAACTCCTTTTCCATTGCTAAAATTTGAGCCTCAAGGAATGGGCTTACTCCAATATCTATACTTCTAACTACTTACATAATGTTGCTTCAAGTACTTCGCATGGATATTTGTATGTCTTATGTGATAGCGCTCTCATAAAGGTGTGATCAATCCTCTAACACACCATTATGCATGCTAAATGACATGGATACCATAAGAAAAATTTGAAAATAGTGTTTGAAAACGAACATCATATTCTTAAACACTCTTAGTAGGTCCCTAATTTATATCCTTAAGTATGGTTATGCTCTTCTACTTAAACCTAGGGATATGGAAATCCTTGAGGAAATCATCTCATAATGTTATATAATCCATGCAATTCTTATCAAGGTAAAACTACCTATACCACTGTGTGCACCTTTGAAAAGTAGTTGCAAACCGACTTGCCTTACACTCGAAGCCATGATCCCTTTTACGCACCACATTATTTCACACATATGCACATTCTTAACAGAATATTCTATTCCCTATATTACGGAAGACAAAGTGACATCTCTATGTATATATTTTGTGGTTGGTGAGGAGCTTGCCCTCCATATCCGAACTTCCTATGTTACCTTTGCCTAAAGATCCACCGGATCAATAGCCAAGCCAGTAGTAGGGATTGAACTATAAAAGACACTTCCCTTTGTCCTAATAATGGTACTAAACTGAACTCCCATACTTTGAGAAGTGGTACTACTCTCTAGAGGTAATCCCATAGTTTTTGTGCCTATATTATTTGATGATGTGCCTAAGAAAGTACCTCCAACAGTTCCCAAATAATAAAGAGGACGTTTTCCCAGCCTTTAAACTACTTTCTATTTGGTTCACTCTCATTCTTGTTGATAAGTTAACTCCACCACTTTCTATTCTGCCACCCAAACTATCTTGAAGACTACTGGTTGTACTAGAAACTTGAAATCCAAGTGCAAGGGCTAGGTCACCATCTAGATTCGAGATGCATGCTGCGGCCCATATTGTCTCTCTGACGTGCTCTCGTAAGAGGCCGAAGAGGTTCCATGCCATTATTTCCCTAATGAGGGAGTAGAAAATTCCCTGGCTCCATAGTGGATGGTGTTATAGAGAGAAATCCTTCACGATCCATTGCTCTCTGTAACACCATCCACTCTGACCTCGCATTGTTTTCCAAATCCCTCTCGCGTGCCTTAGTGAACTTGATCTAAATTTTATCCCTTTGTCTCTCTACCTCTAGGTCCACCATCCTTCACTAAAAATGCTCCTACGATCACATGTGGTAGGTTTAGCTAGCCATTGGTTTCTATTCCAAATTCAAGGTTACAACAAGATCTTGATCGCAGTGAAATGCCTTGTAAATAGGTTCCCATAGGATAATGTAAAAAATGAAACTCAACTACCTCTTGGAAATATTAAGTGGAAATTTAGTATTTCAAGATGTATCTCTTCAAAACACCATGGAACCAAGTATCTACGGCACACGTCCTAGTTAAATCAACATCATAGAGGGTCTAAATTTCTTCCGCATCCAAACAAATGAGTGAAACCTTCATTCCTTTTAGATGCATAAGTAATCAGCCATTTTATAGCTCTATTGGAAAGATAGAAAAATAAATCTTATGCGAGATAGTCATATAGGTCATGCTCCACCCACGTGTGCACGTCAAACTCATTTCCGTGTTGAATCTTGAGCATATTCTTCCTCCAATTTTTTTATCCACTCTTGACACTTGCAAAGGTCAATTGGTACGTATTCCTCATGAAACATCCTAAAGGCAGATGATAAAGAGGTCTCGGCAACGGAACCAATGATGCAACCTAGAATTTATTGTAGATAAGCCAGGCATGTTAGAACATCACTCATCCTAGGCTAAGTGCTCACCCGAAGTGTGAAAAGGTACCAGGTACCTCTTTATGGTCACTTTTACAAGATGTTAGCAAAATGATGTTTCAATTTATTAAGATTAATTATCGGTCATTCATAATTCACAAAGGTGCATAATTCGGATACGATATTTAAAAAGATGAAAAAGGAGCTAAATAATAACTAATATGATATGAAAGATGAGACAACCAAATTCATTCATGTTTAACACCATAATTTAGTTAATATACTCCATTTCATATATTGTAAAACAAAAAGTTACATACACCTGTAAAAATATCACCATGAGTCATGCGCGACAAAAAACCACAGTATAACCTTACAATAATCTAGTACTAACATCTATATCTTGATATTTTTATTTATATAAACTAGATGGTTTAATACATATTTATAGGGGTGGGGACTTTCCCTTCACCACCCACACATTTCTCAAAATAGTTCACACACTATTAATAGCCATGTGCCTTTAAAAGGTATGTGCAACATGCCAACACTCTAATAACAGACATCCTTCAATTAAATCTAAGTAAAAATCCTATTTTTAGCTCAACCTATGCATGACAATTTCCTACCGCTGGTGCTCAACATACCATTTACATGATCTGCAAGTCTTCATCTCCTTTGTGTTCTCTGCACACTAGCCCTAAAAATACCTCAAATCCATGAATATGGTTAAGTCTTGAGCTAGATGTTTTCTAGCACACATTTTCTAATATATCTTTCTACACTTTAAAATATGCCTTGTCTATGTGAAAACATCCTTCACATTCCTTATCCTTAGAGTACATTTTTTCTTGTCATAAGGCATCAATAATTTTCTAAATATCATAGCCATACTTCTTTAACTGAAAAAGTGGATAAGAAGTTTTACATTTTCCATGGTGCTTATGGTAAGAAAGTGGAGGTGGAATCTCAATACCTCTTTGATGAACTTTCTTACCATTTCCATTTTCTGAAGAAGAAGCACTTGATTCTTGAACTAAATTTGTATATAGAGCTAGTGGGGTGTTTACTTGGCTTTTGGAAGCTTGTCTCCCATCAATGTGCTTGGAGCATTCTCAAATATCCATTCCCAAACTAGTAAAACCCAATCCTTCAAAAGAAGGATGATCCTCAACTTGTATTGGGTTATTAATTCCTTGGCTATCTTCTATAAGACCTCTTCCCTCAAAACCCATCCTATACAACAATTTGGATCTGATGCCTCTAGTATGCTTTTCAAATGAACCAAAGACATCATTACCTGAATCCAAAACTAAATGGGAGGAAGAACAATATTCCCATGGTAAATAACTTATACTACACTCTGTCATGGTCTCTACATCTGAAGTAGAAGGTAATTCCTTCTTCCAATCACCACACTCAGTAACCTAATCAAGAGCTCATCTTTTGATTCTAGCTCTTTTGTAACCAATCAACTTGGTCTTCAGGGAATAGTGATTGCCTCGAGGAACAAAATTTCCTCTTTGATTTTCCTATTAATGCTCTTGAGCTCTTAAGTATTTCCCTCTTCTATTCTTTCTACATGGATACCTACAAACCAACAATCCTCCCAAAATACTACAAAAATGCCAGTAAGAAGATCAAGACAAATAACTTACACTTTGATGGGATTATAAAGCATAAACTGCTATCTACTTGCAACGAAGCAACACGAATCCAACTTTGATACCAAATCATTTAAAAATGGGGTTTATAATATTTCAAATCTGTCATTCACAAGGACTAAGGAATAAAACATCAATTTTTTGGGATGCAATATCTCCCAAAACTGATTAGTCCTTTTAACACATGCATAGAAATATAATTTTTAACCACTATATTGAAACATGCACCTACTCATTTCGTTGGTGATTATATATATATATACTCATTTCATATTTTCAAAGATTCATCAATAATAATAAAACTATCCACACAACACATAAATGATATCAAAGTTCAACATGTAAGCATACGTCTCTGGATTCACAAAAATGTGAATCGCTTCTATTATAATTTGATAATATTGTAAGTACAATAACCCTCACAATAAAAAAAAATAGATCACAAAAATGCAAATTTTATTTGAGCTCTTTTGAAGGATTTTGAAACATCTATCACCTTCATGCAACAACTTATCAAGTTCTCTCCCTTGGAATTCCACAATAGTGATTTTGCAACATTAAAATGACGTTACGGAATCTCCAAAATGTGAAAATAACTACACCATTCGAGCATATCTTAATTATTATCACTTCTTCAATTTAATCCAAAGGATAGTTAAGTGTAAGTGTTCCAAAATTCGAATTTTTCTAATTGAGTCTATTATGCCCCTAACAATGACTTTGGCTTCTTTATGTTCAAATATGATTGAGCCCTTTTTATAGCTCATCGAGTTATCATAGCTTTTCGATGAGGTCTTATCACTTTTGAATGGGTGTTTGAGGTTTAAATAACCCGAATCCACGTTTTCATCCACAATATCCTGTGAATTTACATCATAGCACTATGGCTATAAAATATGCCCCTTTCACATTTTAAATAATGTTTGGATTTTCTTTATCATTGCCCTACATGATTTACTTCATTTGCATTTCCACTATCTATAAGGATTTTTGTGCTGACATGGAGGGGATTGTAGAGCCCACTTCCATTCGACACTTTTTACTATTGATTTCGATATTGTCGACTATACTTATGGATATTATTTTATCTTTTTGATTTAGCATGATGTTAGATGTTAGAGATATTGGACTATTGTTGATTTTGATTCATATATGATGCGTGTGGATTATTAGAGACATTTTATATTGATGATGATATGTTGTTGACATGGTTATATATATTTTTGACATGCGATACTTTTGTCATTTTGAGTAGACCTTAACAATTGAACTAATCTTGTGATCATATGCATATTGATGAAACATAGAATCAAGATGTTGTTAGAAATTGTAAATGATATCGTTATGTGCCTAGATGATGTTTTGATTCATATACGAGAGGATTGTAGATTTATATTGTATATTTTATCCTAGATGTTTTGATGCGGCCATGAGGCCAAATGAAGTATAATGTGTTTTTATAGGTAAACATATCACAACAAATAATGGGGGATTGAGACCAACCACATTGGAATGTTAGATGAAATCAACAAGGGTCATCATGGCAACATGTATTTTTATGTGTGTGTGTTTGAATTGTTGTTATGGGGGTTACCATGGGGGAAATCACCTCAATTGTAACCAAGGGGTGTTGTGTTATCTCTTTTATTGGTTTCCTTTATTTGATTTTAGTATGTGATTTATAGTGATGTATTCTCCTTTAATTGATTACTTGATTTGTGTCTAGATTAGTAAATTTATATTTTAATAAATTAATTATGAATGGGCAAAATAATTCATTTATTAGATTAAATGGCTTCTTTGATTATGTCTTGTGAGTTGAGTGCTTGTGATCTTGAGTGTTGTACACTCTACCCCTTCATGGAAATTCGAATTTGGCCTTAAGGGCCAATTTTTGAGGCTTTTGGGAGGATTCAAACTTGTCTCACACCTCTTAAATTACTATACCAATCCTACCCATGGGTTGGGGGTCAAAATAGACCCTATTATGTGTTTTGTGAGGACTAAAAGGTAAAATTTTATTTCACTTTCTTCCATGTAATTAAATTTGTCCTTAGGGGGTGTGGGCTTGGTTTCGTGTGTAAGTAATTTGTCTTTTCACTCACCTACCAATTTATTGTGCATTGGGGTTGAGGTTTGACTTGGGAGGTGGAGTTAAGGATGAGTTATGTGGCATCCTACATAGAGCCAAATCACCCTCATCTCTCCCTTTTCTATTTAGCCATGTTCTTTTACTTGTTTGGGGTTACTTCATTTCTTTGTGCTCTTTCATTTTGGGAGTTAGAGGATTTTGGAGTGGTTGTGGATTTATTAGAGCTTCTCGGTGATTGTTTGGGCTTGAAGAAGCTTGGTATGTGACTCTTGGATCAATATCTACCATGGAAAGGTAGGACCTAAACTCTTGTTAAATGCTTTCTTTTATTTTGTATATATATATATATATATGTGTGTGTGTTTTTGAGTTTTTTAGTATGCTTATTGGGTGCTTGGGTAGATTTCCTAACTGTGGTGTAGGAGGGGACTATGGGGATATTACATGTGGGGAGGCATAATATTTTATTTCATGTTTTGGAGGGAGTTGGGTTGGGTGCCCAGCCTTGGACAAGAAAATGCTTGCATTTCTTACTTGGTTATTTTGTTGAGGGAGCCATAAGAGATTATAGGGAGGAATAAAAAAGAATGTGGGAGGCATAATAGGTTCTTAAGGGAGGCATAAGAGTGTGTATGTGTTTTGAGATTTTTATTGGAGGGTTTTAAGGTGGGAACCCATTTTCCATTGGGAGGCATAAGTGACCTCCCCATAGATCTTGCTCCTTTGGCTTTTGCATTTTGAAGCCTTGTGTATTTTGTTGCTTTCCTTCTTGTGATTGTAGTTGTATTTTTGTGTTTTGGTATGGTTGTAAAATGATATATTATGATGTGGAAGCTTGTTTTTTTTTTTTCATGAGTTGAATCCATTTTTCATTTCAATGTGGTTGGGGCTTGGGGCCGGTGAGGAAAATGGTTTCTCCTCATTGGAATTCTTTGTTGGGTAGAAAGTGTTGCCTCTTGCCCCTTTTTGTTATGATAAACTGAAGCATAGTGGAGCTCTCTTGTTGGTGAAGTGAAACATGGAGCATTGTTGGTGTCCTCAAAATATCCTTACTTATGATAAAACCTTCTTGTTATTCCCACTCAAGGTGGAAGATTTGTAATATCTTATTTTTGTTTAAAGGAAATGTTATGTTGTAAGTTGTAATATTATTTGAAAATTTCATTGAAGAGTTGTAAAATTACCCTTCGTTTTAGATTGTAGTATGGAAACAAAAGAATCAAAATGGAAATCTTGTGTAAAATTTTAGTTGAAAGTTGTATTGTGAGAAAGAAAGTTATCTTCATTGTGAAGTTGTATTATTGTAAATGAGAAAAGAAAGAATCTAGAAATTGTAAAATGATAATGGTGTATGCTTGGAAACCTTGAATGTAGAACCAAGTTGTTAGTAGTTGTTTGAACTAATAAGTTGTAGTGGAAATGGAAAGAGGCAACAAATTTGAAGTATATTGTTGTGATAAATGTTAAGTAGATTATTTGTTGAAATGATGCATTGGTAGTAGGGAAAAACAACAATATTAGAAGTAGATTTAGTTCTTTTCTACTCTTGATTTTGAAAGAAAGTTGTTGAACAAAATGAAAATGATCTTGTAGTTGTTGTTGTTACTATTGAATTAGGAAATGCTTAAATTGAGTAAATTTTACTATAAAATGAATAGATGAATTTAAATATTACAAATGGAAACTTTAGGCATATAAAATTAAGTTCAAAATGAATTTTAAAGTAACCTAGTGACTTTTCTTTTTCGAAAATCTCAATTTTTAAGGTTCTGTTTCTAAGAAACAGGACCACCACCCTATGTAGAGCGACGGTCTTATAAGTGCCACTCGGGCAAGGTGGTGGTCTCGGAAGCGCCGCTCCGACAAGGTGGCGATTCGTGAATCGTCACACGAGTAGAGGCGGCGGTCCCAAGACTACCAGCCTACTCTAGGTAGTGGTTCGGTCACTTATGGCGGAAAATCTCATATACCGCTTTGTGCAATTTTTAACTTGTAATAACTAAATTTTATGCTTGTAAAAATTTAGAGGAAACCTCCAACAAACAAATAATGGATAAATCTCATGGTTTTAAGCAATAAAATATTCAAATGGTGGATTCAAAGTACTCAAACTTGTATATATTAATAGGAGTAAGGTTTTCCCCAAATGGAGAACTCCAAATACAAATAGTTTTGTAATAAAATCTGATTTGAAAAGGAAATCCCTTCCAATCCTTGAACGAAAGACATTACAATAATAAATCTACTAACTAAACTAATCTAAGCTTGATTTCTTTGTAGACTCCTCCATAGTTATTCCTTTCTTACTCCCATGGTTTCTTCTCTCCAAATTGAAAATTAAATAAAGTAAAAGTGACCAAATGAGGAGTTTTGGGTAACGAAAGAGATTAAATAAAAATTCTTAAGGATTTTTAGGGTTAGTTTGGAACCCTAGGATCTAGTGGCCACAATTGAATTGATCCAAGGGTTGAGGATCAACCCTACTTTTGTTTGGTAGGAATATATTTTATAGATTTTTTTAATAAAAATTTAAAGGTATGTGTAGATGGGTGAATGGGGCCATTTAATTACCTTGGTGTGCAAAGTCATTTTTCTAGTTCCTAGTATATTTTGTCAAATTAATGAAATGTTGGACTTTCAAGATAATGGGATAATGAAACTAAAATAGCTAAGTTTAAGGTAAATTATTAGGGTGTGAATATTAGTTAAGGAGGAGTAAAAACATTAAACCAAGTAAATTAAGTTATGGTACCTGCTAGTTGAATGTTAATTAATTGAACTCAAGAGATAAATTAAAAATATTTAATCAATTAACTTAGACTTGGTCCATCTCTTGTAAAGTAAATAGTATTGGTAAAAATAAATTTAATGCACACTATGGGTTGACACCCTTGTAACCTTTTAACTTAAACAAAAAAATTAGTTGCAATCCTTCGGGTTAAGTGTTTAGGGTTTTAGCGTGTTCCTAGAACACCGTTTTGTGGGCATTACGGGATGGTTTTTATTGTTTTGAAATGTCATCCATATCACCTCGTGGACTCGGTGCTTTGGTGGGAGGTCTTGTTTTCTTATCCAAAATACGTGGGCATACAAATTGTTTAAGCCTTTTTAACAAGGCGTGTCAACCATCAAGTTATGGCTTGGGCCATGTTTTGGCATTTTGCGCATTATTGAATTGCATTAGTGGTGATTTATTGGTATGGTCTCTTAAATGGTTTCATCCGAGCCATATGTTTTCCACGAATGCATTGGAATACCCAAATGGGGTTGGTTATGCATGGTTTGTTGTGGTTATCGAGTTGTGTTTAGACGTGCATAATTTTGGTGTTAGGTATGTGGGTTAAGCCATGTAACATGGAGTGGAGCTGTGCTTTGGAATCTCGAAAATTTTGAATACTTTGAGTTAGGGAGGATTTCAAATCGAGCTATATGAAAATCCCAAACTCGGTTAACTAGTTAACTCGACTCGTGAATAAGGCCATGGCATATACAATGTGCCCAAACAATAAACTCAAGCAATGTGGAAGTATAAAACAATCAACTCGACTCGGTGGGGAGTTGATCACCCCACCGAGCTATCCAAATAGCTCGCTCGAGCTCAAATACAAACTCGCAAGGCATATCACGCGAGTTCAAACTCAGTGGCAAGCCACGTGGTGGCTTGAGGGCCCACCACGTCGGTGATAATAAAAATAGTCCTCATGGCGGCAGGGTCCCCCTCCGATACAAAAGTAGATCCACTTTTACGATCTCCATATTGGGTCTTTTACTACGATTGTCAAAGACCCGGAGGTTTTCAAACAACACGAACCCCATTTTTTTCCTTTGTCAATTTTTCATGTGTCAATGAGTAATTTTCGTGTCGACCCTTGTTGACCAGCTTTCCCAAATCGGACTTTTAAGTTGATACAACTTGAGTGTATGAGCTTCATTTTCTATGTTCCATCTATCATTGGAAAGATCTTGAAACACTCTACCACTTGGTCATGGTTTATGGAGATTTCGGCACTCCTCTATGTCCCAAAATTTTCTCGGATCATATGATCTAAGATATTTTACTATCTCATTGTACTACTCCATGCCCTTCATATGCGTGTCTCTATGAGTCTGTATAAACTCATTACACTATTTTTTATTTCAAGATGTATAGCTCAATGAGATCTATATCATCTATTTCCCAACTCCTCGTTGACATTGGTTTGATCCTCCATGCTCCTCCTCGAATCGATTGAGTGGACCTAGAGTTGGTTAAATGAAAATGACATGAAGTGGGGCATTTTATACTCCTCATGAGAGAAAATACATGGATAGATAATTTATTCTTTAGGATTTCTAAAAATTGATGTATATTGTTTTAGGGTAACATCACATATTATTCTCCATATAAAATAATCATGTAACTCTTAAAAAGGTTTCGCATAATATTTAATGTGGATCTCTCACATTTAATATATCCTAAGGGGATCTAATCAACACACACACAACCTCTCTCTCTCTCTCTCTCTCTCTCTCTCTCTCTCTCTCTCTCTCTCTCTCTCTCTCTCTCTCTCACACACACACACACACACACAATTTTAATCATTTAAAATAGGCTTACCTTCAATGCGAGGAGTATACAAATTGAGGCCCCATATAAAATACAGATTCCACAATATATGTGGGATTCATTTTGCTTAGAGGTCCCATGTTGACCTCTCCAAATGCGAAATGGGATAACAAAGAATCCAACATATGTGCGATCAACCATTTGTTAGCCTTTTTCAAAGGATCAACCTCCCATCCGAATCGGTCTTCAAATTTCCTTATGAATATTTTGATAATTAGTCATCACTATGTATGGAATTTTACTTGGTTGATTCACTCTACGGATGCTTAGAAAATGAATAGGTTGGAGGACATTGGAAAATTGGAAACTTAGCTTGCCCATGCATTGTGAGTTGGAAAGGACCAAAATTTTGTGAGTTGGAAAGTTATCTCGAACATGATCTCACCCACTAACTCGGTAATGTTTGTATATAAAGAATTGAGTTCCCAATTCAATTCAAATCATCCTTAGAAAATTTATCTCGATCATGAGTTCGCTCAACTCGAGTCTTAGCTCGATTAAATACTCAAAAAATAACTTGTTGGCAAATTAGAATACTAAGACAACATGGTCCCTCTCAAAAACAAGGGTGAACTCCATAGTTGATTTTTGTAACCATCAAATACTAAAGGCATGAAAATAAATAACCAAATTTTCACTTCTCCATTATTTTCAATTATTGCCACTTTTAAAATCCAAATCAAACTATTTTTTATTTCATAATGTGTTATAGGATTGTTACACTTGTGTATGTTTATCTGCAGAAACATTTTTCACGTTGATAACATCTTACGCATTCAAAATACACTAGAAATCTAACTACAAGCTCTTTCATGAGTAATATATCCTTAGAGATTTAGATAAGAAATAAAGTATGATTTTACCTTCGGATCACTCCTCCGCTTTCGAACAATTTTGGTCCACCAAAAGTATTCAACATGAAATGAAGGTACACCATCCTAATTTTTTACTATTATTTTTTAAGTCAAACACGAACTCTTCATGCGACCCGTCTAGTAAATCAAGAAATAAATCAATATAAGCATTGAAAAATATACATGGGACACCCCTTCTAAAAATTAACCTTAATCGAAGGAGGCAATATTCCCTCTATGAAACTGTAGGTACTTAAATCTGGATGTAAAGTGTGTTCTCCCGATGATGCACTTATTTTTGTGATCCTAAGCACGTCGTCTCCCATTAGAAGAACACTTCGGTTCACGAAAAATTTATTGATGATGATCAACGTCTTTCTAGGTTAATTATGATCACATTGTCTCTTGTTCAAAGAAAACTTTGGCTCAACGTCTGTTGATTTTGATCACATTATCTCGTCTTGGAAAAACACTTCAACCAAAAAAATAACTCCACTATTTCTAAAATTGGAAAACCTCAATGACACTCGCAGTTGATGGAGTATGTATCTACTCTTCAAACCATAGAAGTAGTAAACAAGCTGGAATTTTTACATTAAATATCACTCTATATGAGTGATTCATCTCTCAACTTGCTCAAACTTATGGGGTGGTATTAGCTGGTGTTTTTGCACAATCGCCATGGAACCATCATGGTGCTCAATCTAGAAACCTAAAAAATCAGTACTATGCTTAATCTCTAGCTTAAAATGACCACCAATTTAGATCTTTTGAGTTCTCTACCTTATCTAGATATGAGTTAGTGAGAGCTTGTTGGAAAGACCAACTCTAATTAAAAAATGATATGAGAATGAGGGTTATTTAAACCAAATCAATTTCCTATTTCCTAGATATTTTGAAATTTTCTTAATTTATCACTTTATGAGTAATTATATTGAATTATGTTGCTAATAAAAGTGATTAACAACGTACCACAAAAATGTAACACTGCAATTGATAATTGAATTTGTCCCAAAATGGACTATGTGTTTTGGTTTGCTAAAAGGAGGAACCAATACATTATGATGCATAAATAAAAATTACTACATCAAAATATCGCTTATGATCATTAGATTCAATTGATCTCGGGTCAAACTTGGAACTATGCCTCTATCTCGATGTCAATTTGGTTCCATAATATATAACGTCATCTCAACTAGTAGTAAGGATGCACATTCTCTCTCTAATGGTGGTATGATGCCTCTATCAAGAAATTTCATCCTAGTGACAATGTGATCAATGCATTACAATATTTACAGCTTTCTATTGTCCTTTTCAATAAATTCACCTAAATGATGATCTTTCCTACCTTGGATTTAGTGTTGACAATATATCTTGTCTCCATGTTGATCTGCAGCTCTTTCGATTTTCGATAGCTCTCCAAAACTATGTCAATTGATAGGTTTTGACCTCTTGATGACCTTTTTGGATCCAAAATTTGATCGTAAATGCATCACATTGTTACAAGATAATTCGTGTACTCTACCCCAATATTTTAATTCAAAAATTTAACTCTTTTGCTTAAAAGACAATAATGCCTCTAAAACAAGCTCTATGAGAAATAATCCTCATATCGTAAACTCTAGGAAAAAAATTCATTCTCGGTAATTGCAGCGATTATTTTCATACTTAAGCTTTGCTTTAATCAACTTAAAGAAAATCCTAGTCTTGTCTTTTGGGTTATTCATTTGTCTTCATGAGCTCTACCACAAGATCCACTCCAAGAGATTCTAGTAGCTCCTTGCAATACTCCATCTGCTTTGTATTTTAGTTTCATAAGCTCCACAAACTAATTTCCCTATATTTTGCCTCATGAATTCCAAATCAACAATCTCATCTTCATCTATTTCCCAATTCCTCTCCCCCAAGCCTCGACTTCCTTAAACTTCTCGTTGATCTCATCGAGATCTTATGTGTTCCTCCTCGAATGGATTAAGAGGACTTGGAGTCGATTAAATGAAAATTAGATGGAGTGGGCGCCTTATATACTCCTCATAGCTCGAAATATATGGATAAATACTTTATCTATTTGGATATATAAAAATTCCCGTATAATATTTTAGGGATGTCATCCCATATTATTCGCTATCTCGAAATAATCTCATAACCCATAAAAGGTTTTGCATAATATTTTATGCATACATCTTCATGTCGACCACTATATATATATATATATATATATATATATATATATATATATATATATATATATATATATATATAGAAAAATTATGGAATAATTTTTTTTTTTTTTGAAAAGTGTGACCACCACCAGGCTTCAAGTAGCAGTTGTCACAACAAAGATTCAAAGTCAATTATAATTTAATAAATGAAATTTTCCCATTAGTAAAAACATTAGATCCACATTACAAAATTAATGAGTATAATTAATCCAAATATAGTTAAATTTCTCTTAGGTGTTAATTTAATAAATAATTAAATTAACACTATAGTTAAATATTCCTTAATTAATTTTAGAGGGTCAAAGGGGCCAAAGCAATTAAATGCCCAAGGTTTTTAATTTCACTAGGTCTAAACAATAACCAAGGTTCTTATTTACATGGGATAGAAAACATTCTCTTATTCCATAACGTGACCCCTTAAAAAAGTCAACCCATGCTTTAGAGTTAAACATTTAAGTTAAAAAGGGGTAATTTCCCACTTACCCACTCTCAGACTCATCTTTGCACTTCAACCTAATTTTTCACATAATTAATGCACTTAAGGTTTCCTAAAAACATTTCCATTAGATAGGAAATTTCTTCCCCTTTCCAATGATATAAATAAGTCCTCCTAACTCCTCATATTTCTTAAGTTACGGTCGACGCCTGGCTTTTCCAAATGAGGGAGGAAATTTTTCCCAAAGGCGGGCCTAGGGAAGAAATTTTTCCCAAAGGCCTGCGGGCCTAGGGAAGAAATTTTCCCAAAGGTGGGCTTGCGGATCTAGGGATAAATTTTTCACCCGGGAAAGGTTTCGGCAGCGGACACTGGGAGACATTTGGTGCTTTGTGCTTTTAGCTAAAAAGTGCAATTTTCATTTGCGCACCCACGTGCCCCAGGCGGGGGCTTTCACACCGAGGAAGAAAAAATTTTCCCAAGCCGCAAGAGGACACGTGTCAAAATTTTTTAAGCCAACACGGGAAGGTGGGTCGTCGGAGGTAATTTTGATTTTAACTCTTTTTGTTGAAAGGGAAAAAAGGTTAAAATGATTCCACCTCCCATCGATGCCTAGGGGTGCCACATGTCATGCCCAAAATTTACAAGCGGGAAAGCGGACCATCGGGGAAAACTTAGAAATGTTGGCTTTTTGTTAAAAAAAATGTGAAGGTTAAAAACAACCCGCCTCACCGACGCCTAGCGAAGCCACTGTGTCAGTCCAACAATGACCTACGGGAAGGCGGGCCGATGGGGAAACTTAGGAATTTTTGCCAATATTTTTCCAAAAGTGATAAGGTCTAAAACAATCCGCACCTTCCTGCCGATGCCTAAAGAAGCCATGTGGTAGACCCTCATTGGCTGTGGGGTGGTAGGGCCGTCAGGAGACTTAGAAATTTTTGCCATTTTTTTCAAAAAGAAAGTTTGAAGGTGCGGGCCCGCGAACCCGCGAAGTATATTTTTTTTTTTCCAAAGGGAAAAGTCAGGCTTGCAGAGCCATGAGAGAACTTGTGACTTTTTCCTTTTTTGCAAAAAAGTTCCCTAAGTAATTTTCGGGCTCCGATTTACAAAAATTTCCTTTTTTTTTTTTTTTAAAACCAAACGATGTAAAAACTTCAAAAGGCCATAACTTTCGACTGGAAGCTCGGATTTGAGAAAATGAGGACTTTTTGGAAAGGGCTCAAACTCCTCTTTGCATAGGAAACATCAAAATTCATTTTTGACAAACTTAAGTGGGTGAATTTGACAAAAAAACGTCTTTCCTGCCATTAAAATGTGAATTAAACTTTTTCAACTACCAGACTTGATTCGATCCGCCATTCTTTCTTCTTCAACATGCCAAACAAACATGGAGGATCACACTTGATATAAATTGGATGGATTTGCAAGGATTAATTGATTATGGTTGGGATTTCAAAATGGATTTATTTCCTTTCTCTTTTCTCGGTAAAGGCATTTTTTTGCCTCTAGCTCGATTAATAAAGTTCTAAGTAAATTTCTTGAGCAATAAAACTATTTTGGGATGTGTTTTGATCATCCTTAGTTCATTTTAAGTTTTCATTTTGTCTTTCATAGTTGTAGGGTACTCTGTATATTTTTCTGACATTTATTGCAGGTTTGAAACAATCTAATAGAGATCCATGTATTTCAAACTGGATATTTATCTATTTCATTTTCCATGCTTTAAACATTTAAGTTCATTCCATTCTAAATTTACAATGTTCAACTTTCCTTCAATCAATATGTGAAAAGCAAGAATGTAATTCTATTTTCAAAACATGCCCTTCAAATAATATAGAGGAATGTAATAATTTTAACACAGGCATTTCTAGCCTTCAATAAAGAGTTTACAATATACATACAACAACAAGTTTTAAACAAGAGTAACACCATTTGATGAAAGGTGAATCAACATTCAATTAAATGAAATAATTCCTTTTACACTTCTTTTTTGTTTGCCAAAATATGCCAAATAAATATTTCTCATTCCTTTTTCACATACAAATACAACTTTCATATCCAAAAAAAAGCAACTTTTCACTACAAATATTATTACAAAGTCATCCACTTAGAGTGAGAAATTTTACAATAAGGAACCCAAGGAGAACTAAAATTTTCTTCATACACAGCTCCAAGAAAACAACAAGAGAGATCCACCAGATCTCATTTGGTCACAACAAAGAAAAGGGGGAGAGGCAACACTCTCCACCCAACCAATAATTCCAATGAAGAGGAGAATTCATCCTCCTCATTGGCCCCCGAGCCCCAACCACATTACAATAGGAAATGGATTCAACTCATGGCAACAAGACAAGCTTCCACAACACAAAACAGATTTCACAATCATATCACAATCCAAAATAAAATGCAGTTACAGTCACAAAAGGCAAGAACAAAAAAATATACAAGGCCTCATCACACAAAGGCCAAAAGAGCAAGATCTATGGGGAAGCTGCTTATACCTCCCAATGGGGAATGGGTGACCACCTTAAAACCCACCAAAATATTCATCTCAAACCCCTACATACTCTTATGCCTCCCCCAAGTACCTCTTATGCCTCCCCATTCTCTTATGCCTCCCCCAAAAGTAAGAAATGCAAGCTATTTCTTGTCCAAGGTGGAACACCCAACCCAAAATCTCCTCACAATAACTCTTATGCCTCCCCACAACTCTTATGCCTCCCCAAAAAATATCCCCATAGTCTTCTCCTACACCACACCTAGGAAATCTACCCAACCAACCAACAAACATACCAAACATTCAAAAACATTCACATAAGCACAATATAAAAAAAAAAACCTTTTTACAAGAGTCAAGCTCCTACCTCTCCATGATAGAGCTTGATCCAAAAGTTCAACAACAAGCTTCTTCAAATCCAAATAGTCCCAAAGCACCAAAAATTCCACAAGCATTCAAAATCCTCTAACTCTCTCCAATTTCAAGAGCACCAGACCAACATGAAGTAACCCCCATGAAGTAACCCCAAAAACAACAAAAGAATTCAATAAATAGAAAAGGGAGAGAGGAGGATGAGGTGGCTCCATGTAGGATGCCACATCACTCATCCTCAACTCCACCTCACAAGTCAACTTCAACTCCAAGGCATAATTAATAAGTGGGTGAATAAAATGACCCTTTTACTTACACACACAATCCAAGTCCACACCCCAAGGACCAAAATTAATTTTATGCAAGAAGGTGCAATAAAAACCTACAATTTGTCTTCTCAAAATACATAATAAGGGCTAATTTTGACCCTCCAACCCATAGGTAGGGTTGGTGTAACAATTTAAGAGGTGTGGGACAAATTTAACTTGTCCCACAAGCCTCCAAAATCAGTCCCTAAGGACAGATCCGAATTTCAAAAGGAAGGTGGAGTGTTTCACACCCAAGGTTACTTACACATCACTTACAACACATAAACCAAGAGCCAACAACTCTAATAAATGCATTCTTTTGACCCATTTAATTTATTTAACAACATGATTACTCACTAATCTAGACACAAATGAAATAAATAATAAAGGGAAATACATCACTAAAATCACATACCAAAATTAAACAAAAGAAACTAAATAAAAGAATACACCTAACCCCTTGGTCACATTTGAAGGTGATCCCCCCATGGGAACCCCTAACAACAATTCAAACACACACACACACAACAAATACACATTGCCATGGTGACCCTTGTTGAATTCATCTAGAATTCCAATGTGGTTGGTCTCCAATCCCCGATGTTTGTTGTGACATGTTTACCTACAAAACACAAATACCTCCTTCGGCCTTGTGGCCACATCAAATCATCCAAAATAAATATACAATATAACTCCAAATTCATCTATATATAAATCAAAACATCATCAAGCAAGTAACGACATCATTTACAATTTCATCCATAATCATAAGATCACAAGATTAATTCAATTTTCTAGGTCTACTCAATATGATGAAATAACACATGTCCAACAACACACACACACACACACACACACACACATAACCATGTCAACATCATAACAACATTAGTATAAAATGTCTCCAATTATCCACATGCATCATATATGAATCAAAATCAACAATAGTCCATGATCTCTAACATCTAACATCATACCAACTCAAAAGCTACAATAATGTCCATAAATATAGTCAACAGTGTCATAATATATGGAATCTGACATTTTTGTTTCCCTCCATGTGGACGCTTAGCGAATGAGATAGTTGGCGTATGTTGGTGAGCTGACATATGTTGGAAAGGGGCCATGAGATGATGATTTGTAGACTTAGCTTGATATCAAATATTACATAGGAGAGTCAAACCTCAATCATATAATTCCAAATAATACTCATAAGAGTACACATAGTTCAAAATACCAACTCCACACATCACAAAAAAATCCATATACCTCCCAAAGATAAATAATCTCATCACAAGTACATTAACATGATAACAATTATACACTAAGTGATATACACAACTAGTGCGTTCATAATATCACAATTACAACATTGTTCACATCACAACATATATCACATTAATCTTCCCATCTCCACCACCACCATGCAAAATCATCACAACTCCAATCTATCCCAGAGGTTTGAGAGCATGAACCTCCACTCTGATACCATATGTAATGCCCACATTTTACACACACAAATATAACACACATAATAACAAGATAATGTTTTTGGCTTACATTGCTTGATACATAACATCACATACGACACTTACACAAAACTTCAACCCACATAGACAACATGATAACGCCTTATATACATCGAGGCCTCCTGTCTAAAAATTAGAAAGTATATCAACTACGCACTACAATATACACTTACTCATAGAAATTTCCCACAACACATCATTCTTCATCATGAAATATTCATTACTATTCTATTTATTATTAGATGACAATAATTATCTCGAACAACACATAACATGGGACCCTTTGTTCCTCTACAACTAGGCTGCATGTTTTTGTTTAACATTTCACCTATAGTGGTTCCTTTAGAATTTACTTGTTTCTCTTATGGAAATAACTTTATATAGCATGATTGTGATTAGGAATGTATATACACACATGCATCTTCTAATATTTGACTTAAGGATTTGTTTGAAAGAGTTGTGTTTACTTGGTTTGAAAAAATACTCTCATTACAAGGAGGAAAATTCACAAGAAGAAAAAGGAAGGTTACTAGATCAATAGAAAACCTATCCCAAGTTCATTTCATAACATTGTTTAATACTAACAATACACTATTTTCATCTTCAAGTTATTACAACCAACTATGAATGTTAACTAATTAAGTTGTATCATTCTTCATTCAAAATCCATTGCTCCAATTAGGAATTCATATTTTCACAATCATATTGTGCATGGAAGGGTACATTAAACCCGTGTTTCTGTTATATTTATTGTTTCGTTGAATTTAAGTGATGAATTTCACATTTCAAATGATTTTGTTTCATCATCTTAAGGATTCACTCTAAATAGAAACAGGAGTTAATTACATGTTTGTACCATCAATTATACTTCTTGAGTGATCCTAGATTTAATATATTCCTATCTATGCCAAGGGTCCTAATTATCTCGCAAGACCTCGGCTATAGTTAAAGGTATCTCATTCTCAAGGCTACATTTTTTTATTTCATTAGCATCATTCATTATTCCACAATTATAAGAACAAATCATGTGACATCACATCATACTTTGTTTTTTAATTTATTAGGTTGTTGTATTAGTCATGGAGCTCTACTTTATTACATTCATTTTCTGATCACATTTGACATTTCAGTTGGTTTTGACATTGCTCAATGGCATACCATTTTTGTAGTGGTTATTCCTTAGTTTAATCTTATTTACCCTTTTTACTAACTACATTTACATGGTTACTTTGGTCTTGTATTAACATCATTTTGGAACAAATGTAATTCTTATAACACTTACGTAACACTTAGGGATTTAAGACTACAAGGAGTATGACCTTGCACAAGACAACTCATTTCATTACTCTTAGACACACAAGTATTAAGTGTATGTTACAAGAGAGATATCCCAAATAATCTTATGCATTAAAAAATCCTCCTAAGGACCTATTTAAATTGTTGGGTAAATACGAAAGAAATTTGAAATGTAGTCTCCATTCACATAATTTAGATCTCACAAGAGATCAATCATAGGTACAACCACCAACTATCTTGTAAGGCTTTGGCCACCCACTAGGGTACCAAGGAAAATTATGCACAAGGGGGTTAACTTATTCATGATATGGTCAGACCTACAACACATAGACATGATCACCTCACTCATCCCAATATGATAGTTTTAACAACATATATGCACCACCTCAATAAATATCAAGGAAATCATCCTTAATTAGATGTCTTAGATGTGAAGCATGAAGGTTATTAATTATATTATAGTATTTTATTAACATGATCAATGTTTATACCCTAGAAAAAATCGAACATGGGAGGAAACGACAATAGGCATTATAACGCGTTCTATTAATTTATTTAGTTTTGAAGAAGATATTCTACCTAGCATTACAGGTGTTAAGGAAATATAGCAAAAATTAACATAGAAAAAGATTATTTTAATATATTTATAACATAGGTACAACATTGAGTACAACTTCACATCCAATTCGACACTATAAAATATAGCCACATTGGTATTTCCTTTTCAAAATATACCAAGAACAATTATTCGAACAACAATACATATCATTTTTCTATGGTAATACATATATTGCAAGATGAATATAACTTTACAATGACAACTCATTAATTACAACATATCACATCCAGAAAATTCCTCTTATTCAAGTACCTACAACCAACGTTATGTTAGTCCTAGGACTGAGTATGGAAATCCCCTACACTCAAGCATAAATCCACACATTCATCATTTCTAACAATTTCAATTAAATAGAAGAGAGAGAGAGAGGTAGGGAGGAAGAAGAAGACAAAGTTCATTTCTCATGCATTCACACTTTCACTTTCATTTACACTTAACATTTTTGTACTAGAGAGAGAGAGAGAGAGTAAAGATGAGAGAGAAAGTAAGGAGACATTTTATCTTCCATTCAAAATATCATAACCATTTTCCTTTCATGTCCATTTTAATTTCATTTCAAACCAATTTACATTTCCCAATTCATTTACGTTTTCAAATCAACCAAAGTTTCATAATCATTTCTGGAGAGAGAAAAAGGATGGAGAGAGAAAATCACCATACATTTCAAAATTCATTTATACAAGATAAAGATAAAATAAAATTTGGCATAACATTGCAACGGTATTACAAGGTCACACCCGTGACTAGAAATCAAACAAGACACAAAAGGGAGATTCTAGCTAAGGTTGAGAAAATTGTATAAAATAGTAAAAGTGCTTACAACTGGATCTTGAACACATTCGTTTCAAGTTCGTCACAAAATTTGATGATTCATACTTATTCCCCCATATATAGAGAATTCATCATGTCTGATGGAAGTTGATTATGACAAGTAGAGATCAAGTTACAAGGGTAACTTCATGGCCAGTTATCGTGATTATCTCACCTACTCATGTCACACAATGACCAATGGGCCCCAAAACCCACTTGAAAAATTAGTTTCCGAAGGTTTTTTCATTTAAATGAATGTGGGTTACGATCCTCTTGTTTGCATTCTAGAGGTAGAAGGTAGTGGTTTTTAGTTTCACTCAAGCTAAGCAACAACTGTAAGCCAAAACCAATCATGTTTTATTAAAGCGATCATCTCATTATAAGCGACTAATAAGCTAAGAGGTTTTAGGAATATGAATTGAAAGAACATTAAATAATTTCAAACAACTCGATTAAGGTTCCCTAAGGTGTTCCATGTTACCAAGGGTCATGCAAAGAGTTTCAGTTTTGTGGTACATTTGGGTGTGGCACTCCATGCGCATGACTTTCGAGATATTTTTTCTAATGTTTTAAGAGTTCGCGTCAAGGTAATATTTTTCAATTTTTGGGATTACATTTCCTATAATTCAACATTTAATTTTAAAAAACTATAAATGATGAAGTGAAATTTAGTGCAAGCAAAAAGGGGAAAACCATACTTGTATTCGACGTTTGCAAGAGGAAAACAACATGGGGCTTTTCATCCTAGATTTAGGCTGGTGACTTTCATTTACTCGTGAGTTCCCAATACCCTTTCTGTAAATCCATTTGTGCATATCAAGCCAACATGACATTCCATAAACCACCCTTTTCAATTTTGTCAAATAGTTTAAACATTGTCTTATGCTCTCCTCCATTCAACCTGCCTAGAAAGAAAACAAGTTATAATACCCATGCCATTTTTATAGTTGGAAATATATGGCACAAGATATGGAGACAACATTTACGAGGATCATTACATCAATCAATTTGGTCCCCGAGCACAACTCCATGTTTTTTTAACAATGGTGCGGTTAGAGAAACAAAACCATTGTTCATTATGATTTAATAGATTGTCATTCTGCATCAAATATTTGATTATACTTAGAACTAGAGGATGATGTTAAAATTTTTGGGTTTGACTTCAACCCTACCCCAAAACTCTCTTTCTATACAGGTTAGGGCATGTAGATCTGTACGGACCGAAGGTAAGAACCTCTATATAGCCATCACATGTTAAAATTACATTTGAATATGTAGTTTGGAGCTTCCCCAATATGGTTAGGCGGTCAAACTACCACTCATACCCCAAAATATCATTACAAATTCATATTTTTCCCTTGTTGCATAAAAAGGTGCCCACATCTTTTCCTAAATCAACATCTATGCTTATAAAATAGAATTGAAACTTATTGTAGACACCAAAATTAGGTCACACTCCCTTGGTCCCATTTCAAATAACCAACTTAAACACCTTCACCTAACCATAACCCTTGTACCCCACATTAATATTAATTTAATTATTTACAATTACATTAAAACCCATCCTCACCCCATTTATTAATTTAATTTAGTTACTTTAATTAAATGGATTCACACCTCACCTAGACACCTCACGATAGATGAACTATTCATAACATGTTTTCATAATTGAATAAGACTTAGTTCAACCCTAAAAATCAATGTCTATTATTCCTCTAACCACCTTCTTACTCATAAAAAGAAACGTCCATTATGATCATGGGAGATGTTCGAGTAGGTATTTACCTTAGCTAATGTTCACCTAGGTACATTATTTACCTTTATTGTATTTTCCTCACCCACTTATGTGTGTGGATATTTCTTTTATTTATTTAGATATTAGGAGATATTATCTAGTTGTTAGGTATAGTTCTTTCCTTGATCTATGGTATTGACTAGATCCTTGATGTCTAGTTCTCTCATAAATCTATGGACTTGACTAGTTCTTTGATGACTAGTTATTTCCATGATTTATGGCTTGATCTATGACCTTGACTAGTTCTTAGATTGTTATTCCTTACCTATATAAGTAAGGCCCATTCTCATTGTATTTCATTGAGTTCCATAATAATATATGATATTTCTGCTCATTTGTTTGCAAAGGTTTATGTAAAGTTATTCTAGAAAATTGCTTTCATCTTATTGATCGTGATGTTTGATTAGCATCATGTTCTTAGCTTGGCACGATCTGGTTATCATTCCTTTTATGGTATTATAACTACATGACTTGTCGTCACACCAAAAGCTTGAATTGATGGTGGAGAGGGATCTCATTATGTTAATCAGCTACTAAGCCAACACCCTCCCGTACGATGGAGCTAGGTATACACCCAATCAGGCCCAACAGATTAGGAGGAAGTGACCTTTGGAATTTTTCGGAGGTCACCCATCCCAGAACTACTCTTGGGCCGATAAACGCTTAACTACAGTATCGAGCTACACAACTTTCCATCACACCAAAAGCTCGAACCGATGGTGGAGAGGGATATTCATGGATATATTGTACATGCGTACCTCATCGGGCTTAGTTATCGGGACTCATACTAGTCAATACCATAGATCAAGGAAAGAACTATACCTAACAAATAGATAATATCTCCTAATATTTAAATAAATAAAAAGAAATATCCACACACATAAGTGGGTGAGGATAAATACAATAAAGGTAAATAATGTACACAGGTGAACATGAGCTAAGGTAAATGCCTACTCTAACACCCCCTCAAGTGAAGGTAGGGGCCAAAATAGAAGTGGCATGTCAACAAAGTATGTGTCCCGACAACTAGGCCTCGATCAAGTACTCACGTCAATATATCCATGAAGAAATATCGAACCAAAAGAAGGAAAGAATCTTGCTATAAGGAAATAGAAAGAAGAAGAAGAATAAAGATGTTTTCATGAACAACCCCAAGAACAACTTCAAAACCCCAAGCATTCCACACAACTCAAGGTAGCAAGGTGATGCAAAAGGCTTTGTAAAGATGTCTCGCAACTCGTTGATGAGTCGAAAGGTACTCTGAGCAAAGAACTCCATCCCGAATGTGTTTGCCGAATGAAGTGGATGTGTATATCGATATGCTTGGTCCTTGGTGCTCAACTTTGGGTTTCGAGAAATTTGAATTTCACTTTGGTGGTCATACCAAAGTACAATGCGGTCGATGAATCATGTGGGAATCCAAACTCACAATAATCGTGAAGCTAAAGAATCTGTGACTCGTTAATTACTTTGCCTTGTACTTTTCCTCTCGAAGATTAAAGTGCAATAACTTTGCTTTTTTTGCACACCCAAGCAATGAAGAACCAAGATAGCAAAGATAGCCGAAGTATAATGCTCATCATCAATAGAACCTTCCTAATCTGAATTTTTATACCCAACCAACTGAGTAGAACCCCTAGTGTAGTGTAGGCCAAAGTGGGAAGTGCCCTATAAATAGCACAAAATCCTTTTAGCATCCTGTTAGTGACTACTATGAGGAGAATGTGTAAACCGAGATACAAGCCCTACTACAAATGAAATATCGTGGGATATTATGGGTCAAGTACATGATACTCCCAACCAACTACCTATACAACGTAGGATCACAAATTGGTGTGGTACATGTGGATGTAAGAGTAACCCCAGACTGAAAAGGAGATGGACTTGGCTTACAATCAGCCATATCAAAGTGTCGAAGAAGATCATGGGTGTATTTTTGCTTTGACTCAAATGAATCCTTGAATCTGTTTGAGAAATCTGTAAACCAAGGAAATAATGCAATAACCCAAGATCTTTCATGTCAAACTGTATAGAAAGAGCCCTCTGAATACTCTGAATGTGGGAAGAAGAGCTGCCAGTAAGTAACAAATCATCAACATACAAGAAAAGTATCACAATATCCTCACCAAAATGCTGGAGATACACTGTATGATTGGAGTGGAAATGAACAAAACTAGTAGATAGAAGAAAAGAATCCATATTCTCATACCAAGCCCGAGGGGCTTGTTTGAGACCATAGAGAGACTTTCGAGCCAACAAACAAGAGAAGAATCCTGAACAAATCCATTCGGATGCTCCATATATATTTCTTCTTATAGATCTCCATGTGAGAAGGAACTCTTCACATCCATCCATCGATAAATGGGCCACCCCGTGATGCAGCAATAGCAAGTACAAGGCGTATAGAATCCATCTTGGCAACGGGTGCAAAAGTCTCGAGTAATCAATACCTTCGACTTGTGAAAACCCTTTTAGATGCGTATTTGGTTTGGTATACCCACTTACACCTAACCATATTTATTCCTTGAGGAAGAGATACCAAATCCCAAGTATGATTCTTCATCAAAGAAGAATACTCAACTACCATTGCATCATCCCACTCGGTATCCCACAGCAGAGCCTTTGAAAATATTGTGGATCCTCGAAACCGCCTCGACACAAAAGTCCAAAACTTATAGAATGTGCGTGATGATGCCTAGTGGGTGGAAGATCCTCTATGAAAGGTGTTGCCTTAGAAAATGTAGTATGAGCCCACTTACGCATAAAGCGACAACATCGAGTGGGAATAAGATCCTTAATGGCATCTATAACCTCCTCATTAATCTCGTCAAAGAAAGGATCCTCGAGATGAAATGAAGAAGAAGAAGGAATGGAAGAAGATGAAGAATTATGAGGAGTGAAATGTTCATCAAACTGAACATGTGTTCAAAAAATAATATCATGTGTATCAGGATCTAAAAGATGATAAGCTCTCATGTCCTCACAATACCCTACAAAGATCAAGGGTTTACTCTTCTTATCCAAAGCTTTCATTTTCTTCTTTGGCACAAAGGCCCAAGCATGGCTCCCAAAGACTCGAAAAAATGAGACATTTGGCTTAGTGTTGGACCAAGCTTCCTCTAGAGTCAAATGCTCAAGTGCTCTGTGTGGTGTGCAATTCTAAATATAGTTAGCACAATTAACTGCTTCTACCCAATAGATAGGAGGTATATCTCTAGAATGCATCATACAATTAGCCATTTCCTTCAAAGTTCTATTCTTCCTTTCTGCTAATCCATTCTTTTGTGGAGTATGAGGAACAAAATGTTGGTGAATAATGCCTTGAGTTGCTAAAAATTCAGAAAACTCATTGCTGAAGTACTCCCCCATTATCAGTGTGAAGTTTCTTTATGCTACTAGAAGATTGTTTCTCGACCAAAGCCTTGAAGAATTTGAAGTGTGAAAAAAATCACTTTTGTACTTGAGAAAATAAACCCAAGTACGCCTCGAGAAATTATCAATAAATTTAAGTGCATACTTAGCTCCATTAAAAGACAGGGTAGGAAAAACCATCAAGTCACTATGCACAAGCTCAAGTGGTGAAGAAGCTCTCTTAGACAAATTCTTAGGAAAATGATCTTGGTGTTGTTTCCCTAATGCACAACCATGACAAACTCCCTCAAGACAAGAAACTCAAGGAAGACCATCTACCATACCATGAGTGCTTAACTCCTTCAAATATCTGTAATTGAGATGTCCAAATCTTTCATGCTAAAGCTTACTCTCTAAATCTGAATGAGAAACCAATCATGTCCCTATAAAAGAAGTGTCATCAAAACCTTCAAAGTGATACAGTCTTGAAATATGATCAACAACACCGAGAAACAAGTGAAAAGGATCCAACAAAGTTCATGCTTCTACGCCCATGTGGTGTAAAAGTCACATTTTCCGTTGACTAGAATGAAAATTTGATATACGAAAAGCAAATTTGTAGTGATGTTAGGAACATATAGTGCATCTTGATATTGCCCACTTCAAGTTGTATATCATTTTTATCTCAACAAAAATAAAGGAAGAATCTCCAACCTCAATTTTTGAAGTAGAACTCAAACCTAGAGAAACAAAAGACTCATTGGAAGAATTCATGTGATGAGAAGCACTAGAATCTATAACCCAATTGTCTGCAGTGGTGACTGATATCTTCCAACAAGATTAAGTGCTTTTCCATGCGGATTAGAAGGAGGTGGAGTGGAGATAGAAATTTTTGTTTCTCATTGCATCCTCTAAGGCTTGCATTCACTTGTAACACCTATTTTCTTCATGATTACTACCCCCACAAAAAGAGCATCAACAACCAGACTTATTCTTAGATTTAGAAGACTCCTTGGGTTTTGAGTTGTTTTCTTTGGGTTTAGGAGCATTTTGAGATGGAGAAGGTGTGGATTTGGTATTACTATTTGGTTTTCCTTGTCCTTAGGATTAGATGCAACTAATGCCTTTTGAGAGGTGGAAGACTCAAGGTGAGATAATTTGGATTCTTCCCTAGTAATTCTTTCACAAAATGTTTCTAAGTTAGGAATTTTGAAGGTGTCACCTAAGCCATCCATGCTAGAGAAAAGGTAGAAGAAAAATTTTGGAATGGTCCTCTCAACCTAGATAGAATCAAGTAAACACACTCTTCATCTTTCTTATCTCTTCCACTCCCCTTCAAATATGTCAACAAATGCTTGAACTTGGTAAGATAGTCTATAATTGTTGGAAAATCTTCGAGATTAAGAGAGGTGATCTCAATTTCAAGTTGTATGGCTCTCATATGATCCACCTCACCAAATAAATCCTCCAATTTCTCCTATATTTTGAAAGGAGAGTCAAAATTTTCCAAATGAAATAGAATACTGTCATCACTTACGTAAGTTCCTATCAAACCCATATACTCATCAAATTTGCACTTTAGTACTGAAATTTCTCATATTCTCTAGTGAACACTTTGGTTTTTCTTTAGAAGTTAAAGCCCATAATCTTTTACTCGCTTAATTATTGTTTCCATTCTTGGTTTCCATGTGTGGTAATTATGTTTTGTTAATGGATCAACATGATCTAATGTATATCTAGATGTCATCGTAAATAAAACACCAAAATAAATGGAAGAACCAAGTAATGCAAAAAGACCCCAAGCAATGCAACAAGATCCCCCAAATTTTGGCACTTTATAATGACTACTGTTATAATATGGCACTTTATAATTATAGTGCAATTCTCAAAATAAATATTTCCAATGGAAAAGTACTGAGAAAAACGCGGCACTCAAAACCGATTTACCGATCAAAATTAGTTGCCACTAAAATAGAATAAAATACTCTTGCCTTCACCACAAAAAAAAATGAAAGGGAGCTGAAGTTAAGCACCTACTAGTAGGAATCACAAGCTTTAAGCCCTCATATGACCATACCATATGACCAGGGGTTAAGAATTTCAATTTTCCCCTTCTCGATACCATAATGATTGCAAGATTTGTCATTTTTAGTAATCCTAGGGAATAATGCCTTAACCAACGTCGGTCATCCCTAAACCAACACCCGATCAACTACGAATCTGTTGTCTTGGTTACCATATATCCATTTTGGTAACCTTGTGGGGAGGTTGGCTACATTTTTTAATTTGGGAGCAAAAGGAGATATGCATGCAAGCAAGAAGCGAGAGCTCTTTTCGCACATCCAATCAGCCATAGTCCACATCAAGACAGTCCAGGAGGTATCACTCTCATGGTAGAATTCGGGAAGCACCACTGTGGCACCAAGCTCCATCCCACCAATCAATCATCACCACCACCTAACCATTAGACCTGCAACATCAGTAAGTATGTTTATCACCTGTGTTATTTCATCCTTGTCCTATCTTAAAGGTTTTTGTCATCTCTGTTATCATTTTCTACTTGCATTCCCTTATCCCCATTATTCCTCTTTACGTAAACTCAAACAGTCCCTCCACCCACGCCAATGAAAACTACCTATACTTGAATACTACATATCTCTGAGTGTTCCTAATATCCCCACATACCTCATCATTCCCTATGTCATCTTTTTCTGACCTCAGCTAAAACCCCACAACCAAATCTTATTGAGTTTTATCATCCCGCCTCTACGACGTCGTTACCCATAACCGTCATCAATTCTTCCTAACCATGATTGGTCATACCCGACCAACGTTAGTCTCTGTGTCTGCCAACACTATGTAAACCAACAACCAACCTACCTACCAAAACAACCCAAACACCTTACCCAACCCTGCTAAGACCCTATTTGTGACCTGCAGACCACCTGAATAACCTGCAACCTGACCTGAAGACCTTGACCCATATAGTTTTTAGTATTTAATTGGATCGATGTTGATAGTGATATAAGGTATCCAAATTAGAATACTAGCACTAGATTCATTTATGTACGTATTTTAGTTATTTTATATTTGTTTTATAAAAATAGTGGATTGACAGCCCTCTAGGAAGTATCACACTTCTTGGATCTAGCACGTGCTAGGAATTCCACTATCATATATTATTTAACTCTTCTTTTTGGTATTGTTTTCTATTTCATGTAGTTACTCCTAGCCAAAAGGAAGCTCTCACAATCAGCATCGGATCAAGAAGTCAAAATGCACACACAAACTCCAAACCAACCATCGTAATAGGTATTCCTCCTCAACCCATAACATTATCTATTCAATCTCATTCAAAACGTAAATAAAATTGTGAAACACTTAGATTTTTTAGGTACATTCCTAAAATTTCCTCTCCTTAAGGTTCTTTTCAAAAATGAACCCACACCTGGTTTCTACCCATAGCCTTCTCTAGACCTCCTATTTCCACGCATACCAAATGTGGTGGTAAAGGTGAACCAATCAGTAAACACCCATTGGTTGAATTTGTGAAACAAAAACAATGCTTTATATGGACTACCATATTGGTTCCCGAGATCCCCTACATAAAATGCAATCATTTCCTTCTATCGCACCACATTTCATTAAGGAATTTTGTTCAACAGAGCATGTACCGCCTTATGCATCCACATTTCATAGCATATCTACTAGGCGTAAAAATCTACAAAATATGGAAAATCTTTCTACCCTAGTTATTTATCGAGATGAAACTACCTTATTTTCAACTCTTATCTTTGGTGCAAGATAGAGAAAGAATGAGATAAAAAGGTCATGGTGTTTTCTTCGCCACCCCAAAACACTTTCCCATTCCCAAACAAAAACATTACAACCTAACTTAACATTATTATGGATTTTATCACCCATACCTCCATTTTATGTTTATGTTAATTTTATTTTATTTTATTTTATTTTTAATTGTATTATGTAACTATATATATGTTTATGCATTTTCCATACATTTGTATATTGATTAAGTGGCATTTTATTTATTTAAATTTTTTTCATAAATATATTTAATACACATCTTTCCTCCGCTTTTTTGTACTAAAACATTTTATATTTTAATTTAATAATTTAAAATTTGTGAGATTGAGTTCTAGATTGAATCAAATAAAGTCAACTTCAGTTCGAATAAGTAATATTTGAAATCACGCCCTAGTGACTATTAGTACCCAAATTAGTCCCACCTTGTAAGCCAAGCAACATCAATGAGCTAAGAAGGATGCTTAGAGAAAGATAAACTAGGATTTGAGTCATTTTATAGCCAAGGATGGATCTAGAAATCTCTTTTTCACTTTGACTTGGGGAATATTGGATAACACCTCACTAAGGGTATGACCTACCCTACTACTTTAGGTTCTTCCTGCAACTAGGGTGAGAGGACCCATTTTGTAACCTATATTTATGAAAGAAATGGATAGAACAACAATATTTGGACTCTCTTTCTTAGGGATGTGAAAATGCAGCCTCAAGAAGACATGGTCAATGCAGACATCATCTAACTCTCATGAGTTATCACACTATAAAATACATATGTCCTCTAAACAAGGGTCAGCTTTATTAAAGACAATTACAATTCCAAATTTCTTTCATGTATTTGGATAAAGGATGGAAAAAATTAACAAATCTCCTTAGCATTTGTGCATAAACAGTGCAAGAATGGGTAATTCAAGTGGATCTGATGGTTATTGGTTGTAATTTTGATGTATTGATGGGAGGTTAATAAGGAAAAGGTTGATTATACAAAATTCTCATGTAAACTTTAACGAATGTTCTAGACAATTGTTCTTGATGCAAGATACAAATCACACAATCCAAAGAATTTCTTCAACTAGAAGGTTTGTATTCATGGATGCCCAAGAATAAAATATTTCACACAAAATTCAAGAATTTAAACACAATATCATGATGAACTCAATAAAATACTAATAATTCCTAATCAAATACGATCCAAATACCCTCAAGAACTAACAAATATCTTAAATCAAAACAATACAACTTGAATTTAAAACTATTTACTATAGTATGAAAGAAAGATCCATCAATAATGCAGTTGCAGTTGCCAAATTATCACTATTTAAGATAAGGCTTTGTGTAATTCAGAGAAATTAATAGTATAAGATTGCAATAGAAATGCAAATAATTGATTCAAAGTAACACATCTTGAAACAAAACAACATTTCTCATGAGAATACACATAAATTTATTCAAGAAACTCCAACACTTCAACAAGGGGACACAACACCTATGACCTCAATGTCTACTAATGACTATATAGTGTAATCATCTTGGCAAAACATTTTGGGAATAGATGAACAAAAACTCATATATCTCATATATGTCTGCTTTTAAGGAAGTACAACTTGGTATTCTCCTTTATCTCTATAAAATATTGGAAAAATGAACCTCCTTCAGGTTAGAACATTCTTGTAACCATTATATAATTTCTTTGAACTCATTTTTCTTCTTTTCCCTCCAATAGCATGAATCTTCAAAGGAATATTCTTATTTACTACATGCGCCTAATCCATTATTATTCTCTTGAAGATATTTTCTTTTGTGTTGCCAAGTGGAAAACTCACGGATGATTTGTTTTTTTCATTCTCCCAAAATGACTCGAGATGTCATGTCATCTCTTTGATATTTGTTTAATCATTTCCCCTTTTTGGTGGGTAAAGAAATATTTTTGATGATTTTCGAGCACCTCTATATGGCTTGATTTGATGTATAACCCCTTTTACCTTTTGAGAATCAATTTTGAACAACACATACTCATGTTCATGTCTTTTTGAGTTGAATGTTATCATATGGATTACGTCACATAAATCCAAATATATTTTGTTACATAACATCGATCTCCTCAAAACTTATTTCCTTTGTGTGGGTTGAACAAGAGATATGTGTTCATTTAATGGCATTGATTCCGTTCACCTCATCCTATCTCGCACCATTTTAATTATAAATTTAGATTTATTTCTTCATCAATATGCATCCTTTTATCATTCTTGGACATGAAAAATCATTACAAAAAATCTATTGGTACAACAGAGAGAGTGACTATGGCAATTAACTTGAGATAATTATCATGTAATATTTGAATCAAATCTTTGACTTAATTGGTCCTGATGAGGCATTTGTTAGGGCCTTGTTCAAAATTTCAGACCAGGGGACAACAAAGGGCCTTTGACATATCAAGAGGTTTTGTAATGCCCACTCCTCTTTAACTCTTCTTGAACCGTGTTATCTTTTCCGAATTGTTATAATCGTAAACCTGACTTTATTGTATTCTAGTTAGCATGCAAATAAAAGGTGCGGACATCAGGATTCTATTGTGTTTTGGTTATTATTATTTCTTTGACTCTATGTCATATTGTGGACCCTGAGGGGCATTTAAGGATAAGACAATTAGCTAGAACGGTTGCATTGTTATAAATTGATTGTGATATCATTACTCTTCGATATTGTTTTGTTATATTTAATCTAACACTGTGACTAAACACATAGACATCATTTGCTTAAGGTACCTAGAAATATTAATAGACAAACGATATTAACACATTGTGATATGGAAATCGAAGGATATACATTACGTAACTGAACTGATTAACTTTTGATAGACATTCAGTATGGAAGATAATGATGTGTTGTCATCTTAGATATATATTAATATTTTGAATGTTCTTCGTATTGATTTTTATTAGGATGGTCAAAGTCATTTTGTGATTTCGTTGATATTGAAGGATTGACGAAATGGTGAATGAGTGAAAGTATTGCTTAAATTAGATGATTGAGTTGGTTATGATCTTAATTGCAAACTGATGTATTAGTGGAATCGAAATGTTGGAAATTGAGAGTAATTGTTGAGTCACTTGGTATTAGCAATAGTAGTTATGACATTTTACGTTGAAATTGATATTTAGATATAATATTTTTATTAGTTCGATATCACTAATATGGCCATGAGGCCAGAAAGGTATTGTGTGATTTTGCAGGTAATTATTTCACAACAATAAACTATGGGGGTAGGAGACCAACATCAAAGGAATGTGGGGTATTGAAACTGGTCACCATGGCAACTTGTGTTATGTTGTGTGTGTCTTGTTGTTGTTAGGGGGTCCCCATGGGGGATTACCTCCAATTGTGACCAAGGGGTTTGTGTGTTTTTTCCTTTTTTATCTCCTTTATTTGATTTTAGTATGTGAATTTTAGTGATGTAATTTCCTTGTATTAATTATTTAGATTTTGGTTTATATTCCCTTTTATCTTTAATGAGTTTAGTTGCCTTATTTGAGTTAATTTAATCTTGTTCTAAACTAATTATGAATGGGTCAAAAAAATTCATTTATTAGACTAGATGGCTCTTGGATTTTGTGTTGTAAGTTGAGTGCTTGGGATCTTGAGTGTTGTACACTCTACCCTTCATGGAAATTCGAATTTTTCCTTAGGGGCCAATTTTGAAGGCTTGTGGGACAAGTTAAACTTGTCCCACACCTCTTAAATTGCTATGCCAACCCTACCTATGGATTGGGGGGTCAAAAATAGACCCCATTATGTGTTTTGTAAGTCAAAAAGTGACATTTATTGCACTTTTCTTACATGGGTATTTAATTTTTCCTTTGGGGTTTGGGTTGAAGTGGTGTTTTAAAGAGGTTTTCATACCTCTCAACCACCCATTTATTATGCCTTGGGGTTGAGGTTTGACTTGTGATGTGGAGTTGAGGATGAGTGATGTGGCATCCTACATGGAGCCACCTCACCCTCCTCTTCCCTTTTCCTTTATATGCATGTTTAATTATTGTTTTAGGGGTTACTTGCTCATTTGTATTGAGAATGCTTGTAAATTGGGAGAAATTTCTTGAGAATGGAGCTTGGAGCCGAATGTGGTTTCTTAGGATTTTGGAAGGCTTGGAGCTTGTTGTGTATTGATACTCTTTATTTGTGAGGTAGATCTCTACCTTTTTTTTACCTTGTTATTTTGTGGTGCTCTTATGTGTAGATGTTGATTGTTACATTGGTTATGCTTGTTGGAAATAGAATTGATTCTTAGGTTGTGGGAGAAATGGAAATGGGGTAAAAACTTGAGGGAGGCATAAGAGAAATGTTATTGGGATTTTAGGAGGGATTTGGGTTGGGATGTCCACCTTGTTGATAAATATGTTTTGTATTTATCTTGTTATTATCTTGAGGGAGGCATAAGAGTGGTGTATCTTCTTGGAGGGAGGCATAAGAGTGTTTTATGTATTGTGATGGAATTTTTGGAGGCTCTTAGGTGGACACCCAAGCCCTTGGGAGGCATAAGAAGAACCCCCATGTTCCTTTCTCCTCCATGGATTTAGTATGAAGCCTTTGTGTTTTGATATTTGTGGAATTGTTGTAAAATTGGTATTGTGTTATTTCATTGGTTGTCTTGTTTTAATGTGTATGTGGAAGCCATTTTTGAGTTGTCATGGTTGTCTAAATAGCCCTTATTGCTTCCTTGTTGGGGCTCGAGGGCCAATGAGGGAGAAGGCTTCTCCCCTCAATCGATATATTTTTTTGGGTTGAGAGTGTTGCCTACTCCCCATTTTGTTGTGTGCATGGCTTGATGAAGATGGTGAAGCTCAATAGGATAAGTTCTCTTATTGGAGGAGGACATGTAGAGTTACACCTTGTGTTATTATTATTCTTCCGCTTGTAGAATTGTATCAACGGTTTTTGGATGTAATCTCATTCATTCTTGGAAATGGTTTATTATGGCTTGCATTCCTTTATCAAAATGGAAACCTCAGTAACTATTTTGAAATGCAAATAAAGGTCCTTTAAGTATGAATGTTATTTAAGTTGAATGAAAAGGGAGTGTTGATCTTTTGACATTATTGGTAATTCTGGTTTGGATGAGATAAATTTCATTTGGGTATGCTTATTATTCTCCTATTGAAATGATGTTCAAGAGGGAATAGATGAAATTGTTCTTACAGTATAGTGTCCTCCTTGTCATGCAATAGGACTTGAATTAAGAAAATAGATGAATCTCAATCGATCAAACCCTTAAAATAGTTATATAAATGAAAATAAATGTAATAAATTGTTAAATTTGATAAATACACAATTTGTGCATTACTACTATGCTCAGTGCATGTAAATCTCATCCATGCAAATTTATAATTGTGACATTTATCCTCCCACATTAATCGTAAATTCCAAATTGAATAGGAGAAAATTAATAACTAAATGAATGTGTACTATTAATATATAATAGTATTATATTGATGATATACTGTGAGATTATTTTCACCAACTATAATATCACTATATGATTTTTCTCTATATATAATCTTTAACAAATACTAATGGATATGATTTAATTACACCGAAGGCGTTCCCCTATGGGAAAGGCCCTTCCTGGACATTTCTACAAATATGTTAAATTTGGCAGTTTGATGGCCATCTCGAAGTTTTAACATTTTCGGGCTATTTTTAACAACTTTTCAATCCCTACATGATCGGCTTTGTCTGCACTACTTTGTGCTCCTTTGCGCAGTTTATATTGATTTCTCACGTTTTTCTTGGATCTCAAAATATTCGCCACCATGCCTCTCACGATTGTTAATTTTTTCTAAGATCATGGAAGCCACACAAGACAATGCCTTGAGATCACGTCCATGGCTTGTGCAGGGGTCCACTTTAGGGTTATGGGTTTGAGGGTCGATTCTACGCCAGGGTCCCACCTGGTTTCATTTCCCAGCTTGAAAAAGGAGTAGATTGAGTCCAAAAGATTCGAACCTATCTTTGCAAGAACCCCTGCAACTACTCCGCCGCCGCTCCATGATCCCACCACCACCACATCACAATTAACTGTAATCGTTTGATTTTGTTTCTTTCTTATTCAGTTCCATAGCCTTTTTAGATTAGAAGCCCCCTGTTCGACCTCACACCCAACCTTGCGTAGAAGACTCATCGATTGGGTCCATTCTACCTGCCACCGATCTGCCACTTTTGTCTTTACCATGAAAATTTGTTATCCAGAATATAAAGCTTCAGAATAAAGTTTGCATTGAATTTGATCCTCCATGAAGGATTAGTATAGCCCTGTGTTCATAAATACTTTTATGATCAGCTAAATTTCTTTGACGTCTATATATTGTTGTACTTAAAAACTTTAAGCTTAATAGAAAACAGAGGTCTTGTTAGTGGGGAAGGTAGTTTCATTCATGTCCATGTTTTGTAATTGGATGTACTGAAACTTTGAACATTAACATTGGTCCATTATAAATGTACATAATACAGTTGATGCATTGATCTCCACTGGATTATCCAAGGTGGGATATGAATATGTTAATATAGGTAAGATATAAACCCTTTCTTCTGTTGGTGGATATATGTATTGCATGTGTTCCCCTTTAATTTGATGGCTTATACTAATGCTAAACTAGTTTTTTCAATGCTCTACCAGATGATTGTTGGGGTGAGAAACACCGAGATGCCCAGGTATCACTACTATGTCAATAAATAAGCTGAGAACCAGATCATTGTGATTTTCACTTGTTTTAGATTATAGAAATTCATAACAGCTGTTGATGAACTTAACTCAGAATCTTCTTCATAGCTAGGTTTCAGTGATGTTCATTCTGTAGAGTGTATATTAATCAGTTATGAGTTACTGCTTTGTGAGTTTTTGCTAAATGTTCTTATGAGAGATTAGAACTTTCTGATTAATGCAAGAAAGCTTCAAGACCAACTCAGATCCATCTTATATATTGGCAGGGTAATCTTCTTGCTAAAGCTAAAACATTTCCTTCTGGCATAAAGGCTTTGGCAGACTATGTTCATTCTAAGGACTGAAACTTGGAATCTATGCCGATGCAGGGTGAGCATATTATTTTAGGATCATTTAAAATCCATCTATTCCTAGACTGATTACAATGTATATGTATCAAAATCCTGTATACTAATATTGAGTTGAATGTTTGGTTTCTGTTGGAAGATCCCAAACATGCTCCACAAGAATGCAAGGTTCCATTGGACATGAGGAGCAAGATGCCATCACATTTTCTTCATGGGTAATCTGCTCCTAATACCATGATTTTATCTATTGGCTAGATTGTGCTCCATTTCCTATGAGTCTCTCCTGTCCTTGAAATAAAATTCAGAGCTCTTAGAATCACATCCTTAGATGCAACATAATAAGAAACAGATTAGCCTTTTCCTTATCAGTGCTTCAATCCTAAAGGCTAACTAGTGTTTGATAAATGAACAGGGAATAGATTACTTGAAATATTATAGCTGCTACATTCCTGAGTTTAGACCTCGTGAGAGGTATATACCATTTTTTTCATATTCTTTAAATCACCAAGTTCTCTGCATGTGGATTTAGGCTTTGAATTAACAAATTGTATTGAATTTTTATTGAAATACATAGGTTTCAAAAAATGAGTGAAGCTCTCGTGAAGACAAGCCGTCCTATATTCTTTTCCGCTGGTATTTGGTAAGAAGGGCTAGCAATCGTCAATCTCTATATTACTGAACAATCTAGGGCACCCACATGCTTATCTGAAAATAATGCTAACTCTGTTTTATTTTGATGGGCAGGTATGATGAACAAGATTATATTAATGCAGGGCCTAAGATTGCAAACAGCTGGAGAACTACTTCCGATGACTTTCGAGATAAATTTGAATAGTAATATATTGGATAATATCCATGGATAGTACATTACTTTGGAAAGGATGGGATTGACAAAACATATATTTATAGACAGTAATTTCCATTCTTGCAGTATGGTACAGGTGGCTGACCAGAATGATCATTTTGCTCCTTATGTAGGTCCTTCTCATGGATGGAATGGTAATGTCACTGCTCCATTCATATGTTTTTGCTAATTTGTATTGTCAAATCCCAAATTATAGTCAAATATTCTAGTTGTGCTTGTTTTGTCCAAAACAGATCCTGATGTATTGCTGGTTGGAAATGACCCAATGAATATTGAGGAATATAGGTCACAATTTAGCATATGGGCTTTAATGATGGTTTAAAACATGTGCTGCTTTAGAATACATATTTTTACTAGTTATAGTTGGTTCCTTGGCAAAGATAGATGATTGGTGTTTTGGCAGAGTTGCAAACCTTGGTTTCTCTAGATCACACAAACATACTCACATCCATACTGTGAAAGTAGACCTTGTCAATGACCCCAATTATGTCTTCTGGTTAAGGGTTTGTATCCATATCTCTTGCAGGCCCCCTTGCTGATTACCAGTGACATAAGAAATGCAAGTAAGGAAACTCTAGAGATTCTGGGAAACAAAGAATTCATTGATGTCAATCAAGGTCGGTTTGTATCATTTCTATTTAATGTTAGCTATTCCAGTATGTAGGTTTTAGATTGGGTTTTGATCATCATCCCCAATATATTTTTGGGCGTGTTCGATTCATAAGGAGTTCAAGGATGAAAGTAAGCAAACAAGGAGACAACGAGGTATGATAATTTTCTTTATGGATTGATGATCTAATAACATATAGACTTAATTCAACAACTCATCCTTCATTGTTTTCTCATTTTATGGAATGCAATCTCACACTACAAAAAATTCTCATATTTTGTATGTCTAACCTCTTGACTGATTGTAGGTATGGGAAGGGCCACTTTCCAACAAAAGAGTGATTATGGTGTTGCGGAATAGAAGTAATTCCACAGATTTTATCACTTCCAAATGGGAAGACATTGGTCTTTCATCCACAACGGTAGGTGTTTTTAAATTTTATCTAGGTTCTTTTTCCTGGAGATCATACACTTTTGTATTGACTACATGATTTAAATTCATGTTCCATAGGATCACTTGAAGCTCTAACTTCATCTTTTTGTGTATGATCCTGATCTCCTTGTATATGGAGATATGACTTACTCACACGATCCTTATATGCTTTCTTGTAATGATTTCGTAATTTAGATTTATATACTAAATGTTCACTTGAGGAAACAACTTCATCTTCTTATATAAGACCTTGACCTCCTTGTATTTGGGGATATGACTTATTCATATGATCCTCACATGCACCGATGTAGGCTACCCATTGAGGATGGTGGTCTAGATTTTGTTGTTATATATCACACCTACTTCATCAATTCATTTGGAAATCTGAGAAGTATTATAAGATTTATATTTCGGTTAAAGGATCGATTTATATTTATTGGAACCTTCTCAACTTTTCAGATCTCGCCTCTTACCCTGGAAGGAACGAATTCAGGCTCTCCAGGATGCAGGTGATTGGATGGGTACCATCCACTTGGTGATGGAGCTGTATGATGGAAATTCACAAGGTGTGATAGGGCTTCCAAGGACGTTGGACGCTCTGCAAGAGGCCATAATGCCCTTTCTTCTGTAGTTGCTCTATGATCTTGTAGATTAAGCTTTTTCTTATGTCTCATTGGCTTTCAAAGAACTAGAACAGAAAGCTGGAAGCATATGTACAAATTAAACTATTATTTCTCAAATCCATATCAGAAACTACATTAATCGTTAAAGGAGTTCAAACTCATGACCAATCACATTACAAGGTCCACTGTGGGTTTAGCTTAAATAGATTTGATTCTCATAAAATGTTGTACTTAGATATATGAATAGAATATTGTTATTTCAAAGGACAATTTTTAACCAACACCAAGCCCACGTCCATGTTCTCCAAGAACTATCTTAATGTTTAATAATGAGAGAATTTTAAAGACATGATTTCGAATATAAGTTTAGAGTGGCTTTAGTACGATTTTGTGTTTTCTCACCAATACATTTGTCTGGCACACTATCGATGGCTCATCGATCCATGCAGGAAATAGAGATTTATTGTTCTCTTATTGCATTGAATTTCTCTTTACTCTACCCCTTGGGCAGTGAGTGTTAAATCCTTGCTATATTAATGGCGATCTCCATGGCACGTGCATCAATTGATGTAGATTGTGTTGGTGGAGCTCTAGACAACCATGGCCCACATGTGAACAAGGATGTTTTCCTAAGGGTATTTCTTGAGGTCATTGTTACCCTATTATTTTGGGTTGTGGTGTAATGGTTTCTGAGGAAATTGTTGAATAGGAAGATGCCAAGGGATTGCCCCTTATTTTTATGGCAAAAATTGTGGATACCTCCCAAAACTTACATTGATCAACAAATAAACACCCATAAGCACTAAACACAGTCAAATCCATGTGTTTTTAAAGAAGTTTCATGTAGACAAAGACTTATTTTAAGTTGCAGACATTGTGCTAAGCTATGTAGATTTCAACTGAGCAATGTTAGGTGTCAGTTTTGGGACACAATTGCATTTTACAATGGAGAAAAATCTTTCATTGGATTCCAGTATATGAAAGTATGAACCACACATTATTAAAACACAAGGTAGTTCTATACCCACATTATATAAGCTTCCTCCAATAACTTATATCGTTTGACATTACACTATGTTTACACTTTTTTAAAACAATTTTTCACCTTTTAAACTATTTTTAGCTATTTTGATTGGCAGTTGCTTGTTACATGAAATAATTAGCAACATGGTAAAATTAGGAAATTGCATGTTTAAATTCTATCGCTTCATGATTGATGCGTCTAATCTTTTTGTTCTTGGTGCAATTCTTTGTTGATTTTTACTTCTGGACACATAGACTCACATCTTCCTCTTGTTCATCTAGACAATGGTCAGTGATTTAGTTTTAATATGTCAATATGTGGTCTCATTGCACACAGATTTCTTTTCTTCATCAAGCAGCGCTCAGAGATTCAATTTTTAGATGTGGATTACGGTTCATTAAATAGAGTTGTATTGATGGGTGGCCAATGATTGCACATTACCCTATCGTTCTAATCTAACTTTCAAGCATCCATATGGTAATAACTAGTCATTGCCACTTTCTTAGATATGCCTCTTAGTGAAATATATTACTGCTCTATAATTTTAGGGACAATTTGCATCAATATAATGATTGCACACCAATAGCTTTGTATTTTTCTTAGAACTGAAGCTTATTCGAAACTCAATTCAAAATATTGGATTCCAATTAATATGTACAAATTTGTAACAAATTTGAAATGTAGAGATAAAACCTTTAAATGCGGTGTTTCATCTATATTCATACACTTACAAAATCAAACACACCCCTTATCAACATGAACGACAAAAGTAATAACTATCCCTCTAAATCAAATAACACATACTGTTCAAAGTTCACATTGCATTGTAAACACGTGATTGCTAGTTATAAAAATATTAATATATATGTGCATGTTATTCATATATATATATATATATATATATATATATATATAATAAATGGTAGTCACAAAGCTGATATTAAAATACTAAAAATTTGCATCGGCCTAACATTAAACATTTGTTTAATTTAATAAAACAATAAAACAATAAAAAAACCAAAAAGTTAAGATATATATAACCACATGGGCCGCAAATCTAACCCATTCACCCTTTTTTTGTTTTGCTTTATTTAATAAGACAATTACTTTAAGTCACATCTAATTCAAAAGTGGTGGGTTTTTTTAATGTTATTTTCAATTAATAAGATATAAATGAGTATATATTCACCCTTTTTTGTTTTGCTTTATTTAATAAGACAATTACTTTAAATCACATCTAATTCAAAAGTGGTGGGAGAATTAGATGTGACTTAAAGTAATTGTCTTATTAAATAAAGCAAAACAAAAAAAGTGAATATATACTCATTTATATCTTATTAATTGAAAATAACATTAAAAAAACCCACCACTTTTGAATTAGATGTGACTTAAAGTAATTGTCTTATTAAATAAGTTAGATTTGCGGCCCATGTGGTTAAGGAGTGTAGGTTTTAAAAGATTTGAATATTGGGGTGGGGCTGGAATCAGCACCCCTCACCCAACAACGGCACTTTTTAAACTCTAAAACCTGCGCAAAGTTTGAGTCGAGTCCTTGGGTCTTATGGGGCGGCGTTTTTTTTTTATTATTGCTTCTTGCGATCTGTGTTTTTTTTTTTTTTACTATGGGGAATCCGTGGTTGTTGTTTTCGTTGGGTTATATATCAAGATAAATAAAAATAAATAATAGATGTATTTCTTTCACAAAACAAATTTATGGGGTTTCAGGTTTTACTCAAATGGGTATATACTCTTTGTATATACAATTAACCTACAAGAAAATACCATTTAAAAACAAATAAAGAAGAGGGACCAAAACCCACAAAGGAAATGGGTAGATCCTTTCCCTAATCACAAAAACTTAACAAAGGAGAGCTTCCAATCCTCTCTAATGGCCTCCATGGCTTCATTTTCTTCTCCTCCTTCCTTAACCTACAAAACAAAATAAGAGAAATGACAAATTAGATTTAGAAAATGAATATAAGAGGCTTCATAAGGATTTCTAGGGTTACTTTTGTATAACCTAAATCTAAGGGTTGAGAAAGATTAGATCTAGTGGTGTAGAATGAACCCTACATCACTTAAGTGATGGGGTATTTAAGTGGGAATGTTTTAAATAAAAATATGTGTGTGTAATGTTAAAAAAAAAAGGCCCAGGGGTTAGACTAAGTTCGGCACACTTGACCTTTTTAAGAATGGACTAACTATTCTTGTGCATGATTTTTTTAAATAAGAGGATTATTTAAAACAAACTAATTAAATTTAAATTTATTTATGAGCCATTAAATAATTAGTTTAAAGATAATTAAATGGGTTATGAAATGAATAACGAGGTGAGTATTATTTAAATAAAATATTTGAATTTAGTAAGGGAAGTTTAATCGTAATATAAAGTTGAAATGGACAAATATAAATCAGTGAATAATTTCTTTCCGACCGCCTTGAAATTGTGGAAGATTTATAATCAAGAATTAATTTAAACCTTGGCTAATGTTTTACCTATGTCTTACCCTTTCAAAAAAAATTATTCCATAATTTTTCCTGCTTGCTTTTAGGTTTCTTGAGGATTTATGTGGGGAAATACGAGCGTTACACTTGGTATTAGCGCCGAGTTCAAAACTTGGACCCTAGGCCGACATTGAAACTTGAAAACTAGTTAGAAAAATTTAAACCTCCATGATTAAAATAATAATAAAATAATAAAGTTGTTCAAATTGTTGTACTCACCTAGTGGCATTTTTTTCGAACCCTGAATCAAAACGTTGAATTAAATATATTTTCTCATGAACTTCTACCATATCAAGAAGTCGGTCTCGTTGTTAATATGTTGTTTGATGAGCTTTAGCTTTTGTTTTTAGTCATGTGATGTGATGACCAAATTTAGACTCTCCTTGTTGGAATGATAAATTATATGGTGTGATTCTTGTGGTTGTGTTCGAGGTCGGCAGAGTAAATTAGAAGTTGTTTAGTCATCTAAAGCTCCCCTTTTTCCTTCAGTGGTTAGACGAGTTAGTTTTGGTTGCCACTTTGGTGACTTAATCCCCGTATGAGTAAGTGGATATTAGGTCTTGGTGTTGCATTTTGATCTAGCTTTGTGTATGCGTTCTTAGAATTGAGCTCGAGGTATAGTACCCTATCAAGCGGCCATGAAAGAAAGCTGCAAGTGATTGTGATGTTGACTTTTTGTATTTTATATATTTATAAATTGGTGTTATTTTATCAAGGACCAACATCTTTTTTTGCGATTGGATTGAGAAGCTCTGAGGCTCTTTTAGTTATTTATATTTTTGCAAGAATTTTTAGACATTGCAATGCGGCTACTTAGCCACTTTCCTTGATTGCCAATATTTCTTGGATTTTACTTTGACTGGTGACTCAGAGCTCGTTTATCTGTTGGCTACTTAGCTAAATGTTACGTGATTCCTTCTTGCATGTTGTTGAGCTGGTTCTACGTTGTTTGTATTGTGACATTTTATCGTATGGGGGTACACCCTAGGTGCCTGGAATGTCTTCTTAGGTGCTTTAAGTTATGCCTTGGTTTTAGAAAGATGGAACCTTGAGTGTGTCTAGGATCTTGGAGAGTTCGTTGTGTAGTGTGGTCTAGTTGGCAGTTGTTAGCGGTGGTGGTGATGCTCCTACAACCTGGTAAGAGATTTTATCCTCATCAAAGTAGATGTGTTTGGTTATGGGCTTATGGATTGTGTTAGGATCGGATTGAATTTTGGTTGACTGTAGATGTTAGTGGAAAAGTGTTTGTTTGGTAGTGAAATTTCATCGATGGCATGCTAATTTTTATCATGGTTTCCTTGTTTAATCTTAGAAAGTATTGACTTGTGGATTGTATGCATCTTGTTAATTATGGTTAGATTTAAGGCCATTCGAGGCAATGTGTTTAATTAAGTGTGCTTGTTTTTCTCTCGATGACCTATGAATAAGTCTACCCCTGTCTTAACCTTTTATATTGTTATGAATAACATTTTATGACCTATTAATCTTTGGGTTACGTAGAGACACTTATGGATTCTTTTGGGTCTTTTGGACCTTGCTCTTAGAGATGTTAGTTTGGTAGATCTTAATATTTTAATCTCAGTGGTGCTTATATTGTGTTTCTTCTTTTAAAACTACAACTCTTGGTCATAAAGTCCATGTTTGGGTAGATTAGTTGGTTGTCCTATTGCATTTGATACCTTCTAATGGGAATGTGGTGTCCTTGGAGTAAAATTTTCCTTTTCATTTTGTTGCTTTGTTGGTGGTATCTTGTGGAAATATGAGTGTTGATTTGAAAAATTTCCTTGTCTTATTATGTGAGTAAAATGTTTGAGCCTAAACAAAAAACATTGTTAAACCTCTAAAATTTATAAAAGTAAATATGCCTCTTTAATGGGTCTTTCCTTGTAACTTATTTTGAGACTTGTGGAGACCCACTAGGAATGTTTAATGATGCTTGTAATTATTTGGTAAACCCTTGAAATATTGGTGTGATACATGTTGGTTGATAGATTCCTAGTTCTTACAAGATTAATGATGTGTTTGTTATGTTGAATGTATCTTGTTCCTTTAGAATTAAAAATGTGATATGTTGAGTTATCTCTTATTCCCATAAAATTAATCATGTGATATGGTTGACTCTTCCTTTGCATTAAGATCTATTTGGTAAAATGATTAAATTGAGCATAATAAAACTCTAATTGAGGGGCTTGGATTTTGAGACTTAACAAATAAAATAGAACATTAGGAAAAGGAAAATGGTCCTTGTTATAACCTTGGTAGATTAATAGAAGAAATAAAATCTATGTAGAAGAATAGAAAGGAAACTTTGTCCATCTACCTTCCCTAGGAGTAAAAATAAATACTTTTTCCACCTATACAAAATGGCGAGATATCATGCCCACCTTAGTGGCGCTCCTTATAATGCAACCATGTGATATCATAATAAAAGGAAGATTTTAATTGAGAAAACTTGTAAGGAATGTGCTTAGCAAGTGAAACTACAAATTTTGACTTAATAAGTTGATTTATAAAATGAGTAAGATTTATGTATTGAGTACAATGTATAGTTGAACCTTTAGTTTTGCCGCCTACTCAGAATTGTGAAACACCTTGTTGATAGTGATGTGTTCTAATTGCGTAGTACTCCCTTGTTCATAGATGTATGTGATATTCCCTTGTAGGAGTTTGGTTTTCGTACCCTTGTTGCCTCATAGCTCAACGAGCGTGAGTTGTGGCCTTTTAGGATTGGGTCTTATCTCTTATTTTTAAGAAAAGTAGCCTCCTTGTGTGCTGATTTAGTCCTTGGTGACCTAGGTTATTGGTAATTTTAAGGCAACATATGTTAAGGATATGAAATAATTTTGGGAAGTCCTCTTTTCTTCTTATTTTCTTGAGACACCTTGTTGTTGTTTTCCCTTTTTGTTGGGAAAGGAAAGTGCAAGTTTTTTTGTGTCAATATGTGTCTAGCCTTGTGTCATGTTTTGGCTCTAAGGTTCTCACTTCCCATGCATGCCCGCATAATGCCCCCCGGCTCGACCTTCTATCTCTATTCAATGGCCAACTCGAGCCTCCCGATGTTCACGCCACTCGACTCGTACACATGGCACCTACTCCACGTAACTCGCTACTTCTTTGCTTTCTTACTGTGACATGGGATCTCGCTCTCTAGCTTTCTCTGGCGACCATTTCGGCATTTTCAAACAGCTCCCTCCAAATCACTCGGTGCATCGAGCCACCCGATCCCATCCCTTTTAGAATTGTTCGGTGGTTAAAACAATCCCTTTTTAATGTTTTAAGGAAAAAACATTCCTTTTATGGCATTGTAATAATTTAGGGCCTATTTTGCTTGTATTTAATGTCCTTCATTCATGTGTCGAAGACGGAGGGTGAGGTCTGGGGTTGGCAGGAGGCTAATCCCCTCGCAAGAAAAACAAACCCTTCCTAAAATTTGATGCCATTTCCAACGAGTACCCACACAACACCCTTTAAACTCACTTTGGGAAATTTTTAATCATTTTGCAAAGCTTATTGGCATTTTCCATCGGTTGTGAGAATCACTTTTTGCTATAACTTTTGACACGTTGCTCGGTTTTGAGCACTTCTTTAGTCAAAGTTACATGTTTTTTCACACTCTAGATGATGGGATTATCATTTTTGTAAACACACTATTTTATAAAGTGCCACATTCTGGGGGTTCACTAGTACTCTTGGGTTTTCACACGCGTGACTCATTATCGGCCGAGTCCGACGTCTTGCATTTGTGCACCTTAAAATTTTTCTTCCACATCATGGAGAGTGCTATTTCAAGACTTGAGAATCTTAGGATCGCTTCTGACCTCCACGAATTCTTCTTTGGAGAGGAAACTATTTAGTTTAGCATGCTTCTATGGAACGTTACTTCACCTACGAGGGTTTTTCACACTTCTTGTATGGGCCGCCTCAACCACCGATCATCGTCATCTTAATGACTTTATCAACACTTATGACCATATTTTTGTCACATGACGATGCATGTCTCTCCATCTCTATGGTTTCACGTGGCGACTCGAGATCCACCCCACCATGTCTGGAGCATTCTTAAGTCCCTCTTTGTAGACCCTTCACATACTACCGTCATTATTGTTGCTTTTGATCTAGTTGTCTCCTCTTTTTGTGTGATGACAGGTTCCCACCGAAATAAACTTGCTTGGTTCTACTTCGATGACAAGGATTGTGCACCCGATTCGATCTCGAGAGTACTATAGAGGACTCTTCTCCTCCTCTCATTATTCCAGAGAGTGTTGACACATCCCACATCTCATAAGATATTGAGAAGTCTCCTATACAGATCATATAGTAATCACACCCACCTCTTTTCTACCCTTAGTGTGTGAGGCCCCTTTCACTCCTCTACCTTCATTGGATGACTCATACCTATCTGACATCACTCTTCTATTTGTTGAGCCCCCTCATAGGGACCAAATATCTTCCTAACCTTAGTTCTCTTTTCACAAAGTATACTTGTGATATACTACAGGTTCCTCATCCATCTAGAGGTATTTGAGCATTTTATCCTCTCCTTTGTTGGGAGTGCCCCTTCTAGGACTCTTACCACTTCCACTTTTCTAGAGACCTTCATTGATCCACCCTTGCTTGTGGATCCATTTTCTATTGTGGGGGATGTTTTGTTGCCTTCACATCAGTTGGACATCCTTTCTATAGGTGTTCACCCTTCATAATCTGACAGTTCTACACTCGTGACATTACCTTCAGTTCCTTTGCACTCACTTGCTAGACCTATGTCACACTTTCGTGACCCGGACTCAAAGTTCTTCGTGTTGCTACCTTCGGACTCCTTCATGGAGTGGCGGACTTCAACATGTCATTTTTGTCCTTCCTAAGGGTAGGCACACAGTTTGGTGTAGATGGCTCTTCTTCAATCCAGAGGTAGAGGATCTTGTGATTGACATTATTTTGGGAGACCTCCTAGAGTGTAGAGTTGAGATCCATCCATGGCATCGTCTACATTCCTCTCATCTCCCTCTTCTTCTCTCTTCTTCTTCTTTCGAGAGATTTCCTCTTTGTACATGGGTACCTTTACAGGCTTGTCTATGGTCAGGACCCATTTTTAGCATCTTTCTTAGATTAGTGAGTGGACTTATCTCTCTTTAACGAGGAGTTTTCCCACTGGGTTTTCTCCTTTTACTCCACTTTTTGAGAGTTTCTTGCACGTGGATGTATCAAGTATCTCTCGAAAGTGCACCATGTAGAGAGATGCCTACAGGTTTTCTAAACTTGCACAAATGATCTCTCTCTTTCGTAGTTACAATGGAAACACCTCAGTCTATAGCTATAACTATTTTGAGGTGAGTCTCCTAGATATCAGGCCGGTTCATTATTGGTGTATCCTAAACTACTTTTTGGGAGTTTTAGGGTAAAAGATGACTGTAAAAATGATTAAAACTAAGGTGATACACCAAATTTGTATGAGGGATTTGATTGAGTGTATGCAAAACTGATATGTGAAGGATTCTTGATGCATGAACCAATAATTTTTCTATAGAATATCTAAGGGCAAAAAACTTAATTGTACTTAAGGGAGGATCATAACAGACTAATAAGTTAACATGCACATAAAAACTAAGTAGAAAATACTTTTAAATTTGCAGCAAGGTAAGATGGTTGATCGTGGAATTTGCATTCACAAGATTAATGTAACATTCATACTCAAAGGGAAATATTGGAAAAATTTGTTTCAAATACGCATATATCAAAAAGTCCTCCGGAAGAATCCCTATGCTTTGTAAAGGCACACAATATATAGCACACAAATTTTTCCCACCCTTCCTAAAAATAGAGCAAGGATTTACTCACCCATGCATCCTAATTTTATCCTTTATTTAATAATAAATAAAGGGATAAAATAATACAAACTAGAGCATGCAGTTTAAAAATAGGCATTAATGGCCTTAAATACAATACAATCAAACCGAATTTGAATGTTTTACTTTTAAGGAATGAATGGGTGAATACTTTGTTAATAATAAAATTGCTTGCTAGGCAATTCTTCCTCCTTTGAGTATGCAAATTCGTCTTCTTCTCTGTTCTGTCTTCTTGTGAAGCATGCAAGAAATACAACTCTCTGCCTATGAGAAAATAATTACATCACTTAGCAATATTTGCAAAAATAATTCATCCAAACATTAATCCTGATTGGGACCACCTTTATCTCTGATGTTGACACTTATTCTGTTCTTAAGTGATCACATGGAAAAATGCATTCCAATTCATGTACAATCTATTACCATCGGTGGGGCGACTTATGGTTGTGAACTTTTGGCTTCGTTGGGTTTGGCCGATCTTGTTGACTTAGCAAATATTGTGTTTTGAAAAAATACAAGGGGCACCATGTTACATTCAACCACCTTTGTGGACTTAGGCATGTTATAAGGTAAGCCACCCCACTTTTACATTTGATTGGAATAAGGCTATACTTCATCTATTTGGTGATCATTGTGTATGATTTGGTCAACCTTTTGATTATTTGAAGCATGCACTAAAGTTAGACTTTCAAAATCATTTACAATGATTTATTATTTGATTTGATGACATGGGTTGGCCCCTTCCCCATGGTGACTCACCCCTTGGAAATATTATCAGTGGCATTTGTAACTAACCTCTAATCAAAAGAGAGTAACTTCAGTGCATGTGGAATTTGGTGATCATCCTGGTGGTCAATATTTGTACCTCCTGTGTTTGATGCCATTGATCCTTGACTGTGATTACGATTCAGGCTTTGCATTTAAAACGGTTGGTGGGGACTAACTATGGTTGGTTGCTTTGAATTCGGTGAACGATCACCGGTCATTGATCTCTGTACCCATCTAAATTTTGATTGTCGATGCTTGACCCTTGGTTAGGTTTCATTAATTCTCCCCTCGAGTTGGCATAGTAAAAGAAAACTTGAACCCGATGATCATTTCATTCGGATTTTTGTGAAGTAGGCGAAGCCCTGCAATTTATTTTTTTGCCACCATGGTTAAGCCTTCAAGCTCAAATCAGTCCATTTTCGGCCTTCTTGGAGCTCCTTATTTGCAGAACTCTCTGTTATATTAGGTCAATGGTTGACACTTTCTCGGTTCTTTGAGATTTATCTGGTTTATATTTTACATACGGCCATGAGAGCTTGACATTGATATTTCTCTGTCATTTTGAGATTTGGGTGCTCAGCTTCTATGGAGGGAATCATAAGTTTGACTTCCTTGAGTTTTCGTGGTCGTGACTTGGTCATTCTTGAGCTTTTGCAATCTGAATTTTTGTACTCTCGGAACTCTATGAGATTTTTCAAAACGGCCACCATCACCTATTTGAGCTCGAGACTTTTGAGGTTTTTCTCGTTTGTAAATTTGGTTTTTTCCGATCTCTGTGAGTTGTTCTTTATTCTCTTTATACTTGTGTTGTGTTTTAAATGTTGATTTTATAAGGCGAAGCCTTGCCAATTTTGAGAATTATCTCTCTTCCAAAAAAAAATTAAACTCCGTACATGTTCCTTGCCTACAAGTATCCCCTCTTATTATGAAAAAGTTGAGCTCATGAAGACCTGTAGCTTAATATGGTCTTTGCTTGTATGGCTACTATATGATGATCATTCATGCACTTTGTGTCTTCTGTAGCTTACTTTAAATTGTTCCTGTATCTACTTTTAATGTCATCATGAGATAGATTCTTTTGTTCTCCAAGTAATGGCTTTTGTTTCATTGTAGATGAGTACTACCTTGCTTGAATGAATGTACTTCATTGATATTGTAGTAATTTTGTGCTTTCATATCTTTTTTTTTTTTAAATCGCAACTTAGAAAAGCTGAAATTTGTAAGATTATCTTGGAATTTCAATTCACTTCAGTTGTTTAAGTTATAAAGAATTCTTTTTTGCATTATATACTATATTTCCTTTCATTACAACTCGATATGTATGCTAAAAATCTGAAATGTTGATTTTATAAGGTGAAGCCCTCGCCAAAATTTTCCTGAATCTTCTCTCTCATCCCATTTCCGCTGTAATCCTTTTTGTTTTTATCTTTAGCTTGTTGAAGTCTCGATTCTCCCTCTTCTTTACAAACTCGAAGAATGTACTTCATTAATATTGTCTCTTCGAGCTCTAACCTCTTCTATTTGCATAATGTTTGTTGAACTTTGAAATACACTTTTACTTCTTCTTAGCATGTACTTATGACTTATTTATTTCTCTCTTGGCCGCAACTGTACTTGCAGACTTAGGAAAATAATTAGGAAATATTTAGGCTTTTGGCCTCTCTTATGTCCATGTTTTCTTCTTTCTCTTCACTTTCTTCTTTCCGAGTGATTAAAGCATGCATGCGATTCATCCTTCAAGTAGAATGCATCTCCTATTTAGGGAAGATTCATATGCACAAAGTATGATAGTGTAGCAATATGGTTTGATCCATGAGCTCGTAACTAATGGTTGACTTTGTTTTTCCTTTTCGGGTACCATGACTTGAGTACGAAGGAGTTGGCTAGGAGATTATCTACACAAAGAAGAATATACAAGGCAATGATGGGTTCACCCTCATACTCCTCTCGCTTTCTCCTTCATGCATGTGTATCTTTCTTTTCGGTAGTTGTACTTTACTTTTCAGTTACATCCCATAACTTGTGTGGGAAACAGTTGATTCTCCTTGTGAATAAAACATTGAATTTTATAATGAGTTGTATATTTCTTTCTACATTTCTACTTTCAGTATGGATTGTATAATGAGCTAAACAACTCATTAACATAATTGAAGGTCTTAATCATGAAGGAAAGAATATTGAATAGAATTTGTAACATTCAAGTAATGAAATTTGATTTTCTTTGATCTAAACTTATGTTTGATGCTCCAAAAATTTACACTTCACCTACTCTATGATTGGATGTCCTCATCAAGACAACACAACCGTCCTTCGGGGCTTGTGTTGTTTTGCTTTGAGATAATCATGAATTTGCAGAACTATGTGATATATTATGTTTTGTAACAATACAAATAGCTACATATTTCACATAATCTTTTAAGAAAATCAGTAGTAACAACATAATTTGATGGGATATACCTAGCTTAGGTATACTTCACCAATGCTATCCATTGTAATGAAGTTTCGAGTTTCCCGTTTTTGCACAAGTGCAAAATATTCAGCATTTCTAGCGATGTTGTCATGGGAAAGCTGCCTGCTAGCTTATATACTAGTGCCTTGCTCTTGTCCATTGGGTATGGAGTCTAAAGCATATAACCAAAATCTACCTTTCTCGAAAGGTCCAACCCTTCCAAATCAAACTAAATGGGAAAGGATCTGTAAACTAGATCACATGCACGAATGTACTTATTCAATTGAAAAATAATGCAATGTGCGAAAGCGCACTTATTAAAGGGAAATCCTACTTTAACAATCACATTAAGATTTTCAATAATAGTGTTTGAGAAACATATCATTCATAGGAATGGGAAGCTCCTCTCCATTCAACTTTGAAAGCAGAAAAGCATTGTGTTCCTTGCAAGCTAAAATCATGTAAGGACCACTCCAGAGTGTATCAAAATTTTAGTGTCTTCCTTGTTTTGCATAATCAGCATCCACTTTAACTCAACATCTCCTTCATTAAAGACTCTGAATTTGGATTTCTTGTCAAAAGTCTTCTTGATTTGTTTCGATTCTTTTCCATATTTAAATGAGCTTGATTTCTTAGCTCTTATAATTCCATTAACTCTACATAATGAACATGCAATGGTTAATTCTCAAGTAGCTCCATTTGATGCAACAAATCTAATGTCGGTAACTCAACTAAAATAGGCATTCTTGCTTATTTTCCATACACAAGCTTGTATGGTGAATTTCCAACTGATCTTTTAGGAGTCACTCTATTAGCCCAAAGTGCAGAATTCAACATTAGATGCCAAGCTCTTTGATTATCCTTGAGTGTTCTTCTGATGATTCTTAACAGATTCTTGTTAGTACTTTTAGCTAAGCCATTACCTTGTGGGTAATAATTAGATGAGGAAATCAGATATATTCCATGTTTGATAGCCCAATATGTTACCTTTGCACTGAGGAATGCTAAAGTGTTATCTCGATATGATCATTGCTTTGAAACACCAAATCAGTAAACTATGCCTTCATAAAAGGATAGTATTGAAGCTTCCTTAGCATATTTCAAGGCTATTGCTTTAGTCCATCATGTAAAATAATCAGTAGCAGTTAAGATCCACTTATGTACTTGTGGACGAAGGTGGGTTTATCATGCCAATAAAATCAAGACCCCACTTTGCATAAAAGGATGATCGGATGAAATAGGATGCAAAGGAAATGAAGCAAGACCTTATTTTCCAACAAATAAAGCACATTTCTTACACTTTCTAATCCATTGAAAATAGTCTTTGAATATGCTAGGCCAATAGTAACTCGTTTATAATTTTTAAAGTTGAAGTACGTGCTTTGATAAGTGACCTCCTATAGGTTCTTCATGGAATTCTGATAATATTTTCTAAATTTTATCATAATCAACACATTGCAGCAAGATCTCATTTATATCCCTTTTGAACAACACACCATCAATGAAAAGATAAGGAATAGCTTGTAATCTGAAATATCTTCATTTATTCTTATCCATACCTTCTAGATAGGTGTCATGCTGTAAGTAGTTAACCAAATCAATCATCCACCTTGATTCTTGGATCTCTTGAGCAGTTCAGGTTGCTAAATTCCTAATTATACCAAGATATTTGATTGCTTTGATACATTATTTCAGCATGTTGTCTGAATCTTTGTGTTCGCACTTGTTGTTTTTCCATATCGCAATTAGATGTTCACATACACCTTTACCTCAAACCATCTTAAGCAACCTAGATATCAACATCATATTCCATAACCTTCATTATTCAGCCTACTCTTTTCTCATTCAATTCTTTATTTAAAAGGAAGGATTTCACACTTGGATGAGAAACAAGAACGTGAATTTTATTGTTTGAAAGCATGTAATTAAAATTATTTAGTCCTCTGACTAGTGAAAGTACTTGCTTTTCAAGAAATGTGCACCTTTTTCATAATCATGCAAACTGTGTCCAAAGAAAGCAATTGGTCACTCAATATTTTCATCATTAACTGAGTCAAAATAGTTTGAGATTGTTTAAGCTCATGCAAGTGCATGCATTGTAAAATATTTATTGAAGTTTGGGTTAGCAAGAGTAGGAGCCTAAGAGATAGCTGATTTTATTGCTTCAAAACCTTCCCTTCCTTCCCTGGTCCAAGATAAAGTTTTCTCTTTCTTTAACATAGTTGTTAATGGTTTAACCAATGCTACAAAATCTGGAACAAATCTTCTAACAAAGTTGATATTTCCCAAAGCTTTGCAATGCCTTCTTATGATGAGGCAATGATAGCTGTGATATAGCTTCGATTCTAAAAGGATCAATTGCTAAACCCTGCTTCAAAACAATATGACCAAGTAATTTACCTTGATGTACTGAAAAGATAGAATTCAGGATTCAAAGATATTCCAAATTGCCTGCATAACTGAAAAGTCTGCCTTAAATGCATCAAATGTTCTTCTGGATTTTTTGAGAACATGGTAATATCATCCAAATAAACAAGAATACATTTATTTAACAAGCTCTGAAAATCCATGTCCATTGCACATTGAAACGTTGCTCTGGTATTTGAAAGACCAAAAGGCATTATTTTGTAAGCATATGTACCCCACTTGGTAGTAAAAGTTGTTTTGTATCTATCTTCTTCTCAGACTAAAATCTGATTATAGCCAACCTACTTTAACCATCTATAAGAGATAGTCTATCTCGAACACGAGACTATTCTCAAAATTTGATCCATATTCAAAAGTGGGTAATGATCTTTTAATGAAGATTTGTTAAGATCTCTGAAATCTACACATAGTCTGATTTCACCAATCTTCTTCCTAACAGAACAAGATTGGTTTCCCAACTTGAATACTTAACTGCAAAATAAAACCCGATTCGATCAACTTGGATAAATCTTTCCTCATTAGAGGTTATATTTTTGGATTTACAGGCCTCTGCTTTCTGTCTTACAAGCTTAGCATTTGGGTGTAACTCAATTGTATACTATACTAGATCGGATCAAACCCTTTCATGTCTTGGTATTTCCAAGAAAATATATCCTTAAACTCTTTGCAAAGATTAATAAATGACTATTTTTCAGTTGAGGAACATACCTTTCCAAGAAATAACTTTTTCCCTTCATCAACCAAGATCTCTTCATAATTATCCAAGGGGGTTGACATTTTAGTCTTCACCTTTCTTAACTGATCATCAATGCTAAAGATGTCTTCCAATGTAACCAGACCTTGAGGCAATTTATTTGTCTTCAACTGAACAATCTGATCACCATATAAATGTTGTAACTTATCCTGATTAACTACGGATAATTTAGATTCTTGCTACAAAAACTTGCCAATTTGATTCGTTATCAGGTATAGAAGGCCTAACAATTAGCTTAATATGACGCTGAATTTTGTTGTTTTCAATCTGTTCTAGCACTTCGAAACTAGCACCAACTACTCGCAAGTCTAATCTGCGTGCTTATTTTTATCTCTAGGAATAGACTCAATATTAATAGCCTCAAAATCCTCCATTAAGTTGAAACTCTATCTCTGTAAGACTTCATTAGTGGATTCTTACAAACATTGAAATTTTTACTTGATTGATAACTAACTCGGGAGAATCACAAAAGATTTGTAATGTCTTGATACCTCTCTTCTCGGTCCAAAGTAAGCCATGAATTAATGCTTCATATTTATCCACATTGCAAGTGCATGTAAATTAGAGACTCAAATCTGAGAAATGGCTTTCGTTTGTTAGGGATGTGAGCATCAAACCTGCTCCTTGTCCTTTCTTGTTCTTAGCTCCATCAAAATGAAGCTTCCAAATCCCTTCTACTGAATCATCTATTTTGGATAGCAAGGGAAGTGGTGTATCTTCATCATGCATATAATACACACCAAAAATATGTTCTTCAACTTCCTTAAAAGGATCATGAGTGTGTTCTTCATCTTTTCATCCATAAACAAGTTAGAAACACCATCCAATGCTTAAACATGAGCTACCTCATCAAAATCAAACTCGATCTCTGGTGAATAATTAGCCACCGCATTTGAAGATTGAGGCTTAATGTGAAATCGGCCAATGGATTTGAATTGATAGTAACCTTAGTTCCATAACGTGTAGTAAAAATAAAATGGACCAATCAAGAGAGATAACCTCCTATTTTTGCTGTGAAATCTCTAGATAAGCATAAGGCAAAGTATGGAGGTAGATCCACAACAATAACATCTTGCAGAATAGAAACATTTGGGAAAGCATGTAACTTCACTTCTAAATTTTTTATTATACCAACCGTATTAGTTGTAGTTCCATCAAGCTATAAGACACTCTTTTCTATAGGCTCATACTGCAGACCTAATTTTTCTACAATCGCTTTTGGCATAACTGTGCTATACTTGCACCACTTGTCCACCATGTAATTATGAACTAAATTTTCTCCAATAATCGTGGATAAATAAAATGGTGGTGGTTTCTTAATGTCATGAGCATTCGTAGAACTTTCTGTACCATCCACTTAACTTCCTTAATACGCTCTTGCTCAAACATTCCAAGGACCATGTATGTCTTCTAAACTTCCTTCTCTCTTATATTTGAAGATATCTACAAACTTAGCTAGTTCATGAGAAAGTAAATCTTGTTGTTTAGGAATACTTAGAGCATCCCATTGAGATGTTAACATTTTTTTTTTTCACTACATCAATAATGTTAAAAGAAGCAATTGTCTTAGAGATAGAATCAACTGTCTTAGAATAGGGTTTAGCGTGATTCTACTTCAGGTGCTGCTTGAATATCGAGGTATAAAAAATCTTGTTGGATCAGGTTGAAGTTGTTTTTATGGCCTTTATTAACTAGAACACTTGTTATTTTTGAGGAATAACAGGGTTGCTAGTTGAGTTTGGAGTTGTTGTCTTGTTAGTGATGGTATGCAAAATAGGCCTATTTTGTTGCTTTTGATTTTCAACACCCTCCTTTGATCCCTAGTAGTAGTGATATGCAATGAAATCATCCTCATTAAAACTGACTAAATTCTATTGGTGCTTTCAACATCGAGTTTGTTGCTGCCCACCCTCCATTTTAGGCATAAACAATGTTTCGATTGAGTTTGTGCAACAAGATTCAAATTGAGAAAAGCATTTGGGCAAGTTGAAGTTGAATGAGGTTGATTACAAGGTTGACACCACTCCTTTGTAGCCATATTAACTATAACTAAAGCATTAGAAGAACTAGGAGCCTTTGGGTCAAATTTCCTTTCGTAAGTAAGAAATTTGCCTATAATTTCGATTCCGTTGATAGGGCTACCTATTTTGTTGATTTTGTTGGTAGGGCTGATAAGGGCACGGTAAGGTCTACTAGGTAATGAAAATTTCTTCTCAATTGAAGTCATCTTATTTCCCATAGTCTGCAAAGCTTTAAATACATCATTTTATGGAGCTACAATAGTGGGTTCTATGATTGTAATAGGTTGAGGAATAGGTGCTAAATCTACCAAAAATGACATTGATGGCCTTGGTGCTAACTTTCCATCTTCAATAAGGCTATTTTCAGCTCGGATAGCAATATCATAAGCTACTAGGAGTGTCTCTCCACCCATTGAATGAATCGTGGTTGAGATATCACTGTTTAATACTCTAAGATAATAAAGGAAAGCATGATCGACTTGATGTTTGACACTTCTTTGGAATTCTCTCCCAATTTACTGGAAAATGGATATTGAAACTAGACATAAATTCATTGGGAGCTCTTTTAATAGTAGATAATTGTTCAATGAGGGACAAATGATATGAGTTGTCTTGGAACTGTTTCAACAATTTTTCACCTAAAATATCCCAAGTTCCTACGCTTCCAATTTCTAAGTTTCTATACCATTGCAAGGCTTTCCCTTTAAAAGATGCAGGTAAAAGTCTAAGGGCTACGTCTTCATGAGTGATGTTATGGATTTCACATAGGGCTGTAACATCTTTGATATGTTTAGCTAGTGTAACCCGATTTTCACGCGTAAATGATGGAAAAAATTTCTATAGTAGCATTGGGAATATCATGATAAACTAGAATTACTTGATGCGCCGCCATTAGTAAAGGGCACAAAATTCTTGGGTGGTTGTTGGGCCATTGGAAAAAATGGGATATTGATAGAAAAATTTACACGTGGCAAAGGAATATTAGGAGGAGGGTTACCAAAACTAGGTCTATTATAAGGAAAAGTATTACCAACTCTTCTCCTTCTAGCAGAATTCAAAGGTAAAGAAACAAAATCAAAATGAATTCCTCTTACCGATGATCTTGTAGTCACTTTAGGCATGGAACATGCTGCAATCTTGGACTAAATCCAGCTTTAGGAGTCACCAAAAGATCCTAACATTTTTAGAATAATTAGCTGTGCAGTTTGCTCCTGAAATTGACTTTTAATTTGCTTTGTAAATCTCTGTAAATCTGAAACTTGTATGCAGATCTGATTCGCCATCCCATCGGGCATGCCAAAATCACCAGTATCTCTCTCTCGAAACTCTTTCGTAGATAAAATGGAAACACCTCAGTCCTGTGGGTATACCTATTTCGAGGCGAGTCTCCGGTATCAAGACCGCCTTCCTTATTGGTGTATGCTAAACTACTTTCTAGGGAGTTTTAGGATAAAAGATGACTTGTAAAAATGATTAACACTAAGGTGATATACAAAATTTGTATGAGGGTTTTAAGCGAATGTATGCACAACTTATATGTGAAGGATTCTTGATGCATGGGACAATAGTTTTTGTAGAATATCTAAGGGCAAAAAACTTGATTGTCTTGAGGAGGATCACAACAAGATACTAATAAGTCAACATGCACATCAAAACTAAGAAGAAAAGACTAAAATTTGCAGCGAGTTAAGACGGTTGATCGGGGAATTTACATTCACAAGATTAATGTAACATGACACACAATCTTTTACGCAAAACAAATTGGAAAGGTAAAAACTACTTCACGCTTAGAGGGCAAAACTCGAAAAATGCTGCTTCAGTACTCATATATCGAAAGTCCTCCAGAACAATCCCTGTGCTTTGCAAGGGCACAAAATATATAGCACACAAATTTTCCCACCCTTCCTAAAAATAGACTAAGGTCAGTACTACGCCCATACATCCTAATTTTATATTTTATTTAATAATAAATAAAGGGATAAAATAATACAAACTAGAGCATGCAGTTTAAAAATAGGCATTAATGGCCTTAAATACAATACAGTCAAACTGAAGTTGACTATTCTATTTTTAAGGAAAGAATGGGTGAATAATTTGCTAATAATAAAATTACTTGCTAGGCAAGTATTCCTCCTTTGAGCATGCAAATTCATCTTATTCTCTATTTTTCTTCGTGTGAAGCATGCAAGAAATACAACGCTCTTTACATTACGTGAGAAAATAATTACAACACTTAGCAATATTTGTAAAAATAATTTATTCAAACATTAATCCTAATTGGGACCACCTTTGTCTCTGATGTTGACACTTATTCTGTTCTCTAGTGATCACATGGAAAAATGCATTCCAATTCATGTACAATCTATCACCATTAGTGGGGGCCACTTGTGGTTGTGAAATTTTTCCTTCGTTGGGTTTGGCCACTCTTGTGGACTTAGCAAATATTGTGTTTTGAAATAATACAAGGGGCACCATGTTACATTCGGCCACCTTTGTGGACTTAGGCATGTTATAAGGTATGCCACCCCACTTTTACATTTGATTGGAATAAGGTTATACTTCACCTTTTTGGTGATCATTATGTATGATTTGGTCGGCCTTTTGATTATTTGAAGCATGCACTAAAGTTAGACTTTCGAAAGTCATTTGCAATGATTTATTATTTGATTTGATGATGTGGGTTGGCCCCTTCCCCATGGTAACTCACCCCTTGGAAATATTGTCGGTGGCATTTGTAACTAACCTCTAATCAAAAGAGAGTAACTCGGGTGCACGTGTGGAAGTTGGTGATCACCTGGGTCATCAATCTTTTTACCTCCTATGTTTGATCTTGTTAATCCTTGATTGTGATTAGGGTTCAGGATTTGCATTTAAAATGGTTGGTGGGGACTAACTATGGGTGGTTACTTTGAATTTGGTGAACGATCACCAGCCGTTGATCTCTGTACCAGTCTAAATTTTGATCGTCGATGCTTGACCCTTAGTTAGGTTTCATTAATTCTCCCCTTGAGTTGGTATGGTAAAAGAAAACTTGAACCTGATGATCATTTCATTTGGATTTTTGTGAAGCGGGTGAAGCCACTGGAATTTATTTTTTTGGCTACCATGGTTGAAGCTTCGAAGCTCGGATTAGTCCATTTGCGGCTTTCTTGGGGCTCCTTATCTGAATGAACTCTCTATTATATTAGGATTCATGGTCACACTTTATGGTTCTTTGACCTTTATCTGTTCTTGTTTTACGTATGGCCATGGGAGCTCGACATTGATATTTCTTTATTATTTTAAGATTTGGGTGCTCAGCTTCTGTGGAGGGAATCATAAGTTTGACTTCCTTGAGTTTTTGTGGTCATGACTTGGTCATTCTCGAGCTTTTGCAATCTGACTTTCTGTACTCTCGGAACTCTATGAGATTTTTCAAAAATGGCCGCCATCAGTCTGTTCAAGCTTAGTATTTTGAGGTTTGTCTGGCTATACATTTGATTGTTTCCAATCTCTGCGAGTTGTTCTTTATTCTCTGGATACTTGTGTTGTTTCTTGACCTCCAAGAAATATTGATAATCGGTTCTTTCTTTGTATTTCCTGTGTTTTCATGGCTCGACCTTGGTCATTCTGAGTTGAAACTCTTTTGGGTTTGTTCCTCTTAGCTCTGAACTCGATGAGATCTCAAGTGTCTTCTCGGCTTCAATTTTACCAGTGAGTATTTACTTCTCCTTTTGATTTGGAAACCTCTTAATGGGTCTGTAAAAGAAAGATGTATACTTGTTGTGATTGATTTGTCTTTGCTCGCTAAAACCTCGGTGACATTTGTTGAGCTCTTGAGTTTGATGTTGGAGATTCTATCTCTATTTCTGAATGTGCTTATGGTATGAATACTCCATTTTGCTTAATATTGATAAGCTTATTTCCTTACCTGGTTATCACTGTTAGTTTTCTCGAACCGACTATGGAGGGTTTGCTAGATAGTTTACGTTCTGGGTATTCCATATTTTTCTTTGCTATCCCTGGATCTAGATTTCTCATTGAGAGTTTTATCTGTATATCTTTGTGGGCCTACATTTTCTCTGTTTTTTTTGTCCACCAAGGATTTGTATTTGATTCTCGTGTCTTTTCAAAAATTTGAAGGTGATCTCTTTATTTGACCACTGTAGCTGTGATGTTTGCATGGAAATTTTGGCAACATACATCCCTTCTTCTATGTGTCATCATTATTTGACTCGGAGTGTCATGAACAACTGCTATGTTATAATCGAATTGTCATTTTCCTGGCTCAAAGTGTGCTTACTTTTACTCTGTTCGATGCTTATATGCAAGGTGGTTGTAGGTGCTTCCTCCATTGTTGTAATCTCTCTCTATTTTCTTGTCGGAATGTTGACCATTCCGAGCTTTATGCAAGGTTCATTAATGTTATTTCTTGATACATGTAGTCCATAATTTTGAATTCTAAGGGTGATTCTGTAACTTGTATATATGATCTTAGTCCCATGTGAAGGTTAAATATTTGGGTATAAATTATGCTCACTGAATTATTAGTGTTACAGTTGTATGCTCCCTTTTGAATTGACCCTTTGTAACCTACAAGTTTCACTTATACTATTTGATATCTAATCTTGGTAATTTTAAGAAATTATTAATCTATTTTTATGTCACTATTAGGCATAAGCCTTGATTCAGATACTTTAATCTCTTACTTTCACTACATTTCTTTGATTTCAGTTTGATATAGATGCTTTGGAAATGTTACAAATGTTGATTTTATAAGATTTAAGCCCCGCCAAAGTTTTCAGAATTATCTCTCTTCCAAAACATTTTCAACCTGGACATGTTCCTTGCCTGCAAGTATCCCCTCTATTATGAAAAATTTGAGCTCATGAAGACCTGTAGCTTAATTTGGTCTTTGCTTGTATGGCTACTATATGATGATCATTCATGCACTTTGTGTCTTCTGTAGCTTACTTTAAACTGTTCATGTATCTAATTTTAATGTCATCATGAGATAGATTATTTTGTTCACCTGTAATGGCTTCTGTTTATTGTAGATGAGTACTACCTTGCTTGAATGAATGTACTTCATTGACATTGTAGTAATTTTGTGCTCTCATATCTTCTTTCTTTTGAAAACTGCAACTTAGAAAAGCTAAAATTTGTAAGATTATCTTGGAATTTCAACTCGTTTCAGATTTTTAAGTTATAAAGAATTTTTTTCTACCTTATATATTGTATTTCCTTAAATTACAGCTTTGATATGTATGCTAAAAAATCTGAAATATTGATTTTATAAGGCGAAGCTCACAAAATTTTCCCAGAATCTTCTCTCTCATCCCATTTCAGTTTAGTAATAATTTTTGCTTTTAGCTTCAACTTGTTGAAGTCTAATTCTCCTTCCTTACAAACTGAAGAATTTACTTCATTAATATTGTCTCTTCAGAGCTCTAACCTCTTCCATTTGTAGAATGTTTGTTGAACTTTGAATTACACTTTTACTTCTTCTTAGCATGTACTTATGACTTATTTCTTTTTCTCTTTGGCTGCAACCTGTACATGCACACACTTAGGAAAACATTTAGGATATATTTAGGCTTTTGGCCTCTCTTATGTCCATGTTTTCTTCTTTCTCTTCACTTTCTTCTTTCTGAGTGATTAAAGCATACATGTAGTTTTTCCTTCAAGTAGAATACATCTCCCTGTATAGGGAAATATTCATATGCACAAAGTAGGATAGTGTAGGAATATGGTTTTATCCACGAGCTCAGAATCGATGGCTGATTTGTTTTGCTTTTCGGTACCATGACTTGAGTATGAAGGAGCTAGCTGGGAGATGCTTTGCACAAAAGAATAATATACAAGGCAATGATGGGTTCACCCTCATACTCCTTTTCTTTCTCCATCATGCATGTGTATCTTTATTTTTAGTAGTTGTACTTTACTTTTTAGTTACATCCCACAGCTTATGTGGGAAACATTTGATTCTCCTTGTGAATAGAACATTAAATTCTCTAAATGAGTTGTATATCTCTTTCTACATTTCTGCTTTCTATATGGATTGTATAATGAACTAAACAACTCAAGTAACATAATTGAATGTCTTAATCATGAAGGAAAAAATATTGAATAGAACTTGTAATATTCATAATGAACTACGATTTCCTATGATCTGCACTTATGTTTGTTGTTCCAAAACTTTACACTTCACCTACTCTACGATTGGATGTCCTCATCAAGACAACACAAATTTCCTTCGGGGCTTGTGTTCTTTTGTTTAGGATAGTCATGAATTTGTAGACTATGTGATTTGCTACATTTTGTAACAGAACACATAGCTGCAGATTTCACCTAATCTTTTAAACAAATCGGTAGTAATGATATAATCTTGTGTGATCTCCCCTAGCTTAGGTATACTTCACCAATGCTATCCATTATAACGAAGTTTCGAGTTGCCCATTTTTGCACAAGTGTAAAAAATTTCAACAGTACCTCATCGGGCTTTGTGCGGGGACCCATTTCTCATTTCTAACTTGCCACCTCATCCTAAGTTACGATGAAGGGAGGGTTTTGGTGTGTTTTTTTCCACATCATTGGGAAATTCATCTCACCTAGGTGAGATCGTAGGTCCACGTGTCATTAATGGGTCATTATTATATTCTCTTACGCGTCAGTGTGTCAATGCATCATATGCATCATTAGGAGTTACACTTCTATTCTGGGAATGTAACTCCCCCTCTCCACTCGAGTTTTCATGATTGCAGCACTAGGGGTTACTCAGCACCTCCTATATGTACCTCCTTTAGATTGATAAGACCAAGTTGATTTTGTGAATTGTAATGATGTTATGCCCGTATTTCAAATCTTTGCATGCACATTTGGTTGATTCTCGCTCCTCACGTGATATCTCTTCATGATGTCGTTCGCACATCTGTTGATGTGCACGTCGTCCCTCGTGATCCTCTCTTTCGGGTTTCAAACCCTCTTACAATGACTTTTCTTAGGATTATCATGAAAGGTTAATTGTACCCTCTCGAGTTATAGAAGTGTTTCCCATGAATAGTTTTCTTGATTGTAAATGTTTTGGCTAACTTAAGTGTCCTTCCTTGTTGTTAAACCTCATCTTGTGTGATCTCAAAATTGTGAGACCTTTGAGTAGACATTTTTCTCGTATAAATTGATGGTCATGGTTGATATTTGCTAGCCTTGTCTAAATAACGAACTTTGAAAGCATAACTTAACCTTAGTGGAAGCCTTAACATTTTTATTGCAGTATGTTGTATCCATGGGAAACTGTGGTCATTTCGAGTTCACAAAATTCCCCCTCTTATTCATGTTACTTGGTGGTTATTCTTGAGACTCCTTTGACCATTTCATGTTTTGATGCTATGTTTTGTAGCTTGGTTGATCATGTAGAGTTACTCTATAGAATTAAATGTTTGCAACCTTACTTGAAGAAATTTTAGAACTCATCCTTGCAATCTCCCTTCTTCTTGTTAAATTGCATTGGACCAAACTTGGAGTTTGTAGACCCACACTTGTTTGAAGCAAATGAATTCCACAAAGGGTGTGATCCTATTTTCTTTTGCATTTTTCCCTACCTCTTTCTCCATGACTTCTAGGAGGAAGTCAAATCTAAGGGGAGGGGGATGTAATTCCCACTCCTCTTTAACTCTATTTGAACCATGTTATCTTGTCCGAATTGTTTATAATCATAAACCTGATTATTGTATTCTAGTTAGCATGCAAATAAAAGGTGCGGACATCATGGTTTCTATTGTGTTTTGGTTATTATTATTTCTTTGACTCTACATCGTAAATACTTATGGACCCCGATGGACATTTAATGATAAGACAATTAGCTAGAATAGTTGCCTTGTTATAAATTGATTGTGATATCATTACTCTTCGATATGGCTTTGTTATATTTAATCTAACACTGTGAATGAACACATAGACATCATTGCATAAGGTACCTAGAAATATTAATATATGAATGACATTGACACATTATGATATGGAAATCGAAGGATATACATTACTGTAACTAAATTGATTAACTTTTGATAGACATTCAGTATGGAAGATAATGATGTGTTGTCAGCTTAGATATATATTGATATTTTGAATGTTCTTCGTATTGATTTTTATTAGGATGGTCAAAGTCATTTTTGATTTCATTGATATTGAAGGATTGACGAAATGGTGAACAAGTGAAAGTATTGCTTAAATTAGATGATTTAGTTGGTTATGATCTTAATTGCAAACTGATGTATTAGCGAGAATCGAAATGTTGGAAATTGAGAGTAATTGTTGAATCACTTGGTCTTAGCAATAGTAGTTATGAAATTTGATGTTGAAATTTATATTTAGATATAAGAATTTTTATTAGTTCAATATCACTAATATGGCCATGAGGCCAGAAAGGTATTGTGTGATTTTACAGGTAATTATTTCACAACAATAAACTACGGGGGTAGGAGACCAACAACGAAGGAATGTGGGGTATTGGAAACTGGTCACCATGGAAACTTGTGTTATGTTGTGTGTGTCTTGTTGTTGTTAGGGGGTCCCCATGGGGGGATTACCTCTAATTGTGACCAAGGGTTTTGTGTTTTTTTTTTCTTTATTTGATTTTAGTATGTGAATTTTAGTGATGTAATTTCCTTGTATTAATTATTTAGATTTTGGTTTATATTCCCTTTTATCTTTAATGAGTTTAGTTGTCTTATTTGAGTTAATTTAATCTTGTTCTAAACTAATTATGAATGGGTCAAAAATTTCATTTATTAGACTAGATGGTTCTTGGATTTTGTGTTGTAAGTTGAGTGTTTGGGATCTTGAGTGTTGTACACTCTAACCCTTCATGGAAATTCTAATTTGGCCTTAGGGGCCAATTTTGAAGGCTTGTAGGAAAAGTTAAACTTATCCCACACCTCTTAAATTTCTATAACAACCCTACCTATTGATTGGGAGGTCAAAAATAGACCCCATTGTGTGTTTTATTAGTCAAAAAGTGAAAATTATTGCACTTTTATTACATGGGTCTTTAATTGTGTCCTTTGGGGTGTGGGTTGAAGTGGTGTGTGTAAGAGGGTTGTCATACCTCTCAACCACCCATTTATTATGCCTTGGGGTTGAGGTTTGACTTGTGATGTGGAGTTGAGGATGAGTGATGTGGCATCCTACATGGAGCCACCTCACCCTCCTCTTCCCTTTTCTTTATATGCATGTTTAATTGTTGTTTTAGGGGTTACTTGCTCATTTGTTTTGGGAATGCTTGTAATTTTGGAGAGATTTCTTGAGAATGGAGCTTGGAGTGGATGGTGGTTGCTTAGGATTTTGGAAGGCTTGGAGCTTGTTGTGTATTGATACTCTTCATTTGTGAGGTAGATCTCCACCTTTGTTTTTACCTTGTTATTTTGTTGTGCTCTTATGTGTAGATGTTGATTGTTACATTGGTTATGCTTGTTGGAAATAGATTTGATTCTTAGGTTGTGGGAGAAATGGAAATGGGGGTAAAATCTTGAGGGAGGCATAAGAGAAATGTTATTGGGATTTTAGGAGGGATTTGGGTTGGGATGTCCACCTTGTTGATAAATATGTTTTTTGTTTATCTTGTTATTCTCTTGAGGAGGCATAAGAGTGGTGTATCTTCTTGGACGGAGGCATACGAGTGTTTTGTGTATTGTGATGGAAATTTTGGAGGCTCATAGGTGGACATCCAAGCCCTTGGGACATAAGAAGAAAAACCCCCATATTCCTTTCTCCTCCATGGCTTTAGTATGAAGCCTTTGTATTTTGATATTTGTGGAATTGCTGCAAGATTGATATTGTGTTATTTCAATGGTTGTCTTGTTTGAATATGCGTGTGGAATCCATATTTGAGTTTCCATGGTTTTCTAATATCTCTCATTGCTTCCTTTTTGAGTCTCGAGGGCCAATGAGGGAGAAGGGTTCTCCACCTCATTTGATATTTTGGTTGGGTGGAGAGTGTTGCCTATTCCCCCATTTTTTGTGTGCATGACTTGATGAAGATGGTGGACTCAATAGGAGAAGTTTTCTTGTTGGAGGAAGACATGTAGAGTTGCACCTTGTGTTATTATGATTCTTCTACTTGTAAATTGTATCAATGGTTTTTGGATGTAATCTCATTCATTCTTGGAAATGGTTTATTATGGCTTGCATTCCTTTATCAAAATGGAAACCTTGTAACTATTTTGAAATGCAAATAAAGGTCCTTTAAGTATGAATGTAATTTAAGTTGAATGAAAAGGAGTGTTGATCTTTTGACATCATTGGTAATTCTAGTTTGGATGAGATAAATTTCATTTGGGTATGCTTATTATTCTCCTATTGAAATGATGTTCAAGAGGGAATAGATTAAATTATCTCATAGTATAATGTGGTCCTTGTTGCAATAGGACTTGAATTAATCAAATAGATGAATACAAATCAATCAAACCCTTAAAATAATATATAAATGAAAATAAATGTAATAAATTTTTAAGTTGATAAATACACAATTTGTGCATTACTTAGTATGCCTAATAGTGCATATAAATCTCATCCATGAAATTTTATAATTGTGACATTTATCCTCCCACATTAATCATGAATTCCAAATTGAATAAGATAAATTTAATAACTAAATGAATTTGTACTATTAATATATAATAGTATTATATTGATGATATACCAGGATTATATTCACCAACTATAATATCACTAGATGATTTTTCTCTATTTATTATCTTTAACAAATACTAATGGTTATGATTTAACTATATATATATATATATATATATATATATATATATATATATATATATAGTTAATTGAAAATAACATAAAAAAATGCACCACTTTTGAATTGGATGTGACTTAAAGTAATTGTTTTATTAAATAAAGCAAAACAAAAAAAATGGTGAATGGGTTAGCTTTGCAGCCCATATGGTTAAGGAATGTAGATTTTAAAAGCTTTGAATATTGGGGTGGTGGAATCAGCTCGCCTCACCCAACAACCGCACTTTTAAACTCTAAAACTGCACAAAGTTTGCGCCAAGGCTCCGAGTCTTATTGGGCGGTATTTTTTATTTATTTATTTATTATTGCTTCTTGCGATCCATGTTTTTTTTTGTGGAGAATCCATGGATGTGGTTTTCATTGGGTTGTGTGTGTGTGTGTGTAACAAATAAAATTTTGGGTTATATATCAAGATAAATAAAAATTAATAATAAATGTATTTATTTCACAAAAAAATTTAAAACCTACAAGAAAATACCATTTAAAACAAATAAAGAAGAGGGACCAAAAACCACAAAGGAAATGGGTAGATCCTTGCCCTAATCACGAAAACTTAACAAAGGAGAGCTTCCAATCCTCTCTAATGGCCTCTATGGCTTCATTTTCTTCTCCTCCTTCCTTAACCTACAAAACAAAACAAGAGAAATGAGAGATTAGATTTAGAAAATGAATATATGAGGCTTCATAAGGATTTCTAGGGTTACTTTTGTATAACCTAAATCTAAGGGTTGAAAAAGATTAGATCTAGTGGTGTAGAATGAACCCTACATCACTTAAGTGATGGGGTATTTAAGTGGGAATGTTTTAATAAAAAATGTGTATGTAATGTTAAAAAGGGGCCGAAGGGGTTAGAATAAGTTGTGCACACTTGACCTTTTTAAGAATAGACTAACTATTCTTGTGCATGATTTTTAAAACTAGAGGATTATTTAAACCAAACTAATTAAAAATTTAAATTTATTGTTTAGCCATTAAATAATATATTTAAATATAATTAAATGGGTTATGAAATGAATACCTAGGTAAGTATTATTCAAATAAAATATTTGAATTTAATAAGGGAAGTATTATCGTAATAAAAAGTTGAAATGGGAAAATATAAATCAATGAAGAATTTCTATCTCAACCACCTTGTTACTATGGAAGATTTATTGTTACGCCCTTTGAAATGACTACTCAAGACCCAAGAACAACCTAGGTTTAGATAGAAAAATTATGTAATAATTTTTTTTTGAAAAGTGTGACCACTACCAGACTTTAAGCAACAGTTGTCACAACAAATATTCCAACTCCATTATAATTTAATAAATGAAATTTTCCTGTTGTAACAAACATTAGATCCACATTAAAAATTAATGAGTATAATTAATCCAAAAATAGTTAAGTTTCTCTTAGGTGTTAACTTAATAAATAATTAAATTAACACTATAGTTAAATATTCCTTAATTAATTTTAGAGGGTCAAAGGGGCCAAAACAATTAAATGATCAAGGTATTTAATTTTACGAGGTCTAAACAATAACCAAGGTCCTTATTTACATGGGTTAGAAAGACATTCTCTTATCCCTACTATGACCCTTAAAAAAGGTCAAGTCATGCTCTAGAGTTAAACATTTAAGTTAAAAGGGAAATTTCCCACTTACCCACTCTCGAGACTCATCTTTCCATTTCAACCTAATTTTTCACATATTTAACACACTTAATGTTCCCTAAAACACATTTCCATTAGATAGGAAATTTCTTCCTCTTTCCAATGATATAAATAAGTCCTCCTAACTCCTCATATTTCTTAAGTTGCAGGACGGTGACCACAGGGAGGAAATTTTCCCAAAGGCGAGCTTGCATGGGCCTAGAGAAGAAAAATTTTTCCAAATGTAGGTCTCTGGGCTTGTGAAAGAAAATTTTCCCAAAGGCGGGCCTGCGGGCATGGGGAAGAAAATTTTACCAAAGGCGCAAGGGACATGTGGCACATTTTTAAGTTCACACGGGAAGGTGGGTCATTAGAGGTAATTTGGATTTTAACTCTTTTTGTTTGAAAGCGGAAAAAGGTTCGAAAACCCCCATGCCTTCGCCGATGCCTAAAGATGCCATGTGTTCAGCCCAAAAGCAACAAGTGGGAAAGGTGGACTGTTGTGGAAAACTTAGAAATGTTGGCTTTTGTGTTAAAAATCATGAAGGTTAAAAATAACCCACGCCTCTCGCCGACACCAAGGAAGCCACGTGTCAGTCCAATAGTGATCTGCGGGAAGGCGAGCCAACAGGGAAACTTATGAATTTTTGCCAAACTTTTTCCAAAGGTGATAAGGTCTAAAACCATCTGTGCCTCTACCGATGCCTAAAGAAGCCACGTGGCGACCTCATTGGATGGAGGGTGTGTTAGGAATTAATAGAATCTAAAGCGGAATAATTCTTCCGAATCGCAATAATAAGAAGTATGAATAAATTACGAAAATGAAAAATGCATAATAAAAAAACAATATTTAACGTGGTTCACCCAATGTGGGCTACATCCACCAAGAACACTTGCTCATGTTTTATTACAAGCCAAAAGTCTTTACAATTACAATAATCAGATCTTGTTTTGGAGTTGCGCTCAACTAACCCTCCCGAATTTGCACTTGAATTCACACACATTATTCCCCTTCACAAAACAAACTCATATAAATCCTATTGTATGTCCATCTATTTATAAGTACATCAATAGGTAGCCGAAGATATGGTTTTACAAAATAATGGGTACTGAAAAAACCATGCGACCAAAAATAGCCCATAACAGATTACCCATTACCTATGGGTTAAAAAAACCACCCATGAAAATTTGCTTCAGGGGCTTCGCCCCGAACCCCCTTGACGACCCGCTCACCGGTGGGGGACCACCGTAAAAATATCGAGTGTAACACATGGAAGGTTTACCAAAATCTAACATGAAAACATGCTACGAAACATAACTTGAGTGGTGGGCCATCGGGAGACTTTGAATTTTCACCATTTTTTTCAAAAGGTAAGTTTGAAGGTGCGGGCCCTCGCGAACCCGCAATATAACTTTTTTAAAAAGCGAAGGATGTGGGGCTTCGAGGCCATGAAGGAACTTGTGAATATTTTATTTATTTTCAAAAAGTGCCCTAAATAATTTTTTTCGGTCTGCATGGATATGATTTACAAAAATTTCCCTTTTGACAGCTTAGTTTTTTTAAAACCGAACGGAGTAAAAAACTTGAAAGGCCATAACTTTCGATTTGGAAACTCGGATTTGGGAAAATTAGGACTTTTGGAAAGGTATCAAACTCCTTTTTCCATGGGAAACATAAAACTTCATTTTAAACAAACTCAAAATGGTGAATTTGACAAAAAAATCCTTTCTACCATTAAAACGTGAACTAAACTTTTTAAACTGCTTAATTGGTCTAATACACTATTATTTCTTCTTTAACACACCAAACAGGCATGGAGAAACGTACATGAAATATTTCCAATGGATTGAAAGGATTAATTGATTTATGGTTGAGATTTCAATATGAATTTCTTTTCTTTTCTGAAATGGACATTATTATGCCTCTTTCCCGATTACTGGAGTTCTGAATAAATTACTAGGGCAATGCAGTTGTTTTATGATGTGATTTTTTCATCCTTAGTTCATTTTAAAGTTTCATTTTTATTTCAAGTTACACGGTACTCTAGATATTTTCTAATATTTATTTGTAGTTTTACAATGAATTTAAATGGAAAACATAATTAAACCCGAATTGATCTATTTTCATTTACCATACTCTAAATGTTAAGTTCATTCCAATATAATTTATAATGTTTAACTTTAATTCATTCGATACATGAAAAACAAGAATATAATTTTATTCTCAAAATGTGTCAATCAAATAATACAAAGGGATGCAATAATTTTAACACAAGGATTTCCAGCCTTCAACAGAGAGTTTACAATATATTTTCATAACAATGTTTTAAACAAGATGAACACCATTTGATGGAAAGTAAATCAACTCCAATTAAATTAAATAATTCCTTTTACACTTCTTTTTGTTTACCAAAATATACCAAATGAATCTTTCTCACTCCCTTTCACATTCCAATACAACTTTCATATCCTAAAATAGAGCAACTTTTCATCACAAATAATATTACAATGGCATCCACTTAAAGTGGAAGATTTTTTACAATAAGGAATCCCAAAGAGGATTACGAAATTGTCTTCATACACATCTCTAAGAACAACAACAAGAGATATCCGCTAGATTTCATATTGGTCATGAAAATAACAAGGGGAGAGGAAACGCTCTCGACCCAACCAAAATTCCAATGAAAAGGAGAATTTATCCTCCTTATTGGATCCCCAGCCCTATCCACATTACAATAGGAAATTAATTCAACTCATGGCAAAAAGACAAGCTTCCACAACACAAAAATATTTCACAATCATATCACAGTCCAAAATAAAATGCAATTATAGTCACAAGAAGAACAATAACAAAATATACAAGGCCTCATCACACAAAGGCCAAAGAGAAAGATCTATGGGGTAAGCTGCTTATACCTCCCAATGGGAATGGGTGACCACCTTAAAAACCCACCAAAATATTCATCTCAAACCCCATGCCTCCCCCAAGTACTCCCATATGCCTCCCTCCAAAGTAAGAAATGCAAGCTATTTATTGTCCAAAGTGGAACACTTAACCCAAACTCCCTCCAAAAATAACTCTTATGCCTCTCCACAACTCTTATGTCTCCCCAAAAAATATCCCCATAGTCTTCTCCTACACCATACCTAGGCAAAGCTACCTAACCAACCAACAAACATATTAAACATTCAAAAGCATTCACATAAGCACAATATAGAAAAGAAAACTTCTTACAAGAGTTAAGATCCTACCTCTCCATGATAGAGCTTGATCCAAAAGTTAAACATCAAGATTTTCCAATCCAAATACTCAAAAGGTTCCAACAATCCACAAGCATTGAAAAATATCTAGCTCTCTCCAATTTCAAGAGCCCCCAAAACCAAGTGAAGTAACCCCCAAAACAACAAAAGAATTCAAATAAATAGAAAAGGGAGAGAGGAGGATGAGGTGGCTCCATGTAGGATGCCACATCACTCATCCTCAACTCCACCTCACAAATCAAATTTCAAACTCCAAAGAATAATTAAAAAGGTGGGTGAATAAATGACATTTTACTTACACACACAATCCAAGTCCACACCCCAAGGACCAAAATTAATTTCATGTAAGAAGGTGCAATAAAAACTTACAACTTGCCTTCCAAAAATACATAATGAGGCCTAATTTTGACCCTCCAACCCATAGGTAGGGTTGGCGTAACAATTTAAGAGGTGTGAAGAAAATTTAACTTGTCCCACAAGCCTTCAAAATTAGCCCCTAAGGACAGATCCGAATTTCAAAAGGAAAGTGGAGTGTTTCACACTCAAATCTACTTACACATTACTTACAACACATAAACCAAGATCCATTGGCTCTAATAAATGCATTCTTTTGACCCATTTTAATTTATTTAACAACATGATTACTCACTAATCTAGACACAAATAAAATAAATAATAAAGGGGAAAATACATCACTAAAATCTACATACTAAATTTAAACAAAGGAAACTAAATAAAAGAATACACATAACCCCTTGGTCACATTTGAAGGTGATCCCCCATGGAACCCCTAACAACAATACAAACATACACAAATAATAAATACACGTTGCCATGGTGACCCTTGTTGAATTCATCTAGAATTCTAATGTGGTCCGTCTCAATCCCCGATGTTTGTTGTGACATGTTAACTGCAAAACACAAATACTTCCTTTGGCCTTATGGCCGCATCAAATAATCCAAAATAAATATACAATATAACTCCAAAGTCCTCTATATATAAATCAAAACATCATCAAGCAAGTAACGACATCATTTACAATTTCATCCATAATCATAAGATCACAAGATTAGTTCAATTTTCTAGGTCTACTCAATATGATGAAATAACACATGTCCAACAACACACACACACACACACACACACACATATATATATATATATATATATATATATATATATATAACAACCATGTCAACATCATAACAACATCGGTATAAAATGTCTCTAATTATCCACATGCATCATATATGAATCAAAATCAACAACAGTCCATGATCTCTAACATCTAACATCATACCAACTCAAAGATACAATAATGTCCATAAATATAGTCAACAATATCATAATCAATATCAAAAGGTGTCGAAGGGAAGTGGGCACTACATTTATAATCGGAATTAATTTAAACCTTGGTTAATGTTTTACCTATGTCTTATCCTTTAAAAAAAAATTCCATAATTTTTCCTGTTTGCTATTGGGTTTCTTGGGGATTTATGTGGGAAAAATGCGGGCATTACAGTTTGGCTCTCCATCCTATTGATATTGATTAAGATCAATCTTATTTTCTCATAATTTTATATGATTTATTAATATCTCTTTTGGTTTGAGCATTAGAAAACACTAGAAGAATTGAAGAGATTTTTGATTGAGAGGAGGCCTATTGTGACAAGAATGGCTGAATTTAAATGTCCCTTCGTATATAATGAGGAATTTTTCTTGAAGGAAAATCCTTAAGAATATTATGTGCTCTATAGTGGGACCTCAGTTGATAATATTCCTGTCATTGGTTACAGAATGGATGAATTGGAGCAAAGACACCTCTCATTGGAAAAAGGTCCAACATTACCTATGTCACCTCAACAACCTATAATGCCAATATCATCAACAAGAAATAAGAAAGGGGAATCAAGCTCTCAACCTCTAGTTACTATATCTGATGAGGAAGAGACAAGTCCCTTATATCCTTAATGTCCCAAGGCATCATTATTTGCCATCATGAAAAGTGATGGAAATTTTTCTTTTAACCTTCCTTTCATCCAAAGCATCATCTTACTTTGATGGAGGGAAAATTTTCAGGACCTTTTCATGTTCCTCTACTAAGAGAACATCCACCTTTCACAAGGAGGCACAATTGTGAGTGTAGTAATAAATCTCTTTCTCCTCTTCAATCTTCATATTATAAGGCAAAAGAGAAAAGGCGTTTCCGTGGGTGGTTTAGACCTTTTGGATTGGGTATCTTCTTATTAGAAGAAGATAGAGATGAGGGATATTATAGATGGTCCTAGAATGACTGTTGAATCATTTATGGAGATGGGGATGTCTCGAATCTAAGCTGGGATAGTTGCATTTTTCAGAATAGCTCGGGGATCAAAGATTTCATATGAAGGAAGAACATGTTGTCAAAACAAGGTTAACCCATTTGGAGAAGACATTAGAGTTTATTCTTTAGTTTCTTTTTTCTTTTGTAATACTTGAATATTTATGTATCTTTTATGGGAAGTCACGTCTATGGATTCTCCTTTCTTTTATTTTCAAAACTACAATATACCTCAAATTGTTATAGTAAAATCACATGCTTCATAATAAGTTTACAATTTAATCAAAATGAAATAAAAATTCACTATTTTTCAATACAACATATTCAAAATTTAACTACTCAAAGTATCTTTAAAATAGTTTGGAAAATAAGAGTATCAAATGGAAATAAAATACAATATCAAGAAGACTTGGCTTTAGCATCTTCAATGGCCTTAGCTTCCACAACAACCTTGGCTTCATCACCAATTATCACAATAATCCCATCTTCTCCTTTGTCCTCTTGAAGTTTTCTTTCCATGTAAGCATCATACCTCTGGAATAGTTGTTGCAATTATTCTTTGTTTGGGCCCTTGTGATTTTGGAAGATTATAGTTTCCTCATAATTATTACCATACATTTGTCCATCTTGTATTTGATCTCCCTTGACATGACTATTAAGTCCTTAATTTTTTTTTCTACAATTATCAATCTTTTTATGACCTCATATGAATAATTCTCATCATGAATATTATTTTAAAATATTGTATTAGGAAATCGATCTCCAAATCACAGTAAATATTTCGATTTTTTTGAAACAAAATTCCTCCACTTTCATATTTAGGGTATCAATGCCTCTTTCAATCCATTTCTGTTCTTCCTCCATACTTTCCCTGACATCATTTAGTACACCCATTCTAATTTTTAACCAATATTCCAAGATGAATTGAGTTCCCAGTTTATTAGCTAGCAATATTCCTTCCTTTTCAATTATCTCCCCACTGAGTTGGTTGATGATATCTAATTTGGGAAGAATTCCTTCAATATAGAATGATTCATTATTGCATTCTTCAATCATGTCTTTGATAATATTGAGATGAGAAGTGAATTCTTCATACCTTTTCTTCACCTTTTCAAAGACTTTCTTTCCCCTTTCGAGACAAGTGCTCCAGCTAATTATCAACAATTTTAACCTTCCGGTAGCTTTTTCTATATTTCTTATTACTTTAGGAGTGATAGTATGATCTCCTTCATTTTCTTCTAAATAAACTACCGGTTTCGCAAGCATGAAGTTAAATTTTTCCCCTGCTCTTTAAGATTTTTTTACTTATTTTATCCTCATCTACCCTTTCAAATAGTCCTTTTACCACTGATACAACATCCTTCTTAAGATTGCTTCTTGTTGGCCTTCCCAATTAGATCTATTGAATGTTGTAGTCACTGATTGTTAACTTATCCTTTGGGATATCAGGATGAGGAGTAGAAATTTCCAAGGTTTTAGACCCAGTTTTATCGAAGTGTGATCTTGTCATAATCTTACCTTTCTTAGAAGATTTCATAGGTTTTGGAAGTCAATATTAGAGAGACCCAAAGCCTTTGTTGGGACAATCTCTTTTCCCTTTTCCTTATTCTTTTCCTTTTCCTGGATAATTCCCCTAACCATCCTGTCATGGGGTCATTATCATCTTCTATCTCTGAAGGAGAAAAACCTATGGTTTGAAGGAATGACACCATTGTTGTTGATACATCTTAAACTATGAGTGTTCTTGGAATTAGTACATTCATACATCTTTCTGGTATGTACTTTCTACTACTCTCGATTATTTCTCATTTTTCTCTTGGGCCTCAGTTTGTTGAACCTTTTGTTCTTTATTATCAAGTGCATATTCTTCACCCATGTCTTTATCTTTCTCTAAAAGAGAAGGTATACCTTCACCTTCTTTCACACTTTTAAAATGAGTGGAGATCATGCTTGTATCTTTTGATAAAGTCTCTACCTTAGTAGATCCCACATTTTCTTCCTTTTATGCTCCCTTGGTGGAGTGATATCTTTCATAAATATTTCCTTTGGGATCTCTTTTTTATCACCTCTCATAATAATTACGTAAAAGTATCAGTAAGATAGAACAATTGAAAGAAAAGAGGTAAATGAAGAAGAGGATGGATGGACGTGATGTATATCAAAAATAAAAATCTAAAGAGTGATTCATATGAGTGATAAGGAAACTAGGATATTTTTATTAGGTCATTAAGGTGTTGGGTGTAATTTATGGTGTTTGTATCTAATGTCTTTGGGCTATCCATTCGCTCAACTTATGGTTGAGTTTTGGCATTCATTAGGTAATAGCACAAAACCCTAGGTACCTCAGGTTGTTTGTAGCTTGTTTTTGTATCAAATTTCTACTACATGTCACTTGTTCTTTTTTTTTGATTATGGTTGTATTTACACATTTTGGGCCTTTTATTTTAATGTAACAAGGTCATGGCCTTGCTAATTTCCCCCTTTTATCAATTCCAGTCACTAAAATATTCTTGCAAAGTAATATAAGGAGCATTTGGGAAATTGGAATGGTATATAATGTAGAGAAACAACTTATATGAGTTTATCCAAAAGTTGTGAACAAGTAAAATCAATATACGATTCCACATATTATGCATGAGCAATTTTTCATGGTTTTTTTCACTTTCTTTGTATATATAAGGTATATGAACATCTTATTACATGATAAATATTGCATCAATCATAAAAAAACTAGTAGTAGAAATAATAATCTCTCACAATGTATGATGCTTGGAAATTCAAATCATTATATTCACATAGTTGACTATATAGTATTAAACCTCATGCACATAAATGAATTTATATGTTGAATCTTTGTTTTTTATAAAAGACTAATTTTATTCATTAGAACATAATTAAGAGAGACCTTATAAAATATTTCAAAACATCTTGAATCTAGAATGTTCTATATGTAGCGAGAAAATTGAAAAAGGTATAAAATGATTGTGAGAATTCCTCCATTGCAATTATTTGTAATCCCCATGAAAGCATTCACGTGGGGAATTCACTTTGTTAATTATGATGAAATATTTGTGTTCCTAGCACATAATTAAAAGAGTATGTTTCATTTTCAATTCTATTTGTACACAATGATTTCTAATGCTCCTCATCGATTCCAAAAATCTCTCTTTTTTATTTATCTTAATGACAAATATTCCATGATATTTTATTTTCCTTTTTTATTTCTACTTCATATACATTCGATGGAAAATTATTACCCACAACCATTACACCAAAATTTAAAGGAATCTATTTAAGACATGAAGACATTTATATAAACCTCTTATCCATTGATTTGAATCCTCACTTCCTCACCCCCTCCCACTTCCTCCTTACCTCTTGTAGTTAACAATAAAAATTAATATCGTTTTACCCTCTATCATGAAATAAATAACAATCAATTGACTTGTTTTCCCTCCAATATTAGATACGTTAACATGCAATCACATGCCATGATATTGTTTATCATGTGAAACTTCCATGATCATGCATAATTCCATAATTTTGTGAATACTTTGAATTAGACCAAATTATGATGGCATGCACATCACCCAACTGTTAAAGGATATATTTTGAAACTCTACATGATCATTCAATTAAAAACCTGCATGCGGAAATGAATTCACCAAAGACTTAGAATCAACTTATTTTGTTACAAAGTATTATAAAAACTTCTCATATATAATGCCAGCTAATAATATAATTCAATTTACAATCTCAACAAAAATGAAGTCATCACGGCCATGGAATCACGTTTTTTTATAAGAAATAATGTTGAGAATCAATTTATGTCCAATATCACCATGCTATTTGGTAGCAAGTTCTAGATTTCCCATGTGCAAGTCCTTATTATCATGCAAATCTTATATGGAGTTTCTTAACCATAATCCACATGAAATCAAAATGTAACATACATGCACACAATGCTATAGCTACGATGTACATAAATAAAATTGAACAGTCACGAAGTGATGATGGAGCAAGAGAAGAAAGGAACTTGAATTGTTTATATTTTCATTAAGGTTTCCTAGTGAGTTCCATGATAAGGAAATTGACTCCTGAGGTTGTCCAAGTTATAAAGATTTACAGCCAAGTTTTCTGCGCAATAGAGGCTTGCTTTAAAAGGCTTAAGAAAAGTTATAGAATATAAATTTTATATAGATAACTCATATTATTTTTATATGACTTCAAATTTTAAGAGACTAAAAGTTTTGTATGTGTAATTGTAATCTTCTCAAGAAACAAATAATATTAAGGGCTGCTATTTTCTATTCTTTGTACAAATTGTCTAGTTAAATTCATTCTTTTTTAAAGAATCCAATGTCAAGTTGCTGATTACGATAGTTTATCATTTGTCTTTTTAACCATGACTGCGTCAATATACCCCACAATTTAAGGTAAATAAATTATACATCCATATGTATGTATATACAAGCACACCCATTAATTATCATAAACAAATTAAGTATAAATATTCAATTAAATATTATAAGAAATCTAGGAAAATACGTTTCTTTTTAAAATGTTAGTTTGCCTTTGATTGTATTGGATTAAGAAAATTAAAAATATAATTTTGAATAAAATATTAGATTTAAAAGTTTTAAAACATAATTTTGGAAACAAAAATGTCATAAAATTTATGTGTAAATTTAACGAATTATAAATATTTATTTAAATTCTATTTTGACGTTAGTGAAACTATTAAAAATATCATACTGAAAATAATTTTTTATACAAAATAAATATATAAAATATATTTTTAAATACTCATATTGAATATTAATATATTAAATTATTATCTTACGTTCATTCACAACAACGACAAACAGTAACAAGAAGCTTCAAACTCCAACATAAAATACAGTATTCTCAGTAATTTAATTTTTAGTGACTGAGCATGGTGAATTTGCTTGGCATTGTATGTTAAGAATGAGAATCTCTTTCTACCTTTTTCATTACACAAAAAAACTCTAAATATACAATCAAAATAATAAGCAACCATACAAATGGTGTTATACATTCCAATCTAATAAATGATATGTTTTGTTATGTAAAACAATGAGTTACATAAATGTTGAAAGGACTCTTGAACAAAATGGAAAAAAATACACAAACTAATCATCGCCATTATAACTTGTACAAAATTGAAAACCACACAAACTATTCGTCTCATACCCATGTAATAAAGACCAAACAAATTTAGGAAAATAATTTATAAATTAATTAGATCTTTCATCTATTTTGTAAATCACACCAAAACAATGGCTAAATTATTATTATTTATAATCAAAATTCAATTTAAGTTATTATACTACACAAGTAATAAAGTCATACCATGAAAATCATATTGTTTTGTGCAAAATTAAGGACGGTAAACTGTTAAAGTCATGATAAAACCAATTTTATGCTAATAGAACTCTATAGAAAAATAATTAATTGTAATATAAAGTAATAATAATATGCTAAGTCACTTTCTTTTCCAATTATTCAAAACTTTTTTTTTATGGGAAAGAGAGGCCAAGGGTGTGAATACTATTATTTTAATGGGGATAGATTTAATTAGGGTTCAAAATTTAAGTTTATTTAGAAGAGGATTTTTTCATAAGTTTGAGATTTATACCCTCCAAAAAAATTGGGTTACTTACAAAAATTAAATGATATGTGATTTTTTTGAAAAAATTAAATACATAAATAAATCATGTGTTTGTATTGGAATGTATGAAGATTCTAGCTCAATGAATGTACTATGTAGTTATTAGAAAAATAAAATAAAAAAGAGGATGATGCAAATGAATGCATTCCAATACTCAATACATGAAATCAATCCATAATTGAATCAACTAAAGTATCTCTCAAAAGAGGTGAACAAATAGAAGAGTAATGTCTAACTTGCCCTAGAATAGTAGTCAAAGACAAAGAATAAGAGTGCAACTCTCACATTTGGAATAGGCATTTAAGAGTAACTCCTATAACATATAACATCTTTGAAGTTCAAATTTAACTCCTATGAAACCTATGATGGTCAAATGACACGTAAACAAACTAATTCATGAGTGTAGGAATAACCCATGTTTGTACAAATAACTAAGCATATATATATATATATATATATATATATATATATATAAAACCCCACTCAAGTGGGTAGAAAGAGTGGGTCCTAGTAACAAGACTTGATGAGGTATCCAGATTCTGATGCAAATCTTACATTTTGGAGAAAAATGAGAAAATCGAGTGGGTAAAACTTTTTCCCAAAGGAGACAAAGAATAAAAATGAACTAGAAGGCCCTAGAAAATGATGTTTGATGTAGCCCATGGCGCAAAAAGAGCTCAAAAGTGAAGAATTTTTATGTCGATAAATAATTTTGGTGAAGATGTTAGCAATCTTTGATCGATGTCTGAAATGTATGTGATATCATTGAACTATTTGTGAATCATCTCCTTGATTAAATGAATACGAATCTTGATGTGTTTCGCTTTATGATGTTGGACCAGATTCCTTCAAATTTGACCGGTGCTTTCTTTATTGCAAAAGATGGTTGTGGGTTTCTAGAAATACAAACCAAAATATATCTGAATCCACTAAAGCAATATGACCTTGGTAAATTAGCATTAATAACTCCTCTATATTCATCCCTAGTAGATTTTAAACAAATTTAACATTCCTCATCTTGCTTGATCAGCTAATCGGAAAAACCTAGTGAGAAATTTTATCCCGAGATGGAATTACGATTCTTAATATTACCATTCTAGTTTGAATGTGTGTATTTAAACAAGTCAACATCAATACAATCTCCATAGTTAAACTTGAATATGATTGTACCCTAAATGTAGTAAAGATCCTCATATCTACTTTCCATTGTAACTCATGAAGCTCCTACATGAACCTAGTGACTATACCAAGAACATAAAAATGTCGGGTCTAGTGTCACCAAATATATTATGTTTCCTACAAGTTTCAAATACAAGGTAGTATTGACCAATGGTGAAGTACAATCAATCTCAAACTTTACTCAAGACAAAAAGGGAGTCAAAGTTGGCTTATAATCGGTCGTGTGAAACCAAAAATCTAAATCGATAGCATACTTAGCTTGTGAAATGTTTATCCCCGATTAAAACTTTGAAATATAAATCTCAATGAAATAATGCAATAAACCCAAGTCAGCCATGGAAAATATGTCTTGTAGAGCTTCTTTCATCATTACAATGGACAACAAAGAGCTCATTCGATCAAAAGGTCATCAACATAAATAACCAATTAGAAATGTATCATTATGCCGTAAAATATAGACATTTAGTTCGAGTGACATCATGTAAAACTTGTAATAATAAGAAAGAAATCTGTCTTGGAATATTAATCTTGTCGATCTTTTTTGAGGCTATAGATATATTTTCTAATTCTTAAGTAAGGAATAATAATGAATAAAACCCATATATTTTCCTTCTAAATATCCTCCTCTAGGTCAACATGAAAAAATTAAATCTTCACATTTATCTTATGAGCATCCCATTGATGAGTTATGAAAATAACAAGAGTGAGTTGGATATAATTCATTTTAGAAATGGGTACAAATATCTCATTATAGTCAATGTAGGAACTTGTGAAAATCATTTTAGTACCGATTGTTCTTTTTACTTATCAACACACCCATTTTTTTCATACTTTGTTCAATATATCCACCTATATCAAACCATCTTCCTTCCTTAGGATTGTTTTTCTAATACTAGTGGTGTTCCTAATCATGTACTCATACTCCTACATAGTAGTGTCCCACTCAATATTTCTAGATACCTCTAAAAATTATATGGATTAAAGGTAGTGGAAAATAAAGCATGTTTCCCACCCCTAAACACTGAATCAGTCATCTGACTTGTATAGGATCGCCTACCCAAGTACCTACACTCTTAAATGTATAATTATCCTAAAAAGGTCTAGAAGTAAGAGAGTTGGGAATAAACTTTTCATCATCCTAGCCATGGTTAGATGTGGAAGGAGACTAAGTTTCATTACCAATCTCATTATTTAAACTAGAATAAGATACCTTAGTACTAGATATATACTTAGAAACCTATTTAGGAATTTTATCAGGCCCATAAGAACTATCAATATCATTCTAAGAAAATCCAATTGAATTTGATGAAGGAAGAGAAGTGTCGAGGGTCAAATATAATGTTCCTTCCTAAAACTTGACACTCCTCTCAATGAAAATCTCATGTGTTGTCAGATAAAAATCTTGTATCCATTAACACCATATGAGTATCCCACAAAGATGTAATGTTGATTCTGAGATTGCGTAGCCTTAGATTTCATTTTCTGTATATGAGTCATAGATGGACATCCAAAGACTATAAAGTTCTTAATTGATTGTTTCGAACATGCCAAGCTTTAAAAGGAGAGAAACCTTTCAACGATTTTTTAGGTACACTATTCTGGATGTAATTCACATATTTAATAACTTCTACCCAGTACTATGGGGCCACAAATATGGATTGAAGGAAACAGTTGACCAGCTCTTTGAAGAGCCTGTTCATCCATTCTAAGACTCTATTATGTGAAGGATTATAGGTTAGTGTCCACTGTAATTCTATGACCTTCTGCAGCACACAATTGTTCAAAGATGTTAGTAAAGAATCCCCACTATTAGTTGTCCGTCAAATTTTGATATTGTTCTCTATGTTCTTCTCTACTAAATCATTGAAGTCCCAAAAATCCATAAACATTAGACTTATGTGAATGAAATGTTGGAGAGGGAGAAGAAAAATACAGTAAAACAGAAAAAATACTGTATTAAATCTGCCAAAATAGAGTATTCTATTTTATAGATCCACAGCAAGCAAGAACAACAAGAAATACATGATTTTATATTCGTATTATGCCTTGGTAAAACATACACAGTTAGAGCTATTGTGCACTTTTTCATGCCTTTTCTAGGAACAGAGCTCTATATATTCACGCCCTTTTTCATACAAAAACAGGGTAACATAAACTTTCTTTACATAAAATAGATGTCGGGAGAAGCTTCCAGATACATGCCAAAAATAGAAGTTTCTGGATGGAAAAAGAAAAGAATGAAGGAGAGTTAAATGTGGTGGTTGGAGTAGTTGGGGTGATGTGGCAGAGAAGATTAGTTGGAGATCCACGTCCACCAACACTCCCCCTTAATCTTCACTGCCATATATGTCTGCTATTCCAATTCCTTCCCGAGATGCTCAAAGACATGCTTTGCAAGTGGTTTTGTGAAGATGTTTGCTAGTTTCTCTTTGGACCTGCAAAACTCAAGATGAATGTCACCATTGTTCACCAATTCTCAAATAAAATGATATCTTGTGTCAATATGCTTGTTACGTTTATGTAAGACATGATTTTTAGATAAAGCAATTGCATAATTATTATCACAATAAATTTTTGTAGGTTCTTCTTGTGGATGCCTCAAATCTGAAAGTACTCTTCTCATCCATACTACTTGGCAAGTTGTTGATGTGGCTGCAACATATTTTGCTTTAGCTAACGAGAGTGTCACAATTGGTTGTTTCTTTGATGCCCAAGAGATAACACCTAATCCAAGATGGAAAATGTAACCGAAAGTACTCTTCCTATCATCCAAGCTACCTCCCCAATCACTATCCATATATCCAATCAGTTTGTAATCATCTGAAGATGTATACAAAATCCCAAAGCTCTTTGTTCCAGCTATATACCTTAATTTTCTTTTTCCACCTTCCAATGTGATTCTTTTGGTTTGTCCATGAATCTAGAAATGAGACTAACCCCATGCATGATATCCGGTCTTGTGGTGGTTAGATATATGAGGCTACCAACTAATCTTTTGAATAAAGTTGCATCAACACTAGGACTTTTTTCATCCTTTCTAAGTTTTAAACCCAAAGGTAACTGGTGTAGGGGCTGCATTGACATTTTTCATCTTGAATCTTTTCAACAAGTCACTAGCATATTTGCTTTGACATATAAAAATTCCTTGATCACTTTGACTTACCTCTATTCCAAGAAAGTATCTCATGATCCCCAAATCAGTCATATCAAATTCACTTTCCATGGCTGCCTTGAATGAGTTAATTGACATGTTACCTGTGAATATCAAATCATCTACATACAAGCAAACTATCAAGATTTCTCCTTCATCATTCACTTTGACATATAAATTTGGTTCATTGCCACACTTGCTAAACCCATTGTTCACAAAATAAGAGTCTATCCTGCAGTACCAAGCTCTAGGAGCTTGCTTCAAACCATATAGTGCCTTTTTCAGTTTGTATACCTTATGTTCTTCTCCCAAAACTTCATAACCAGGTGGCTGTTTTATATACACTTCTTCTAAAATTCCATTCAAGAATGCTGATTTGACATCCATTTGGTAAACCTTCCAAATTATTTTTAGCTACTATGGATAAAACCATCCTAATGGTATCCAATCTTGCCACTAGGTGCGAATGTTTAGTCTATGCCAGGTACTTGTGTGAAGCCTTTAGCTACTAGTCTTGCCTTTTGTTTCTCTACTTTTCCATCAGCATTATACTTTTTCTTGTAAAGCCACTTAACTCCAATCACATCCTCGCCTTTAGGAAGCTCTACTAGATCCCAAGTTTGATTCTTTTCAATTGATTGAATTTCTTCATTCATGGCTGCAATCCAATTATCATATTTAATGGCATCCTCAAAATAAATTGGATCATCTTGTGTTAAGAATGCAAAATTAGAGCATAAATCATCATTTTCAGCCTCTTGTATTTCATCATAAATCTCTCTTAGACTACGTGACTTCTTTGAAGTGTTTATAGACCTTGATCTTAGTGATGAAACTGTTGGATTAGAAGATTCGCTGCTGTTATTACTTGCTGGAGTAGTTTGATTTGGAGTGGTGGGTGCCTTAGAAGGCGTTGAAGGAACATTTTCTTGAATAGTAGGAATCACAACTTGAGTTTCATTCTCCTCATTCTCTTGTGGAACACTAGCTGCAATTGTAGTTTTTTTGTCTATACTACCATCCCACGCTTCTTCTTCAACAAAATTAACATCACGGCTTATTATGACCTTCTTTGTGATAGGATTATATAACTTATATGCATTCGATTGTTCACTATATACCACAAACATGCACTTCTCTCCTCTATCATCTAGTTTCTTTCTCAACTCTTGAGGTATCAAGGAGTATGCCACACATCCAGAGACTCTCAATTTTTTTGGACATCTATTTAATATGTATACCGAACATGCAACTACTTCAGCCCAATACTCATTTGGTAGGTTGTTTTCTTTTATCATACTTTGTGCCATTTCTATAATTGTTCTAGTTTTCTCTCAAATTCTACTCCATTTTGTTGAGGAGTATATCTTGTTGTAATCTGTTTCTTTATGCCATTTTCTTTACAAAAATTCAGAAAATCATTTGATATATATTCACCACCTCTATCAGTTCTCAATACTTTGATATAATGTCCACTTTCCTTTTCAACTTTTGTCTTGAAATCTTTAAAAACAGAAAATGCATCTAATTTGTCTTTTAAGAAATAAACCCAAACTTTCCTCTTTGAAGTCATCAATAAATGTCAAGAAATAAAGACTTCCACTTATGGATGGTGTTTTCATCACTCCACAAAGATTTGAATGCACTATCTCAAGTGGATGTTTTACCTGTAAGATTCCCCAACCTGGAAATTTATGTCTATGTTGCTTTGTCAAAATGCAACTCTCACATGTTGTTTTAAGTGGTTCTATTGGTGGCAACCCATATACCATTCTTTTCTTATATAACAGTTGTAATCCTTTGAAATTTAAATGCCCAAATCTTAAATGCCATAGCCAAGATTCATTTTTGTAAGAAGCTTTGAAGGCTAATTCAGCAACCTTTTGCAATTTGTGTGGCTCTAGGAATAGTTCACTTTGGATTCTAAGTGGAAACATCCTATTTTTTCTCATTTCAACTTTTGTAATCAGCCTATTGCTTGGTTTCTTGTCTAGAATCACACATTCACCATTTTCAAATTATATTCTATATCCTTTTTGCACTAGTTTCCCAATGCTTACAAGATTGTGTTGCAATACAAGAACATAGTATACATCAGGGATATGCTTCTTCTCACCTTGCTTGGTTCTTATATTAATTCATCCTTTTCCCATGACTGATATTTGGTGATCATTCCCCAATTTTACCTCTGAATTTACCGATTCATCAAATGTTGAAAAAATCTCCTTACTCCCACTCATGTGATTACTACATCCACTATCTAGGAACCATACCTCTTTGGAACTCTGTTGTGCTACATTGCATGTTATAAACATGGTGTTTTGCTCACTAGTGTTGGGTTGGTTCTCATTTTTGAAATGTGCCTTTTGCTTATTCATGTCATATTGTCTTTTTCTACGTTCGATGCAAAATGCCCAAATCTATTACAATAATGACATTAAATGTTGGATTTATCATACCTTTCTCCTTGATGATGGCTATGAGAGTGGTTGCCTCCTCTTCCTCTTATTGGTGTAGAATGGGTATGTGGGCTTGATACTAGTCTTCTGCTTTCAAGTTGTGTATTTTCTCTTCCTCCTCTTGGTGTAAAATGTCCTCTACCTCTGCTGTAATTTGATCTCCCTCTTGTTTTGCCAAATGGAAGCTAAGCTTTGAATACATTCTCCAACGATGATTCCCCCCGACCGATTTAATCTTTGCTCATGTGCTAAGAGTGATCCCATTAATTCATCTACTGATAGTTGTGTAAGATCCTTGGATTCCTCAATGGCTACTACAACTGAATCAAATTTTATAGGAAAGCTTCTAAGTATTTTCTCTACAATTTTTTGATCTTCAAGAGTTTCTCCATAAGATCTAATTTGATTAACTATTGTCATTGCATGAGTGAAGAATGAATCTATTGAATTTGAATCCTTCATTTGCAGATTTTTGAAATCCCTTCTAAGCATTTGTAATTTCACTGTTTTTACCTTGCTTGTGCCTTGGTATGTTGTTTGAAGACTATCCCATGATTTTTTTGATCTTGTGGCAGCTGCTACTCTTGGAAAGATTGATTTTTCCATTGCTTGTTGAATGAAGAATAATGCCTTTGCATCTTTCTTTTGTTTTCCTTCAATAAGTCCTTCTCTACTTGTGAAATATCTTGATATGCTTCTGGTCAACTGGTTCATTAAATCCATTCTCAACCAAGTCCCAAACATCCTGGGAGCAAAATAGAGTTTTCATTTTTATGCTCCAAAAATCATAATTTTTTCCATTGAATGTTGGTATTTGAGGTTGTGCAATATTTCCACTTGTGCTTCCCATTCCTCCAAAGCTTTGTCTCTGCTAACTGTTGTTCCAGTACTTCTTGCTCTGATACCAATTTGCTGGAGAGGGAGAAGAAAAATACAGTAAAAGAAAAAAAAGGACTATTAAATCTGCCAAAACAGAGTATTCTATTTTATAGATCCACAACAAGAAATACAAATTTTGTATTTGTATTATGCCTTGGTAAAACATACACAGTTAGAGTTGTTGTGCACTTGTTTTTCACGCCTTTTCTAGAAACAGAGCTCTATATATTCATGCCCTTTTTCATACAAAAACAGGGTAACATAAACTTTCTTTACATAAAATAGATGTCGAGAGAAGCTTCCAGATACACGCCAAAAATAGAAGTTTCTAGATGGAAAAAGAAAATAATGAAGGAGAGTTAAATGTGGTGGTTGGAGTAGTAGAGGTGATGTGGATGAGAAGATTAGTTGGAGATCCACGTCCACCAACATGAAATAGATCCAAGTCTATTATGGGAAATCATTAGTGAAGGTGATTATGTATTGTTCTTTACTGAAATAAGGTGTGGGAAATTTTTCTGACACATCATTTTGTACTAACTCCAATACTCATGTATCTCTGTAAAAATTTCATTTGTCAAATTTCTCTTTAGGATGATTTACAAGGGTGCAGCCTTGAAAAAGACATTTAGGGAAACTAACTCTACAAAATACTTTAGCCATATCACGTTTTCTCATATGTTCCAAGTAATGATAGTTAAGTTGTCCAAATCACTCGTTTCATAGTTTTCTAACCCCATCTATGTGAGTTAGTAATGAATTTGGAGAAGTCATGTTTTGAGAAATGCGAGACAAGGTATATATTTTCTTGGTAATCTTCCCTTGCCTTTTGTATAACTCTCTATAGATATATGTTTCAGTTGAATTCCAATCACATCCTACAGTACGTGAGTGATTTATTACATTGATACTACGTGTTAGAATAATTAGAACGTTTTTAGTGTTCCATAATTGTAACGCCCATTTAAACCACACACAAATACACCACTAAAAAATTTGGATAATTTTTTTTTATTTCTTAGAGTTTACATGTCAATACAAGCAACTGAATGAGCTACAACCAACTCTCACTAAGCTTGACACAACACTGATCACATAGGAAAAAAGGAAACATATACACCCAACATGAACAAATCAATTTTCTCTTTTCGACACGGCATCACAAACTAGTCCAACCACAAAACAAACTTATGGTTAGGGGCATCCCATGGTGAAAGTATTTTTAAGGTTTCTTATTTACTAAAATGTCTTTTAATACTTAACTTACTTTCTAACAGATTCATGTTATACGAATCAAGCAATCATGTTTCCTCTTGCTAGGATTCCTCTAATTTGTTAATGTATTCTTATGGTAAGTCCCATTTAAAAGATTCATTGAAGTTACATTATTTACTTGTTTGATTTGTTCATTTATTAAGAGGAACATGATTACACACAAGGTCGTTAACCCACACACAAGATATATGATCTTATCTCATACCTCTATTGCACGAGGAGGTGAGCGTAAGATCAAAATAAGGCAAAATGCTATTTAGGTTCTCGACTATAACCTCCTTTGAGAAAGGAAACAACGTTAACAACACTTATGACATAATTACAAAGAACCTTGGAAAGAATTAATGAAAGAATGTAAATTTGAATTCCCCTTCATGATCTTATTGAGGCTTGAGAATTTATTCAAAATGGTTAAAAAAATTCAGTTAGGCTTCACTTGATAAGTTTGAAAAAATTATACATATTACGTTTTCAAAACAGGTGAGATAGATTTAAGGGTTTCTTAATCAATTTCCTCCTACTACAAGACCTAGGATTCTCCCAAAAGTTAACCATTGATTCCACTTAATATCATTTATCCCCATTTAACATAACCTTGTTAACCTCATATATATTACTAAACATTGGTTTACATTTTAATATCATTTTACATCCCATCAACACTAAGAATAATTTATTAGCATAGGTTAAGAGAAATAAGGTATATCCTTTTTAACACAAGAAGATAGCTTCCTTTTTTTCCATTTAAAGACTCTTTACTTTGCCTATAAGTTAACAATATCATATTAATTTCTTTTCAGTATAACCTTTGTATGGATTATAAAACCACTCGGTGATACTTTGTAACACCCACAAAAATGACGTTCTAAGAACTCACTTCAACTAAACACATAACCTGAAAATGTGACTAATTTTTTTGTTTAAAGAGGAAAGTTATAGTACAAGAATGATGCAAGGGTGTTCAACCTTTATGATTCATTAAATTACTTACATTACTTAACTTAGGTTTAAGATTGAGAAACCAGATCTAGATAAGAAGTACATATTATCACAATACTTTTAGGGTACATTAATTAACAGTCCTAAGGAAGGTAACATGGTTTAATTTATTTTAATAAGTGTTTTCTATTCTTTCCATTAAGCTTAATTCTAATAAGGTTAACCTTATACTAAATTATTAAATTCATTACTTTAATGACTTAAAGGAACCTTTAATAAAATCCTACACAACTAAGGGTCCTAAGGTCACCACACCACTAGGTAATTAAATGACCCCACTCACCCATCTACACATACCCTTAAGGTTTGAAAATAAATATTTAAAATTACATTATTCTTTAAAAAGATAGGGTCAATTCTCCACCCTTAGATCAAAACCATCTTAGCCACTAGATCCTAGGGTTCCCAACTTAGCCCTAAAATCCTTATGAAAGTCTATTAAAACCTTTTCTTATTCTATCCTTCTCATTTGCTTCAATTTCTTTTGTTAAATTTGCAGGTTGGAGAGAAAGAAGCCATGAGAGCAAAAAGGGAAGAAACCATGGAGGATTCTTCAAGAAGATTTAGTTTAGATTTAGCTTAGTTAGTCTTTTATTTATGTAATTTATTTCTTTCAAGGATTGGGAGGGTTTCCTCCTCCAATCTAGTTTTTATTTCAAGATTTTAGTGTATTGGGTTTTAAATTTGGGGCAAAACCCTACCCCCTTTGATATAAATGAAGAAATGCTTTTAGATTCACCATTAGAGAGTTTTGATGTCACACCCCTATGTATTCATCTTTATTTACTTGCTGGAAGCATTATATTTAATTACACTTAGGAATTAGAGAAAATGGTTACATTTTACACACAAGCGTGGATCCGCGGAATTCTGTCATAAGTATGTCTCCGCCACCCTACGCAGGTGACAAACACAGACTACCGCCCAGGGGTCAAGTGACAAACACAAGACCACCACCCTGGCTGGGTGACAAACATAGGACCACCACCCTGGCTAGGTGACAAACACAGAACGCCACCACCTGGCTAGGTGACAAACATAGGACCGCCGCCCTGGTTGGGTGACAAACATAAGACCACCGCCCTGCACAGGGTGGCGGTCCTGTTTCTGAAAAATAGAACCTTAATGCTGAGATTTTTACAAAAACTTAAAGTTGCTAAAGGGTGTAAAAATGCATCCTTGATTTGTTTTTATTCATTTCAAGTTCCAGATTTGAGATTTATTGCTCATTTATTCATTTCTTACTAAATCTATTCATTTTTATGTGTTTTCTTTTCTATTAACTTCATCTACTTACAAGAATAATTTCTCTTTGTTTAACTAAGCCTTTCTTTTCATTACAAGCAAAAAGGAATATAAATCTATTTCATTCTTTAGTCATTTTCTACTATAAAAACAACATTTCTACATACCATGCAATCTAACTTATTTTCCCTTTCATTTTACTACCATGTTCATTCATTCAAAATAACCATATTAACTTTATTTTCTATAAAGTGATATTTTGCAACAAAACAACTTATAACAATCTCTACATTTTCTTCTTCCTCATATTTACAAACAATAACTACTTAATGCAAATATACTTTCTTTTCCATTGTAAAATAGATCAACCTTTCAATACATCCAAGACTTCAACAATGTGAATTTACTTTCTTTTACTACTTGCAAACTATCTTTACAATACATTATTTCTTCTTTCTTTTCCCATGCAATGCAATCTCAATAACAACAATAGGATAGCAACTTTCTTTGACAATGCCATTACAAATTTCCTCCACTTGAAGTGGGGTAAACATACCAAAATGTACACAAGGAAAGAACCATATTATTACAATTCCTTCCACTCTAAGTGGGTAAAATAAAAAGGTAGTTTTCACATGGTCACCAACAAGACTCCAAGCTCCAAGCACCAACAAAATATCTCCTCCAATAATTTGCTTGATTCACAACAAAATAAGGGGAGAGGCAATGCTCTCCTCCCAACCAAGATACCCAATGGAGAAGAGAATCCATCCTCTCCATTGGCCCCGAACCCCAACCACATTACAATGGGAGACAATTCAACTCATGGAAACTACTAGCTTCCACAAAACTTAACATATAATTTCACATTCATTCCATATTCATTCAAACACAAACAACAACTCAACAAGAGGAAAAACAACCAAAATAACAAAGTCACAAGGCTTATCAAGAAATCCAAAAGAGTAAGACCTATGGGGAGGCCACTTATGCCTCCCAATGGGAATGGGTGCCACCTAAAAGCCTCCAATGCAAAACACAATACCCTAACAACTCTTATGCCTCCCTCAAGTACTAGTTATCCCTCCATCCACTCTTATGCCTCCTCAACTCTTATGTCCCCCTCAAAGTAAGAATAAGAACAAAATGCAAGAATTTCTCATACTAGGTGGGCACCCAACCCAAACTCCCTCCTCAAGAAAATGATCTCTTATGCCTCCCTCAAATAAACTCCCCATAGTCTCCTCCCACTCCCAACTTAGGCATTCTACCCATACCCAACAAGAATTTCAAAGAAACAACAACATTCCACAAAACATGTACACACATACATAACAAAAAAACATAATAAAAACAAAGGTGAAGCTCCTACCTTTCCATGGTAGAGCTTGTTCCAAGTATGAAGTTCCAAACTCCTCCAAAGATCAAGCAAGCATCCACAAGCTCCAAAAATCAACAAGTATCCACAAGCTCCAAAAAAAATCCACAAACTCCCTCAAAATCCTCCACTCTCCAAAAATACAAGAGACTAAAAATGAACATCTAACCCCAAAACAAGCAACAAGAATTCAATAAATAGAGAAAGAAGAGGGAGGGGTGATGTGGCTCCAAGTAGGATGCCACCTCATTTCCTCTCCACTCCACATCACTTGGTCAACCTCATATTCCAATGCACAATTAATGAGTGGTTGGAGGAATGACAAGCACCTTACACACTCCATCTAAGCCCACTCCCCTCAAAGGACAAAATTAAATATTTGAAAGGAAGTGCAATTAACATTTTACCTTTTTATCCCCCCAAAACACCTAAAAGAGCCTAAATTTGACCTCCCAACCCATAGGTAGGGTTGGCATGGGCTTTTAAGAGGTGTGGGACAAGTTTGACTTGTCCCACAAGCTTCCAAATTTGGCCTCTAAGGCCAAATTCGAGTTTCCCATGTGGGGTAGAGTGTGCTACACTCAAAACTCAAACACACATCACTCAACACAAAATCCAAAGTAAATCAAGCCTAATAAATGAACTCCTTTTTGTTACATCTTTTAATTAGTTTAAAACAAATTCAAATTAACTTAATTAAGACACTACAACCCATGACTAATAAAGGGGTAAACACCAATCCAAAAATATAAATAATAAAACAAGTAAAATTTCACTTACTAAGAGGAAACACATACTAACATAATAGAAAGGGAAAATTAAAACAAAACAACACATGACCCCTATGTCACAATTTTCCCCTAACCAAATAATTCTAACACACACACACAATTATATGTTGCCATGGTGACCCTAGTTGGATTCTTTTCGAATTCCGATGTGGTTGGTCTCCACTCCCCGATATTGTTGTGAATATAATATACCTGCAGAATAGAGAATACCTCCTTCGGCCTCGTGGCCGCATTAAAACATTCATGCCAAATATACAATATAATCTAAAATCAACTATACATGAATTACTATCATCTATGCAAATACGATATCACTTACAATTTCTAGCACATTTCTATTCCACATTTCATTTATGTCAAAACGATCATCACATTAATCCAATTATCAAGATCTACCCAATATGACTAAATATATCACATGTCAGAATTAAAGATAAATAACCATGTCAAAAGTATACCAATATCATCATCAAATGTCTCCAGTAGACCATATGCATCATATAAGGATCAAATCAATAACAATTCAGTGTCTATGATATCTACTAGCATGCTAAATCAAAGAAGCTATAATAAATCCATAAGTGAAGTAACCAGTATTGAAAACAACAAATCAAAATGGTGTCGAAGGGAAGTGGGCACTATAAATACCTAGTATTATGTTATTGCCACAATCTAGAAGGGTTTACTAACTCAAGGTTATAACTCATTTTGCTTACCATTATCCTTTTGATAACTAGACATAGAAACATAATTTCCTATCAAAGACGACACACAATCCAAAGATGGCTAAAAATTCTATTGTAGTTTGACTTGGGATTAAATAGGTAAAATAATATTGGTCATATCGAGGATAAACTATCTTTCAACATTGCAATCATACAATAAGATGCTCATAACAAATTAGTGATCATTTTATTTCATTCACAAAATATTTCATAAGTTTTAGCTTCAGTCCATAATGGCAAACCTACTCCACAAATACAAAAATACTAAGGCATTGTCCTTCTAAATTTTCTCCACAATTATCATTCCAAAGTCCTACTACACATTAAGCATTCATACAATAGCACTTTATAGGAAAAACTGAAGTAACTTCTAGTAATTATCTCTCTCTCTCTCTCTCTCTCTCTCTCTCTCTCTCTCTCTCTCTCTCTCTCTCTCTCTCTCTACCCGCAATAGCCATTTGCACAATTATTAGCCTGATTTTTTTCAAGCAAGAACTGAGCATGATAAAGACTACACATAGAAATAGAATGCTACCATTAACAATATCATAAAAAGAACCTTTTATTTAATGAAAAGGGGGAAATGCCAAGTTCTAAATACTAACAACGCCATTACACATGCTAGGAATAAACCATGTCAAAATTAAGAAGGGAGCCATAAAAATCTGATATGAACATTGTTTTAAGGATGACAAAAGTTTAATCAACATATAACAAGTAGGGGTCAATGACCTGGTAAGTCTGAAACAAAGTGTTGAGCATATTGGGATTTCAATCATATAATCACATAGATTATATGATTGAAATCCAATACTCCAACATTATCAACATTTTCCTAACAATTTCCCAGGGTCCAAAAGATGAAAGGTTAGAAATCCAACATCATATACTAACCACTATTTACCCCTTTCAAAGAAAATTTACCCCACAACAATCCTACACCTAATTGCTTACCAAGAACACATGGAGTAAGTTCAAAAGGAAAGTTCAAACATCTGATCATGTTGCCATGCTATGAACAACAATCAAATAGTATGATAAAGGAAATAACCCATATTTAGTAAATCAACACAATTAAAATAATCTAATGCCACTAGTCTTACAAAGATTTAAATTACAATCCAATCAATTTAATTACCCTTAAACCTATATCAATAGAATTTAAGTAAACCATCCCAAAGGAACCAGATTATATAGGGGTTGATCAATTTAATTTCACTCAAGTAATACAAGTGTCGAATAATATTAATCCTTAATTCATATACCAACACCGATGATATTTGGTCATGCCAAACTCTATACTGGTAGCACTAATACCAATTAGATGCAGGTATAAAATAATACTGGTCATTAATTATTACATTATCCTCAATGATATCTTATCCTACCCATTTATAAATATACAAGTAACTTTAATACTCTACATCATAGATATACCCTTGTTCGTACTAGAGGTGTGGAATTGCACATTTCAACAGGATTCCAACCCAAACCCCCTAAGCTAAGGTTTTATTAACCACATGGAGAGATACAAGACTTTCATACATATAACGAAAATAAAAATTTATTCCCTTCCACACTTTGTGAACAATTACAAAAATATATTAAGCATACAAAATTCTAATTGTGGCCATAACTCAAACCAAATCACCTAACCTCCAAGGTGTGGATTTCTATTAAACCATAGGTTTCAAATAAAATCACCAAAGCATAGTTTGGGTAAAATATCCATTGACTTATACCATAAAAAAATCTATAATTATATTTTATACCCATTTCATAAATGACGACAAATCTTAACAATATGTATCCACAAAACTGAAACTTATACTAGAGCCTTTATTTAATAGAACTGATAAATATATCCCATATTCTAAGGACCCAGGTAAAAAAAAGCCCCATTTTTAAGGATTGAACTAACCCACATATAAATAAAACAAGAATCTCACGTAGGTGCATATGTTGGCCGAGTTCTATGACATCTGCAATACTTTAGTAGGTTACTAACTCCACAACATCCTAGGTTGAATAATACCCATACAGATTTAGATACGGATAGAAAATAAATAGATAGTGGAATATGCAGACCAATAGGCACCCATAACCACCCAGTTCATAATTTTTCAACTGAACTAGAACACGATCCAAAACTAGGTTCACAAATTTGAGAACGTCAGTATTAAAACCACAACATGACCATCAATCATACATATTTTATCCTATCATTTTGCAATGAAAAGTGAAGACATGGAGAGATATAATTCCATGCAACCATTGGAAAACAAGTAGCAGTAAGGAACAAGTGATAAATCATGTGCAAAGACCATTTGCAGACCCAAATATAGCAAGGAATCATCCTAAGACACAACTTAACACAGAAAGAAAACTAAAAACATATCCTAGAGGATGAAAATTGATTGAAAAACCACCATATAACTCCAAGCAATAACCACTTTAGTAAATAAAAGCAAATTCCTTTCATGCTATGGTTAAAGTTAGCATAGTAGTCAGATGGGTAGAAATTATCATGCCTAAAAAATGTTCCCACACATTCAACGCATTTGACAGGGGCCCCTGATGTAGAAAACTTGGCAAATCTTCCATGTTTTACCTATTGGATGTCCAAACACAAATTCCACGGCTCACGTTTTGGAATAGGAAGGGGGTTTGCAGCAAGGCTAGGAGGCTGTAAACCAACCAATCACATATTTTCCTAGAGTTTCAGTGCATTACCGGAAAAAATCAGCTAAAATCCCTCCACAATATTCATGCAAATAGTAACCAAGCAAAAAAACTTTTCAAATGTTCTACACACAACCCCAACAAGATTCCCACACTAAATATTTCCACATGGCCTTCCAAACATGGCATTAGAAAGTTACAAAAAAGCCGGGAAGATATTTTAATTAAAAAATTGTAATAAAAATAGGTAGCACCCACTATCAAAATCATTCATATGAAGTTTCAAATTCTTTTCAACAACCCCAAAATTCAAATATTTCACCAGAGAAGCTCACGTGGCCAAATCAGATTGGTGTATGCGAACAAAAAAATTCATAGAATATTTGCAAATTAATAATAGTTAAAATAAATACTTCGCCACCAAGAAGGAAAGGACCAAACACATTAAGAATTAAAGAGGCTTAAAGAAATGGTAGGTGGCCATCAAATCCACCAACCTCCAACCAAACAAAAACCAAAAATACGCATATTGAGTCCACATCCCCTTCACACCAAGCATGGTACATAATGATCAAAAGAGAGAGGCAAGGTCAGTGGGGCACATTAAATTCACCCTTAAATTTAGCAATTAAAACAACCCATGCATGAAGGATTGGTCGACCAAGGTGGATGTGGTAGCTAAATTCTTTAATAAACTTTTAAACATGAACACCACTCCTAAACCATGACACCACCAAGTAAACAAGCTCCTCCTCTTTTATCCAATTGAGGCTTGGTTTGCAGAAAGTAGCCAAAAAAACAATAGAATAGTTTAATGATAATTAATGATGATATTGATAACAATTGACATTAAAATAATAATAAAATATAATCGTCGATCGATCAATTAAAATAATAATATCATTATTATTATTATTATTTTACACTTAAAAAAATAGTTATTTATTATAATCACAAAGATCGACAGGCAAGATTGACAATTTAAAATAATTATTATTATGGATATTCCTTTTAACTAGACACACCCTAACAACACCAAATTGCCATTCCATCCACCTACTAGGATTCGAGAACATGATCTGCCTTAAACATGGTAATCGTAAAGGGCGCTATGGAGGCCCTCCACTAGAAGCATCGACAAAGACATGAGGAGACAAGACAGGGAGGAAGGATGCTAATATTTCTTTATTACAAGCTCGGGGTCAACTAATGGTCAATGGGATCACACACATAACCTTCCCACGCTTATCAACAGGATCATTGGAGTAAGAACTAGGGTACTGTTGAACAGAGCATTACAATAATTTACTTAACTTGACCCACTCCCTACAATTTCTACAAAGGTTTCATCACCCAATGCGATAGAACATATACTACATACTTTTATAAAATAAAAAAAAACATGTGAGGAATTGTGTGGCACGAAGCATTGTAATATTTTTCCTTATTTGTTGTTTTCCTTTTCCTTATAAGTTTCTTAATTGATGAATTATGTTTGATAGATATAAGGATCCCTATATTATTTTTCTCTATAATGGTGGTCATTATGATTCTTCATACACTTATGTTCATCATTTCTAGCTTTCTTGCAATGGGGATAGTTAACCCTTTATTTCTTAGGTTTAGCTTTGGATGAGGAGGGTTCAATGTTTGTTTTCAGGTTTTGCTAGTTTCTAATATATTTAAAACCTTTAATTCTTCTTTTTTCTAATTTTTGTATAATCCTTAGGGTTCCCTTTCTTTGCAATCAAGGAATGTGATTTACAAGACTTCATTGTACCCATCTATATCAACTTGTCTTGTTCCCTAGTCAAATAACAAACAAACACATCAAAATATGGAATTTTCTCTAATGTTCCAAGTGCATTCTTGATGACATGTAAAATGGAGATAAAAATTGAGTAATCTAGACCTTGTTTTGAAAGGATAGAACTCATAAGTTTTGAATCCTTTTCAATTCCACAATCCTTTAATTACAATCTCATGGATTTAAACATTTTGAAAAAGTCTCAACAGGCGTAACATTTACCGGGTGTAAACTAATAAGATTAATTACCATTTTATTCACTCATATATGATCGTGTTTCCCAAAACATGTTTCCAAATGCTGTAAAATTCATTACAAATTTCTATAGATTCGACTTGAAAGAGAAAATATTGAGACAAAGAGAAACATAATAACTCAAAATCTTCAACACAATATTTATATCATTTTTTATTTATGTCATCATTTAATTTGGTTTAATTTCAATCCCCATGGTTAATATGCAAACCCAAGACCCTTAGAATTTTCATTTTAAATAACCATTCATGATATTTGAAAGGTGTGAGTGGTTTAATTGAACTCAAATCCATAGTGCATGAAATAGAAATTATAGAAAGTATGAAACAAGTGGAAAGGAAGGTACACACATAGTTCAAACCCCTTAAAATGTTTCTTTTGACCCATCTAGTTTCATAACTCGTATAATTTTAGTGTTATTTTACCAAAAAAAAGAATCATAATGAAGAGAGTAAAAATGACCACCTTTGCAAAAAGTGACACTCTAAAATGAGTATCCAGTTAAAATTTATGAGATAAATAATATTCCAATAACCTATTAGATGCTTTTTCTTTGTAACTTAATTTATTAATACAAAAGTGGTTTTCAAAAGAGAGAATTGGTATATGTTTGAAAACAAGACCTTCCACTTACAACTTACATGCCTTAATCAACTAGCTTGTACACTCACCCTTGCACCCAAAATAGGAATTTTAATCATTAAAACCCCTTTTAGAAAATAAAGGATTATTCAAAAAATCAAAAATTTATTTCAAAGGTTTAGGTGGGAGTCTTTTTTTTATCATATTACAAGTTTGGGGATCGAGATCTATCTAGGGATTAGGTGGAAAATTAAATAGAGAGACAAAATTGAATACTTCGAGGAGTAGCGAATTTAAGTGAGGTGAGATTAAATAGGTATGAGTGAAGAATCCTCAATCAAAAAGGAGCATTCGTGGTGGATTTTTTCAATTCAATCCATAAGAACTATCAAGACGATAGTCGATGAGGTCGAGAAAGCCACCAAGGGATTTTCTTAGGTAGTGAGACAAGGATAAGTATGTTGAGGTTAGGAAGATAAAAGGAAAAATGACAAATTAGATAGTATCGGATCTATATGGAGGTAAAATTCAAATGGAGGGAGGATACGATTAAGATTGAGAAAATCCCGAACTAGTAGGTTCAAACATAGCGAAACCCACCAACTTTTTGGCTTATGAATGTAGAATGTGTTGAGGATATACCAAGCAAGGTTAGAATAAATGTAAATTCACAAAGATATCCTTTCAAGCTATAAATTGAGATTTGAAAGATATTTCAAGACACATCAACCAAGGCAATGTATGCACCCATGCAAACACTAGGTCAAAACATCCTAAAAATGTTTATATTATTTTTAAACACCTCATAATTATTGTAAACCCTAAATAACAAAATTAATAGAATTTACACATAATCTCTATAATGATAAATGGAATTTGATATGCTTAAAAAAACTTACAATACATAAACTACACCAGCATAAAGAAAACATGATTTGATATCATGTCGAGTGCACAAGGATTTTAGGTCAACAAATCTAATACGTAGTTACAAGAATAAAAATCACAAATCAGAAGATGCAAATGAATGAATTCCAATACTCAACACATGAAATGAATCAATAACTAAATCAAATCATTTACCTCTCAAATGATTTGTATAACTAGGAGAGTAATGTGTAATTTCCCTATTATATTTGTAGTGAAATCTATAATGATCAAAATTTTGTGCACAAAATAATAATCCATTGTTTTATAAATGTCGTTGGAGTGGTAAAAAAATAGGTACATGAATTTTATTGATGGGCCATTTGATTCCTTGAAACAATAAAACTATATTGAAATGACTCTAGTATTTATAACATTTGATGATTTCAGCACAGAGATACTTAATTCCAATGTTGTGATTGTTCATATTTGGAATAGGTTTGAAGTGGAAGAGTTCAATGTAACCATTAGCCGTAAATAGGTAAATGCTTCGTGTTTTTAAGAAATTTATAAGGTTTTTCTTAATTAGTTATGGACTTCTTATTAGCAAAATTTCATCACAAGTCTACATTACATCAAAATTATTCTCTGATAACATGTATGGGTAGCCCATTGAATATGGTAAAGTGGAACTCTTATAACCTAAAGTGAAACTAAACTATGATAAGATATTTCTATATAATAAATGAACAATCTGAATAATAAGCATAATATAACACAACACAAAAGATATTGATGGGCTAAGATGCCCAAATATTCAATATATGCATAATAATACCCATAAGGTAGGGTAACACCATATAATTCTCCTTAAGGAATGAGTAACTCCACACTCTCTCAAGATGGGAATCCACTTTGAGGGGGAAACCTCTAATAAACCTATAACAAGTAGAAGAATCAACTTATACATCCATGACATAACTCATAATTACAACCATATCATACTTTAATATAGACATAGATTACTCTTAATGGATGGGTAACACCTAATCCCAATGTAATTTGACTCATTACCCAATATAGATAATTCCTATGTGACCTGTATATTATAAACATATAACTAACTAAGGAGGATATGTGATTTTTATGCATCTCCATAAACCCCTATACATTATAACATGTCATATGTTAAGGTAAATAGAATTCCCTTTAGCATGATAGATAGACACTTTTATGAGCAAAAAGAATTGGAATTGACCAACCTACGGAATGATGTGGTTAAGTACATCAAATCTTGCACCCCTTATGTAATTGCCAAACCAACGAATAATAAAAAGGATTGTATACACCATTTCTGAAACCAACCAAGCCTTGGAAATCCATCTCAATGGACATTCTCTCAGGATTTCCAAATTCAAAATATAGAAATGATTTTGTTTTTGTTGTATTTTATTTATTATCTAAACTAGATATTATTATTTCTTGTAAGAAAAATATTTATGTTGAAGAAACGGCTAAACTGTATTTTCTTCGTGTATGGATTACCTTTGGGCTTCCCAATTCTATCATTTCAAATAGATGCAACAAGTTCTTGAATATCATCTAGTCCACCGTATGGGGAATGATGCACACTAATATGATGAATTCCACATCTTTGCACGCGTAGACTAATAGATAGTCATAGCTAATGAACTACTTGATTTTCCACATGTTTTTATGTATCACCGCAAACACCCACATATATGGGATGAGGTCTAACCCTACATACAACATGGATATAATTGGTCCTTGCATAACTCCATCAAGAATAGTCCATTTCAATTTTGTTACAAATTTCAGCCTGGGACAACCATTGATGTATGCATTATAGTACATAAAATGAAATTCATGCCTCATGGAAAAATTAAAGAAGAAAAGGCAACAAGGTTTGTTAAAAAGATTCAAGACACTTAGCAAGAGCTTCACTATATTTTATATAAGAGAATTTAAAGCATAATCTATGCCATGATCAACATAGGGTTCTACATCATTTCAAGTTTGGTGATATGGTCTTGTTATGAATTCGAAGGAAAGACTTGCAGTCCATATAGGAAAATTTGACCTCTATCCAAAGATGTTCCTTACACTATCACCAAGAAAATAGCTTAAACAAATTTCAAGTTGAATCTTCCAACCTAGCTTGGTCTCCATCCTATCTTTAATGTGGACCTCCATAAACCATACCACCCACCTCTTTTAAACACCTTGGTCATAGTCGAATTGTTGGACATATCCAAACTCAACCCAATAATCTTCTCTCTAGTTGAAAAAGATCAAATTGTAGACACTTGGACAAACACCACCATAAGACTTCTTATTCAGCTCTATCAAGTGATAAATAGAGTAAATCCCAGTCATCAATTTGAGTGACTCTCCACATACCAAATAAAAACATAGTTTCCAAAATTGATAGGACTCCTTGATGTAATGGGGATTATTTCCTATGAAGGAGGGAGGAATGGTCAAGACAACAACCCAAACAATAATTTTAGTGGGGAAACTTCGGGAGTCGTAAAATTTTAACCTTATCTCTAATTGACTCTATTATCGCCATGCGTTAGAAATCTTGGAATGTGTAGAATATGGTGAAAATTTTGACCCATAAAATCTACTTCTAAAGGCCTCAAAATATAGTTTTTGTAGTATTGTCTATAAATAGTAATTTTGTGAAATTTTCACATATGTAATTCTTGGAAGGTGAGCCTCCTCATTTACCTCAAAATTGGTGACCTCCCACATTCATCTATATGTCTCTTAGAATTCCTAAAATTAGTCTATAAGTATATGTAACCAAAAAGGGAAAGACATCCATCTCCTTGTAGAGATAACTATTGTAATCAAAATATTATGAGTTAGATACATCTCTTTTAGAGATATTTTTCTATTTAAATATGTAAAATATTGTTATTATATCCTTTAATCCTAAAACCGATAGGTTTTGGATCACTATGAATAGCTTTCTATTCACTCACAAGAGTGCCATTTCAATGCAATGTAGAACATGTTATAGATTTCATACCAGTTATCCTTTACCAAACCGTCATGAGTATTGCAATTGAGTCCTTGAAAATGATAATATTAAGAGGAAACTATAAGAGTTATTTTAAAAGGGGCACATTAGTCTAATCTATTCATCTTGTATAATTCCAATTTTCTTGCACCAAATAAAAATAGAACATGGATAATTTTCATTGACTATCGGAAAATAAACATTATTATTGTGAAGAATCATTATTTCCTTCTAAGGATTAGTGATTTTATAGAAAACCCCCATGGTGTGAAATTATTCACCAAATTGATCTCAAGTCTTATTATCACTAGATTCCCATCAAGCTCATAGATGTCTAGAAAAAATCGTTTAAGTCTTGGGAAGGTATATTTTAATGGTTGGTCATGAAAATTGGCCTCGACTAATGCTCATGTGATATTCATTTGGGTGATGGATGTTATCTTGCGCACCTACACCAACTCCTTAGTGTTTATCTACTTATATGATATAATAATCTATAATGATACATAAGAACAACATCTACAACATGTGTTTGAATTACTTAAAATGTTTTGAAAGTATATATTGTATACAAATCAATAAAAATTAACATTTGGCATGAGGAAGGTTTGCTACTTAGTATACATTATGGATGAAGGACTCCATGTTCAACCAACTAAAGAAAATTTAAGTTATTAAAAATACTCTACTCTAAAGACTCTTACAATACTTCGTAGCTTCTTGGGTATTAAAAATTTGTACCACATGTTTGTATTTATATTTTCACATATGTTATAGGCACTAAGCCAACTTACTAAAGGAGGCAGAAAGCTAAATTCTTATGGGGAGAGTGCAATAGATATAATTAAAAAAATTGAAATAAAAATTATGCTCATCCCCTGTTCTCTTCTTACATAAGATACATTAACCTTTTGAATTGATGATGGATGCATCTAGGTATGCCATGGGTGTAGTTATTGTGCTACGTGGCCATCTTGTTGCATATCATAGTGAAATATTCAATGACACATTAAAAAACTATCCAACATATGAGAAGGATTGTTATGCCATCCTCTTAGCCAAGAAAATAATAGAAACACTAAATTCTTTCTAAGGAGACAATCATCCACACATACCATAACCATTGGAGTTCCTTAAGACATAGAGTAAACTAAGAAATGAGAGACAATAGAAGTGGGAAACATACATGAAACAAATCCACCTCATAATAAAACATAATAAGGGAAGTGAAAATTCACCAATAAATTTCTTGAGTCTCCCACCAATTAAATCTTTCACATCTATTATTAAGCTTTATGGACATCATACTTCAATTTTTGCACTTTGTATAAGAAAGATCCTAATTATATATATATATATATATATATATATCCCTATGAAGATGTAAACATGTCCCTCTATAACTTGGGACATATCTATGTTCCGATATTGAACAAAAAAATATGATATGGAGGACACACTTTAGCAGGATAACTATAAACTTTGGCAAGGAAAAAGCACTAGTTGTACTTCAAAAGCACTTTTACTTGCCCAATAAATGGAATGATGTGGTTAAGCACATCAAATATTACACCCGTTGTACAATTACTAAACTAACCAATAAGAAGAAAGGGTTATATATGACATTTCCAAAACCAACCAAGTCTTAAGCCTCCATATCAAGGGACTTCCTCTTAGGTTTTCCAGTTTTTAAACATGGAAATGATTATGTTTTTGTTGTATTTGATCAATTTTCTAAGATTGTTATAAGTATTCCTTATAAGAATATTATTTATACTAAATAAACTACTAAACTCTATTTTATTCATGTATGGATCACCTTTTGGCTTCCCAATTCTATCATTTCCAATAAGGAAAGTATATTCTTGAGCATATTTTTTCCACCGTATGGGGAATGATGGATACTAAGTTAATGAAATCCATAGGCTTCCACCCATAGAATGATAGAAATATAAAGGTGTTTAGCCACATTATTGTGCACATCCTTCATATGTATCACTACAAACACCCACATATATGGGATGAGGCCCTTACTTACATAAAACATGGATATAATTGATCCCTTCAAAATTATACTAAGAAAATCCCATTTTAATTTTGTTATGGATTCTAAACTATGGAACTGTAATGTATGCATTCTAGTGCATACAATGGAATATACACTTTATGGAAGAACTAAATAAGAAAATGCAACAAGGTTCATTGAACAAATTCAATATATTCAACAATAGATCCATGATATTTTATTAAAGATGAATGAAAAGTAAAAAAATTAAAGATCAACACAATGTTCCACATCATTTCAAAGTTGGCTATAAGATATGGTTATGGCTTTAAAAGGAAAGACTCGCAGCCAACATATTCTAAAAATTGACCTCTATTGTGTGGTCCCTACACTATCACCACGAATGGGGAGAAAATTCTTTCAAGTTTAATCTTCCACCATACATTGGTTTAAATACTATCTTCAATGTGGACCTTTTCAAACTATATCACTAACCTCTATTGGACACCTCACTCATATAAGAACAAGTTAGACATATCTCGAGCTCAAATCACAAATATTTTCTCCAATTAAAGAAGATAAAATTTAGGACACTTGGACCAAGAAAACTAGAGGACATCCTATTCAAATCTATCGGGTGACCAAGAAAGGAAATTTTAGACGTTAAATTGAGTGGCTCACAAAGTACTATATTAATAAATATTTTCCTAAATTGATGGGAATATTTTATGCAATGGAAATAATTTCTTTTAAATGTGGGAGGAATGATCCGGACAATAATTGAGGAAGAAACTCTAGTGGGGCCACTTTTGGGAGTCATAACTTCCTCACCTCGGCTCTAATTGACTTCATTTAAAATATGTCATAAATATTGGAATGCATAGAATATGGTGAAATAAAATTTTCAAAAATATTTAACCTTGAAATATGATTGTAAAGGCCTCAAAATAATTTTTTTGTAATGTTTTCTAAAAATAGTGATTTTTAAAAATAGTAATTTCTCAAAAAAATGCATCTGTAATTCATAAAAGATGAAACACCTCATCTCCTTTGCTATTGGTGACCTTTCAAATTCTCCTATATTTATCTTCATATTTATATTATTATTTTTATAAGTATATTCAACCCAAAAGGGAAGGACACATCACCTTGCAGAGATAGTTATCGTAATAATAGTCTTTTGAGAAATATACATCCCTTTTTAAATATAGCTTTTTTATATCAGAACAATTGTTATTATATCCTTTAATTCAAAAATCTTAACATTTGGATTAAAATAAAACATTTAAAATCAATAGACACAAAGTAATAAAGAATGAGGTCATGATCATGTCGAAGTTAAATTTAATGGATTGAAATCATATTAATTCTTTATAAATAAATTTGAGAATTATGCACACTTAAACCATAAAATTTTTGAATCCAATCCAAAAAAATAAACATACATGTGTCAATGGAGATTCAATAATAATTATAAGAAAAGAAAACTAAACAATCTGGAACTTCAATTTCACGGTATAATTTTTCTTCCTTAATTTAATCTTTGTTCATCAATGATATTTTTATAGGCATGACTAAATAGATATTTTAATGCCAATCACATTACTCATATAATTAGTTAGTTATGGATGTCTTTGGCGTAATTTAGATTTTGGTCCATATAATGAGCATATTGATTGCATGTACTATAACAAATGTAATTAATATGGATTTTAATGTATTTTACAAACTTAATAGTTATTGGAGAAATAATTTTTGATGGGAAAATTATTTGGTTTTCCAACAATGCTCTAAGACTAGGTACCTCTTCTTGATCAAGAATCTTCATATTGTATGCAATATGAAAAACAAATCGGTTGTTTTCCCGCAGGTCGGGATCTAATAGGTACACTCCACCGCACCTACAAAAAAAGCTTGCAATTTCGTGTAAGGGATGGATTTGCTAGGAAGGTGGGAATGTGGGAGTAATAAATTAGGGGAGTTAATAATGCAAGAAAGAAAATTTCATATTCTTTCCAGGATTAATCAAAGATATCAACACACACAATTAGGAAGAATAATAACCTTGCTAGTTATATCAAGAAAAGATGAAACCATGAATAGAAACTTTCACTTATTTACTTGTCCAAAAAAGTGAATAATACTTTATTTATTTACATATTTGTAAAGTTGTAAAATAAGAAAGGTGAAGAAAAACGTAAGCAAGAGAAATAGAGGAAGTTTGATCACGTGTTTTTTGAGTGAATATGGAATTTAGTAAACAATATTAACCATCCTTTGAAATGAGGAGGTTCTCCCAATTTATAGCTTTACAATCCATCTCTTCATCTACCCCCCACATGAATTTTCATATTCCCATTACAAGTGACTTTTCACATGACCTTAGGAAACACAAAATAAGTCCCCTTTTTATAATTGCAAAAGGGACTTTTACATTGCACAAATATTTCATAGTCACTTTAATGAATAAGACAAAAAGTCATGATTGTTTACAACGAAGAATTAGAAAGGAGGTAGAGAAGAGGAGAAAGAATGAAGAGAAGAGAGAAGGAATGCTCCAAAGCATGGATCAAGATTCCTCCACCTTTGATGAATATCCTCTCGAAGAAGTTCAATATGAAAGCTTGCTCCATGATGGGTCTTTGCAACAATTTAATCCTCTGTTGATGAAGAGATGATCTGTACTGTTGAATTTTAATAATAAATAGATCACTATGCTCATGAAAAATGAATTAAATACGTGAGCTCATTTTAACCAATATAATGTGCATAAATGATCACAATTATAATGTAAATTAAGGAAAAGAACACAAAGAGATACAAGAATTTATCCCGAGAAACCGAAGGTGGGAAAAAATTAAGTGCGTAAGCAAATCACTTCCATATCACTATGTAAAATTCCAAAATACAAAGTATTACTAATAATTGTCCTTCAAGAAGTATTTAATACTCCTAACAATTGTATTTTCCTACTCACAATCCTCAACAATGAAGAACTCACTCTCAATTAACAAAACAAGAAATAAATATAACTCCTCTTTGCTCACACTTGGTCTCACTCAAAATCCCCTATTGAAAATAATAAATGTGCCCATACTTATAGTTATTATCCCCAAGTATGGAAGGAAGGATAAATGAATCATTTGAGAAGTGAAAAATTTACAACTATTTGGATTCTCCATTTTGGTGCTAAAGGGACAGAATTGTGTGGGAGTTAGGCAAATACAAAAAAACATAACCAGTTTGCTGCCAAAACATTGTCAAAATTTGGTAGTTATGTGTCATTTCACAATTAATAAATCAAAATTAGCTAAAAATGGCTTCTTTTATCATTCGAAGGTGTCCGGATCACCTTCAACTTGAATTAACCATTTTACTATAAGAATGACCATGTTGAGGGTATGTTTTATAAGAATAAAATATAGAGAATACATAAAATTTGATATTTTAGATCCATTTTTGCATCATACCTCCCAAATTTTAGGCTTCTAACTATCTCAAAGCTTCAAGGACTGATGAGGTGAGAAAATTTCGTCTCCACATCCTTTCTTGAATACCAATCTTCCACCTAAAGGTGTATTTGTTGGATTGTCCTAATGAACACATCATCTTTATGGACTTTGAGTCCCATTTTTCCATTGTATTTTTATGGTAACCTCAAAGAAATATCGATTACACTCTAAGGTAAATAACCATAACATGTCTCAAAACTAATTTTATTGGTAGAAGTAGGAACTCCCTTTCATAAGGTTGTGGGTGTTGATGAAAATTTCACCTTACAATTAGTTAATAATAACAAAGGATAAAACTAGATCAACCTCGAATATGGTGGGGTTTTAAAGATACCCATGGATGTGGATGGATGATGTTTGATGTTTTGTTCCATGGAAGAATAGATCAAGCTCCTTTCCTGCAAATGAATTTGCAATCACAGTTACTATACTAGATGGGATTAAACGATTTATTGTGGATTTCCTGGAAAATTAGAGTCCCTGGAAGTCAATGGAATTCATTTCAAGGATGTCAATGCACTTTTAAGAAATTAATCTGATGATGATAAAATAAAATGATAATAGACGATATAACCAATCAATGCAAAGGCAGAGGGACTGATGTGGTCCAAGGCTATATGTTGGTCTGATGGTGATACCTGATCCAATGGGAGTCTAGGGATCACAATATGGCTCAAAAGAGAAATGATATCAAGATCTATATGAGAAATATGGTAAATTTGATTAAGATGATTGATAAAATGCTAAATATGGCTCAAAGAATCTTGATATGACTAAAAAGATACTTAGAAGGCCTGGAGTAATAGATTATGCATTTTGGATGTCTAAAAAGAAATATTGGGGGTTAAAATACTGTCTTGATAGGAATATCTAGTAATTGGGACAATATCCAATGATTCTACATCGAAATTTCAATGATTAAGTAGCGAATCATCGAGATTATGCAGTGAATTGTCAATGATTCTAGAACTCATCAATGATTGTTGTAAAAATTTACATGTTGATAATGGATGAGTATAGGACTCAAAAGGAATGCTATGAAGGTTTATTTAAGCTTATAAATTATGAATTATATTGTAATGAAGCAAGGGAAACCACTTACCTTGTATAATTTTATGAATGAAGAATAGAGGGTGATATTACCTAAGAGAGGAAGATTGTTGATGCAAGAAGACTATTGATTTGATTCCTGGACATATGAATGACGTTCGAAGATGATTTGAATTTTTTTGAACAATATATGGATCTATGAGAGGTCACTTAAACCTTCGATGTCTTCCCAAATAGAGTCTTGAAATCCATATTTATAGATTTTTCTCAATAGGGAGAATCTCTAGCAATTTAGGGAATCACTGGCAGCTTTCGGTCAATTAGAGTTTGTGAGAGATAGGAAAGGATAAAACTTCTAATTTATACTTTGGTGTTTGTGGATTTTGAAATATTGTAGTGTGATAACATATAGAGGTCAAGATGTGGTTAGATGAGGATAGAGGTGGTTAGGATAGATGTGGGGATGATTTTAATAGGTTCCCTATTTTAAACTAGTCATAACTAGTATGAAGTAGGGGATTGTCTTAAGTATGAGTTATATGAGGATATATGTGGGTAGGATAGGTATAGAGATATATTTAGAAGCTTTCATAGATAACTTAGATTTAACTATGGGGTTATGACGAGTTCACATGGTGAGGTGTAGGGGTGAAGTGGAATATGTGAATTAACTAATTAATTAATTAATTATCCATGGAAAGAGGAATGTGACTTGGGAAATGTTTTTATTATTATTGGTAAATATTTTTTAAGAGGGACTATACCCTTGTACAAAAAAAGGATCAATAGCCAGATATTAAAATAAATACATATCAAAGTCTGATCAAAATCAAGATATTACATGATATTCTAGTTGTAGTCTAGAAACTACACAAAAAGAGCTGAAAGGGATCAAATAAACAAAATAATGGTAAATGAACATCATCTATCCAGCAGCTTGATCATCTAAACTTCTATAGGATAGTATTTTCACCGGGATGCTTTATCAAATTTTTTCCTCAATGTCTATAGGGTATTAAAGAATGTAATAGTTATAACCTGAGAGGGGTCATTTTTATCCACTTGGGTAAAAAATTGATCTCGTGTTGGTCCCTCCTCCCAGATAGTTGCAGGAATGTTACTTAACATGAAAACACTCTTAACATGCTGATCCATAAAATTATAAACATCTTTGAGACCTAATATGGTTAAATCATGTTTTATTTTAGCATACCCCAACTTGTTGTCAAGGGATCTGCTTTTTTGTAAATTTCTTGAATCTAGCTTTTAGGAAGACCTTATCCTTCCTCCATTTTCCTTTTCCCTTCTTTTTTGACTAATTAATTAATTTAAAGGGTGTAAGGGAACTGACCAAGGTTTAGGGATGTTGTTTAAATGGTGCGATGACAAGTTTAATTAAATTAATGGATGGTATAGGTTTATAAGTATATAACCTAAGATGAAGAATATGTTAATATGTTAATTAATGATGGATGTGGATTTATGTAAGGTAAGTATTGTAATGATGTTTTAATAAATATGAGGGGTGAAATATGATAATGAAGGGGGCCTAGTGGATGCTGACACTAGAATTAGTAGTGCTAATTTTTTGGTGTCTACAATGGGAGATATGCCAAATCCTCATCCTAAATCCTAGGATCTCTCATAAACTTGACCAAGATATGGCTCGCCACCTCTATCTTCTCATCTGGCTCTAAATGGCATGCGGTAAACCTTATAGTATCCATCTTATTCCACAATATAGACCAAAAATCACCAATGTACCACGAGTCCCTATTTGTCATAATAGAATTAGCCAAACCAAAATGAACCCACACATATGCAACAAACAACTCCATTGTATCATTAGTCTTCTTGCAAGGAATGTGAATACCCACTTTTCAAAACTGGTGTATTACCACCAAAATATCATCATACCATTTTATAGAAGTAGGAAAATTGTCTATAAAATCTAAGGATAAACTTACCCACGGTCGGGAAGAAATTGATAAAAACCACAACTCCTCTTTACTAAATGAAAAAAACTCCTGAAAAAGTTAGTAAATGTCATCTTCATGTTTCACCAAAATCAAACCTATGTAAGTACTCAAAAGTCTCTATCACACTTAAGTTACCATCCACCCCGAAGTGTGTTCTTTCTCAAACAAATATTGTAATTTTTGTTTCTTTTTGTGGACATATTTTATGGTCTAACTATGGAATCCCAAGTCCGGAAGTGGCCTTTTGGGTAAAACCTACATCACATGCTTAATTGGTCTATCTAGGGGTAGCCTTATAGGCTATTCCCCGAACTATCAAATAAAATCTCCCATTTTATTCTTCTCTTTGTTAGTAATTGTGCTATATGTGGTCTCAAAATATAACTTCCTCATCTTGTCTATCCCTTAGAAAAGTAGAGAAAATATCCCACTAGCATTAAGTTTCCACCCTTCAAAGGTGCCACTTAGGAAAGAGATCTTTCAATCTCTTGAATAGGATGAAATGATGTATCTCTTACTATCCTTTTCCAAGAAGTACTAGTTGGCTCAACTCACAAAGATAGCATCCATAACCTACAAATATGGGCTGCTTAACTACACCACACACATCAAGGGAAAAACATCCATAGTGACTTTATCAATGACATTATTTTAATACCAAAAGTGATCTTGCACTTTGCTTAGTAACCTTAATGTCTACACCTTTCTTTACCCAACCCAAAAAATTAAAACTTGGGTGATTATAAGTTTCTAGCATAATCCTATCAACTAGATCTTTACTAACCAAATTAGCTTGCGAAAAAGTGTCAAAAAGAGAATCCACTTTGCTCTTCTTTAACTCGAATTTTTATATAAAAGATCTTAATAAGTTAATTCTCTAGAGAATTAATACTATTACCAAAACATACCTATATGTGGATAGAGGAACAACACATAGTCTCATCCACCACTATTGTGTAAAAAACTTCCTCTCCTTGGAGGGCATTCATGGCCTTCTTCTTATTTTTCTTATTTTTTAAGGGATGTAATCATGGTTGGCACTGCAAAAAAATTACTGTAAATGAGTGTTAATATCAGAATGACTGAAGTTAACTTAATCAGTATCCTTAACGGAAGTAGCATTCTGATTAGCTTTCATGTTTTTTGATCCATATGAATCCTAAAACAACACCACTTCATCAAATCAACCAACACCAGGAAGAAAAAAATGAATAAAATAAGAGGAAGTCTATAATTTTATAGAACCACCACCCTATGCAGATAGGTGGTCTTGTAACCACTACCCATCATGGCAATGGACTTGTAGTCGTCGGTCTACAAAGGGTGGCGATCCTATCATTTTTGAAAGAAAAAGGGAGCACAAACGCTTTGGATTTGAATCAATCGACTTTGTTTATCCCCTCCCCGTGTCCCTTCTGATTCTTTAGTGCACGAGAGGACATGTGGAATGCTATAAATCCAAAAAGGAGCAACAAAATTAGGATCTAAGGAGATCAAAGGAAATAAAATTGATGAGAGAAATTGATCAAAGAAATTTCAGTGCTAGAATTTATTTCTAGGAGCAAGGTGCAAAAAAACTAAACAAAAAAATACTTGGGAGGAATGTTTACATTATTACTTGTTTTCATACTTAGTGTAATCTGTATAATTTGAATAATTGGCTAATACAACTGGGAAAAATGAGTAGTTTCCATTCCCGATTGGTTTTCCCTCGAATTGAGGGTTTCTAGGATAAAATCTTGGTGTTGTGTTATTGAATTATTTTAGCATTCTCTGCAATTTTGATTCTAAGCACTAAGAAAATTAATCACAAGCTATAAATCTATCATTTTCTAAAGAGAAAGTATAACCACATTAAATTTGTGATTCTATGAATTTCTAAAGTTGATATTTACTGATCATTTTGGTATCATAACTAACAAGTATCCAAGAATGTGGTATTCATTCTTTTGATTTGTATGAAAGTGAAAAGGTATGAAGGAAAATAAATTTTACCTTGAGAACTAGATATTTCTATGAAGAAGTGGAAACAAAGAATTAAAACACAAATGGAGGAAGAGAACCTAGTTGGTAGAGTTTAGATGCTAGAGACCATGATGGATAGGTTGTACAAAAAATAACAAGAACTCTTATATCTACAAAAAGTCGACTTTTGTTAAGCAGAGATTCCATAGACTCGGTGGTACGAGTGCTAGCCTAAAATTTTGGCATAGGAAAGAGCCAAAAAGAGGAAGATTTAGAAGGGCATAAAAAGAGACTCCAATTGTAAGCAAGAAGGTAAAATATTCTCATACTCCCTTCAAATTTGAAACAAAAGATGAAATAAAGAAATTTGAAGGAAAATTAGGTGTATAATTACTTGATAAGTGGCTAAAATAGTTGGAAGTTTATTTTTAGTGTGCATAATGTCACTGAGGCATAAAGGATTACCTATACACATCTGAAGTTGTAAGGTCATGCTATGGTTTTTTGGGAAACCCATCTAGCCACTTTTGAAAAGAAGAAACGTTTGTTTGTCAGTACTTGGAATGGTTTTAAAGAATTTCTTAGAGCTAACTTCTATCATGTTCACCATAAGACTGACCAGATGATTAAATGGCAGTACTTTAGGCACTTGGCAATGGTCAGTGTGCATGACTATAGTACATAGCTTTAGAGATAATCCATATGGCTCACTATATGTACTTGGAGGATGGGGAAATTTTGACCAAATATTTGGGAGAAATTCACACTCACCTTTGGAGGAAAGTAATATACATGAAGCCCAATTACCTCAATGAAGCTTGTATAAAGAATATTGCATTGATGAATAGAGGAAGACACGAGAAATAGATCCAAAGGAAGACCATTCAACAAATCAGTAGCAAAAGTAGTAGGGATCAACAGAGGTAAATGGAAAGGTGTGATGCCCGCTAAAATCTCCCACTTGAGACCCATGAACAACCTAGGTTTAGTTACAAAATTATGGAATAATTTTTTTAAAAAAAGTGTTAACAACCAAAGTCTCAAGGACAATTAAATTCAACTAATGACTTTCTCCCATTATAATAATTACTAATCCCACATAATAAAGCAACAAGTGTAATAAGTCCACACCTAGCTCAAATTTCCTTAGGGATTAATTTAATCACTGATTACATTGACATTTTAGCTAAATATTCCCTAATTAAAATTTTAGAGTTAAGGGACCAAAACAATTAAATACCCAAGGTATTTAATTCCACAAGATATAAGACAAGAGCAAGGTTAATTACAAGTGGGGAAAAGAATACATATTTAAAATCATCGAATAATAAATTATTACTTACCCACTCCCAGAACTCGGTTAAATATTCAATTTGATTTTTCCCATGATTAATGTAATTAAAAATTCCTGAAAACATTCCCATTAGATAGGGAATTTCCTCACCTTTCCGGTGATATAAAGAATTCCTCCTAACTCCTCATATTTCTCAAGTTATGGACCAGCGGAACTTGGGGTGAAAATTTTCCCAAGAGTGGGCTCATGGGCAGGGGGAAATTTTCCCCAACTCGAGCCTGTGGACTTCGGAGAGAAAATTCACCCCAAGGAGAAAATTGGACCGACGGAGCGGGATGAAAACTTTCCCCAAAAGCGGGGGCAGAGAGTGGGGAAGGCATTTAGCACTTTTTCCTTTTTGGACAAAGTAAATTTTACACTCGCACCTCCACCGATGCCCGGGAGAGGCCACATGGCAGATCCTTATTGGCTGCGGGTCAGTCAGGTGGTGGCGGATCATTTGGAAAATTTGACTATTCAAAAGGAAAGGCAAAAAATGTCGAAAGAACTCGCGCCTCTATCGACGCGAGAAGATGCCATGTGTCGGTCGACCCAACCGTTGGCTGCAATTTGGGGGCCAATAAGGATAATTTGGAAGTTTTTCCCAAAAAAATTTGAAGCGTTAAGGCTTTAAAAGATCCACTCTTCTGCATGCCTCTTGAAGCCACGTGGCAGCACCTGATTAGCTGCGGTCGGTGGAGCTACGGGGAAAACTTACAAATTTTTCCAAATTTATTTTTGAAAGCACTTAAGGTTAAAACTGATCCGAGCCTCCGCCGACACCCAATGAAGCCACATGTCGATCAATGATTGGTTGCGGGGTGGTGGGGCCATAGAGGAAAAATTACCAAATTAACTTTTGGACTTAGATCATTTTTAGACAAAATGAAGGCTTGTGGATTAGCGGAGCAGCGAGAAACTTCATGAATTTGCACATTTTGGGAAAAAGGAAAAAAAGAAATTTTTAGCCCACGGGTCTACCCAAGAATATTTTATTCATTTAAAATTTGACAGTTAGATTATTTTGAGCCCAAAATGAAGTAAAAACTTCAGAAGGCCATAAATTTTGATTGGGAACTCAGTTTTTGGCAAACGAGGACTTTCTAGAAATCTCTCGATGTCCTATTTTCACAACAACCTTAGGAATTTTATTTTGATAAATTTTAAAGGGCCGATTTGAGAAAACGTATTTCTATCACTTAGAAAGTGAACTGGTATTTTTAACTTACCAATTTTGTTCAAATTTTCGTTAATTCTTTTTCCATTTGCCAAATAGGCATGGAGGATTTTACTTGGAAGATTTTAGGATAGATTTCAAGGTTAAGTTTACTTGATTGATTTGCATTCAAAATTTATCAATTTTATACAGCAAGAAGTCTACAATTTTTCCTTTGCCCGATTTGAAAGGTTCTATAAAATTTTCATAATTATTTTGGTATGTTTGGGGTCATTTTGATCTTACAAATAAAATTTGATATAGAATTTTTCTTTTTGATGTTGCAGGGTTGATCTATGCATTTTGATAAAGCATTTGCTAGTTTTGAAAACATCTAACAAAGATCTAATTCGAAAGGATCTATTTTCCATTTATCATCTTCTAAGTATTAGAAATCATTCCAGATCCAATCTAACTCATTAAGTTGATTCAAATCAATGTATTCAAATTCCAAATTACAATTTTGATTTTCAAAACTTTCATTTCTAAAGAATAGAGCATTATGACATTTCTTCATACGTATTCACTTTTTCATCTTTCCAACAGATTTCAAATTACATTCAACAATCAGATTTCCAATGAAAGCAATATCATTTGAACAAAGTAACCACTTCTATTTATATAGATCAAATACAACTTTACAATCACAACTCTTTCTCATTACATTCCTTTTTACAAACAAAATACAGAGTAAATTTCTTTCACATTCAAAAGGGATTTTATTTCCAAAACATAGTAACTCTTTAGCACAAAATGTGTATTAAATTTTCATCCACATCAAGTGGGGAAATGGTTTACAAAATTAGTTTCGCAAGGGACTATCAAAACTTTGTCTTCTTCCTCAATTACAATATACATAATACAATTTCTTCCACATTTATTCAAAAACAGAGAACAGATTATATCTCTTTCACAATTCAATTTACAACTTTCATAGCCCATACAGACCATCTTTCCATCATAGATAATGTACAAGTTCATCCACTTCAAAGTGGGAAGGGTTATAATAAGTAATAATCTCAACAAGGACTATCAAAATTTTCTTTTTCCTTTGCTCCAAAACAACAACATGAATATCCTCCATTTTTTTATTTCAATTTTATCACAACAAATAGGGAGAAAGGAAATTTTCCACCCAACCAAGACATCCAATGAAAAGGAGAAGCCCTCCTTCTTCATTGGCCCCCGAGCCCTAACCATATTGCAATTAGAAATGTTTTTCAACACATGGAAATAATATGCTTCCACAATAGAAAGATAGATTTCTCATTAAAAACACAATCTAAACAAAAGTTTGAAACCACAAAAACAAAACAACAAATAATACTCAGCTTCATCATGCAAGCCAAAGGAGCAAAGAAACTATTAGGGATGTTGTTTATACCTCCCAGGGAAATGGGTATCACCACATGAGAAAAAACCACCAAAATATATATCATTTCAAATCCCTACATGCCCTTATGACTCCCCCAAGTACCCCTTATTCCACACATTTCCTTATGCCTCCCCAACCTCTTATGACACCCCATAATGAGTAATGAAATGCAAGCTATTTCTTTCTAAGGTGGAACCTAAATCCCAACTCCCTCCACACTTATACCTCCCCAAAACACTTATGCCTCCACAAAATGCCCCATATTCTTCTCCTACACCATACCTAGGCCATCTACCTAACCAGCCAACAAATAAAACAACACATTCAAACATTCAACCATTCACATATGCATACAAATAAAAGGAGAGAATTTCCAAGAGCTAAGCTCTTACCTCTCCATAATGGAGTTTGTTTCAAGTTCCAACCAGCAAGCTTTCCAATGCAAAATAGCCCAAGATCAACAAAACATAGGTCTGTAAAAAAGTTCTACAACTTTCTCCAAAAGCAAGAGCTCCAAATAGCAAAAGAATTCTCCCCAAAAGAAGTATGCAAAAGTACAGCCACCAAAAGAGTGTAACCCCAAACAATAAAATGAATTTGAATATATAGAAGGGGGAAGAGAGGAGGATGAGGTGGATCTTTGTAGGATGCCACATCACACATCCTCAACTCCAACTCACAAGTCAACTTCAATCTCCAAGACACAATAAATAATTAGGTGAATAAATGACAGTCTTACTTACACACTCAAATCAAGCCCACATCCCAAAGGACTGAAATTAAACCATGTAAGAAAAGTGCAATTAAAGCATACAACTTGACTTACAAAAATGCATAATGAGGCTATATTTAAACCCTCCAACCATAGGTAAGGTTGGCATGAAAATTTAAGAGGTATGGGACAAGTTTAACTTGTCCCACAAGCCTCCAAAATCATCCTCCAAGGAAAATTTGAATTCCAAAGAAGATGAAGTGTTTCATACTCCAAATTTTACTTACATATCTCTTACACATCACTTACACATTGCTTACACATATCTTACAACATTTAATACAAGAGTCAACCACTCCAATAATTACTTTCTTATGACCCAAGTTGGTTAATTTATTTTAACAATATGATTACTCACATTATGTACCACAATTTATTTAAATAAAAAGGGGTAAACACATCACTTAATAAACACATACAAACATCAATAAAAAGGAACCAAATAAATAAATACACATAACCCTTGGTCACATTTAAAGGTGATCCCCCATGGGAATCCCTAACAATCAAACACACACACACACACACACACACACACACAAATAATACAAGTAGCCATGGTGACCTTGTTAAATTCATCTAAAATTCCAATGTCGTTGTTATCCAATACTCCGATGTTGGTTGTGATATTTTAACCTACAAAACACAATACCTCCTTTGGCCTCATGGCCATATCAGAACATCCAAATGAGTATAAATATAGTTTCAAAATTATCAATATATATATATATATATATATATATATATATATATATATATATATATATATATCACAACAATATCCAGATAATCAACAATATCACTTAATTTCATCAACAACTATTTCATCATCAATTTTAATTCAATTTTCTTGGTCTACTCAATATATCCAAATATCATATGTCCTAACAACATCGATAAATATATATAACCATGTCCAACAACATGTCAAATTCTATATAAAATGTCTCTAACAATCATCATGCATCATATGGGAATTAGAGTCAATAATAGTCCATGATCTAACATCTAACACCATACTAAATCAAAAATATAATAATGTCCATAATATAGTCAGTAGTATCATGATCAATATCAAAAGTGTCAAGGGAAGTGGGCATTACATCCCCCTTCCCCTTAGACTCAACTTCCTCCTAGAAGTCACTGGAAAGAGCGATAGAACAAAAGAAACAAAAAGGATCACTCCCATTATGGGATTGATTACTTCAAACAAGTGTGGGTCTACAGAACCCAAGTTTGGTCCAATGCAATTCAGCAAGAAGAAGGGAGATTGTAAGGGATGAGTTCTAAAATTTTTGCATGCAAGGCTACAAACCTTTAAATCTAGAGAGTAACTTTACGCTATCAACCAAGATACAACACGTAACAATATAACATGAAGAGTTCAAAAGAGTCTTAAGAGTAACCACCAAGTAGAGAAATAACAGGGAGAATTTCATGAGTTTGAGAATGACCACATAGTTTCCCAAGGAATACAACATACTACAGTAACAAAATTTAAGGTTTCCACCAAGGTTAAATTATGCTTTCATAGTTCATTGTTTAGACAAGGCTAGCAGAATCAACCAAGGCAAAAATTTGTATGAGAGACATGTTTACTCAAGGTCCCACAATTTGAGGTCACACAAGATGAGGTTAATCAACAAGGAAGGAAACCTAAATCAGCAACACATTTACAATCAAGGAACTATTCAAAAGAAGCACTTCCATAACTCGAGAGGGTACAATTAAATTTTCATGGTAATACTAAGAAAATTCATGACCACAAGGTTTCCTATAGTCTGATTTGTTTTACACTTTTGTTTTAAGAATTAAACACACCACACCAACCAAATCTAGAGACGTCAAACATTTAGTAAACAACTCCACTAGCAGCTAACATAATAATGCAAGAAGCACCATACACTATAACACAATGGGATTTATTTATCTTATTTCCTACTCAAGCTTGGAATAACCATAAAGAGAGCACAAGAAACACCAAGGAGAACTCAAGATAGCTAGGGAGAAGAAGGGGTCAAACTACAATCCAAGGTGCATCGTAAACAATGAATATCATCATCTTTCTCTTTCCATCCCGTCTCAAAAAGGGGAAACAATAACAAGGTGACACAAGAGATATGAAGTAAAGAAGACTTCCTTTATTTTATATCCTTAACATATTTGTTGTTTTAAAATTACAATAACTTATATCTCATAGGACAAGATAACCCACAAAGAGGTTGCTTCTTAAACAAGAGGTAAGTCTCAATCCAAAAATACCACAACTCACACTCAATCAAGCTACGGGATGATAAGGGTATGATGACCAAAAAAATCCCATAAATAAAGGCACATAAATCTATGAACAAGAAGGTACTAAGAAACTACAACACATTACTATCCACCATGGTCTTTCACAATATCGGATCGGTGAGAGAACTACATGTTCAATTATAAATTGCACTTGATACATATAAATCTTCAATTATTTTAAAACTAAACTAATTAATTCAAAAGTTGTAGTTTCCATTTCTAAGTAACCCCTTTATGATTTTCTTAATTAAACTTCCTCCTATTATGACATCACAAGTTTAATCATAAGGACCACTAGGAGGCATAATATCTCACCGTTTATAATGAAACACGGGAAAAAGTATTTACTTTACTCTAGGGGAGGTAGATGGACATGTTTTTCCCTTTTCTATTCTTCTACATGTTTTTTTCTTCTATTAATCTACCAAGTTAAAGCAAGCACCATTTTCTCTTTATGTTCCAATTTATTTGTTAAGCTTCAATTAAAAATCTCCTCGATTATACTTTTATGATGTTTGGTTGAGTCAAATTTTCAATTAAAAAAAGTTTTATGAGAAGGTAAACATATCAAACTATTAATTTTATGGGAAAACAACATATCACATTTTTCCAATTTTAAGGAAACAAGGGACATTCCTAAGAAGACATTATTAATTTTGTAAGAACTAGGAATCTATCAACCAACATGGATCACAACAATATTTCAAGGGTTTTCCAAATAATTACAAGCATCATCAAATATTTCTAGTGGGTCTCTACAAGTCTCAAAATAAGTTACAAGGAAGGCCCATTAAGGGAACATAATTACTTTTACTTGATCTACTAGGTTTAACAATGTTTGTTGTTTTAGTAAAAAAAATTTTACTCACATGATAAGAAAAGGAAAGTTTTCAAATCTACACCCATATTACCATAGGATACCACCAACCAAGCAATCAAAATGACAAGGAAATATTTTAACTATAAGAACACCACATACTCATTAGAAAGCATCAAATGTAAGAAGCCAATCAGCTATCTATTTAACATGGCTTTGCACCACATTCACTTACATCTTCATGCAAGAAGAATCACATTATAAAATACCACCGAGATTAAATCATCAAGGTCTAATTACACTAACATCACCAGTGGCATGATCCAAAAGTCTCAAAGCATCCATAAGTGTCTCCATGTAACCCCAAGATTGATAGGTCAATGTGAGCAAAACAAACACCCTTTAAAGGAAGGAATCTCTAAATCTAATCATAATTACCAAGATCATCCCAATCCACAAGTCACATAATTTTTGTAATGAAACACATAAACCATGATAAAACCTAACATTCCATCGATGAGAGTTCACTACCAAAAACCACTCCTCCTCAACATCTACATCAAAAATCAATCCAATCCTAACACAATCCAAAAGCCCATAATTAAACACTTCTACTTCGACAAGGATCAAGCTCTTACCGAATTGTAAGAGAGTCACCACCACTGTTAAGAGACTACCAACTAGAATGTATAACACAACAAAATTTCTATCTAGCAAGGACGAAAAAAGATTCACTCTAAGATCATAGACACACTCAAGGTTCTATGCATCCAACACCAAGGCACAACTTAGAACACCTAAGAAGACATTCAAGACACCCAAGGTGTACCCCCATATGATGAAATGTCACAATACATATAGCATAGAACCAACTCATCATTTAAGCAACAAGGAATCATGTACTAGATTTATCTAAGTAGTTCAACAATTTCATGAGCTCAAGTCATCAATCAAAATAAAGTCCAAGAAATATCGGCAATCAAGGAAAGTGGCTAAGTAGTTGCAAAGTCAGAAAATTCTCGCAAAAATAAATATAAATAAAAAGAGCCTCAGAGCTTCTCAAATCAATCATAAAATAAGATGTTGGTCCCTGATAAAATAACACAAGATTCACAATGTAAAATACAAATTATGCCACATTCACTTCGAGCTTGCCCTTCATGGCGCTTTCTACCATAGGGGTACTCTACCTCGAGCTCAGTTCGAAGGACACATACATGGGATTGGGTCATAAAGACACCCTTTGGATTAATGTCCACTCTCCTACTTGTGGGATGGAAATGAAAAATGACAACTGGACCATCCTTCCTAACCACTTTTTGTCGATAGGAAGGAAGCTCTAAACAGCTTCTAATTAACTCTTCCCAACCCTTTAACACAACCACTATTGTCCAACCACAAGAATCATACCATAAATTTTATCATTCTAAAACTCCATAATGAATATCTCTGGCTCAATGCATCATACATTAAATCAAGATTTAGGACTTGTAAAACAACACATTTTCAAAGGAGAACCAAGTTTCCACTACACTAGAAGTTCACAAAAATTAATTTAATTTAACATTTTTAGTTACCTGGGTTTAGAAAAATGCCACTAAGAAATCACAACAACTCAAACAACTTAATTTTTTTTTTATGATTCTCATTTATGCAATTGGTTGAAAAGCGTAATGTAATATTTATTTATACTTATTTCTTCTTTTCAATTTTCAAACAAGGTTTTTTTCTAGATTTAAAAGTGTGCTAGGTTTATAGTTCATGTATCAAGTTTTCTAATGTGCCCAAGGGTCCAAGATTTGAACCCGGGGCTCACGACCAATTGTTCGATGCCCACTAAAATCTCCTTCTCTTGAGACTTTGAACAACCTAGGTTTAGTTACAAAATTATGGATTTTTTTTTAAAAGTGTTAACAACCAAAGTCTCAATAACAATTAAATTATAATGATGACTTTTTCCCATTATAATAATTACTAATTCCACATTATAAAGCAACAAGTGTAATAATTCCACACCTAGCTCAAATCTCCTTAGGGATTAATTTAATCACTGATTACATTGACATTTTAGCTAAATATTCCCTAATTAAAATTTTAGGGTTAAGGGACCAAAACAATTAAATACCCAAGGTATTTAATTCCACAAGATCTAAGAAAAGAGCAAGGTTTAATTACAGTGGGGAAAAAATACATATTTAAAATCATCAAAGTAAATTCTTACTTACCCACTCCCAAAACTCGGTTAAATATTAAATTTGATTTCTCCTATGATTAAAACAATTAAATATTCTTGAAAACATTCCCATTAGATAGGGAATTTCCTCACCTTTCTAGTGATATAAAGAAGTCCTCCTAAGTCCTTATATTTCTCAAGTTATGGACCGGTGGAACTTGGGATGAAATTTTCCCAAGAATGGGCTTGTGGAGGAAAATTTTCCCCAACTCGGACCTACAGACTTTAGAGAGAAAATTCTCTTGAGGAGAAAAGCAAACCGACATAATGGGGATGAAATATTTTCCCACAGGACACGGGGTGACAAAGTGGGGAAGGAACTTAGCACTTTTTCCCTTTTGGGACAAAAAAATTTTACACCCGCACCTCTGCCGACACCCAGGGAGGCCACATGGCAGCTCCTTATTGGTGTGGGTCAACAGGTTGGCGGGTAACATTTGGAAAATTTGACTATTCAAAAGGAAGGGCAAAAAGTCAAAGGAACCTCCACCGATGCATGAAAGATGCCACATGTCGGCCAACCATTGGTTGCGGTTTGGTGGTCTGGTGGGAATAATTTGGAAGTTTTGCCCAAAAATTTTCTAAAGCATTAAGGCTTAAAAATATCTGCTCCTCGCTTGACGATGCCTTGTGAACCACGTGGCAGATGCACTATTAGTTGCGGATTGGCGGAAGCTGCGGGGGAAAACTAAAAAAATTTTTTCAAATTTATTTTTGAAAGTGATTTAAGGTTAAAACCAATCCGAAGCCTCCATCGATGCCCAAAAAAATCCACATGTTGATCAATGATTGGTTGCGGGCGGTAGGGCCATGACAAAAATTGCCAATTTAACTTTTTAGACTTAGATCATTTTTAAAAAAATGAAGGCTTGCGGATTAGTGGAGTAGGGAAACTTCATGACTTTGCACCTTTTGGGAAAAAAGAAAAAAATGAAAGTTTTAGCCCGTGGGTCCACCAAGAATATTTTATTCATTTAAAATTTGACAGTTAGATTATTTTGAGCCCGAAATGAAGTAAAAACTTCAGAAGGCCATAAATTTTGATTGGGAACTTAGTTTTTGGAAAATGAGGACTTTCTGAAATCTCTCAACATCCTCTTTGCACAAAAACATTAGGAATTTGATTTTGATAAATTTTAAAGAGTCGGTTTTGAAAATTTCTTTCTTTCACTTAGAAAGTGAATTTTTAACACCAATTTTGTTAAAAATTTTCCTTAACTCTTTTCCATTTGCCAAATAGGCATGGAGGATTTTACTTGGAATATTTTAGGATAGATTGTAAGGTTAAGTTTACTGGATTGATTTGCATTCAAAATTTATCAATTTTATACAGCAAGAAGTCTACAATTTTTCCTTTTCCTAATTTGAAAGGTTCTATAAAATTTTCATAAGTATTTTGGTATGTTTGGGGTCATTTTGACCTTACAAATAAAATTTGATATTTCATTTTGTCTTTTTGATGTTGTAGGGTCGATCTAATGCATTTTGATAAAGCATTTGCCAGCTTTTAAAACATCTAATAGAGATCTTATTCGAAAGGATCTATTTTCCATTTATCCTCTTCTAAGTTTGAGAAATCATTCTAGATCTAATCTAACTCATTAATTTGATTCAAATGAATGCATTCAAATACAAATTATAATGTAACTCTTTAGAACAAAATGTGTATTAAATTTTCATCCACATCTAGTGGGAAATGGTTTATAAAATTAGTTTTGCAAGGACTTTCAAAACTTTATCTTCTTCCTCAATTACAAAATATAGAATACAATTTCTTAAACATTTATTCAAAAATAGAGAAATATTATATCTCTTTCACAATTCAATTTACAACTTTCATAGCCCATACAGAACCATCTTTCCATCACAGATAATGTACAAGTTCATCCACTTCAAAGTGAGAAGGATTACAATAAGTAATAATCTCAACAAGAATATCAAAATTTTCTTTTCCCTCTTCAGAAAAAAAAATGAATATCTTCCATTTTTCTTTATTTAAATTTTATCACAACAGAACAGGGGGAAAGGCAACGCTCTCCACCCAACCAAGACATCCAATGAAAAGGAGAATTTGTCCTTCTTCATTGGCCCCCAAGCCCCAACCATATTGTAATTAGAAATGTTTTTCAACACATGGCAACAACAAGCTTCAACAACACAAAGACAAATTTCTCATTCAAAACACAATCCAAGTAAAACCGTAGTTTGGAACCATACGAAACAAAAAACATATAATACTCAATCTTCATCATGCAAGCCAAAGGTGCAAGAAACTATGGGGGATGTTGCTTATGCCTCCCAAAGGGTAAATGGGTATCACCACCTGATAACAAACCACCAAAATATATATCATTTCAAATCCCTTACATGCCCTTATTCCTCTCCCAAGTACCCCTTATTCCTCACATTTCCTTTATGCTCTCCCAACCTCTTATGGCACCCCATAATGAGTAAAGAAATGCAAACAATTTTTTTGTAAGGTGGAACCCAAATCCCAACTCCCTCCACACTTATACCTCCCAAAACACTTATGCCTCCCACAAAATGCCCCATAGTCTTCTCCTACACCATCCCTAGGCCATCTACCCAACCAACCAACAAATAAAACAACACATTCAAACATTCAACCATTCACATATGCATACAAATAAAAGGAGATAATTTCCAAGAGCTAAGCTCTTACCTCTCCATAATGGAGTTTGTTTCAAGTTCCAACCAACAAGCTTTCCAATGCAAAATAGCCCAAGATCAACAAAACACAGGTCTGTAAAAAGTCTGCAACTTTCTCCAAAAGCAAGAGCTCCAAATAGCAAAAGAATTTTCCCCAAAAAAGTATGTAAAATTATAGCCACCAAAAGAGTTAAACCCCAAACAATAAAATGAATTCAAATATATATATAAGGGGTAAGAGAGGAGGAAGAGGCAGGATCTTTTTAGGATGCCACATCACACATCCTCAACTCCAACTCACAAGTCAACTTCAATCTCTAAGACACAATAAATAAGTAGGTGAATAAATAAAGTCTTACTTACACACTCAAATCAAGCCCACATCCCAAAGGATTGAAATTAAACCATGTAAAAAAGTGCAATTAAAGCATACAACTTGACTTACAAAAATACATAATGGAGGCTATATTTAAACCCTCCAACCATAGGTAACATTAGAATGCAAATTTAAGAGGTATGGGACAAGTTTAACTTGTCACATAAGCCTCCAAATTCACCTCCCAGACAAATTTTAATTCCAAAGAAGATGAAGTGTTTCATACTCCAGATTTTACTTACATATCTCTTACACATCACTTACACATATCTTACAACATTTAATATAAGATTCAACCACTCCAATAATTTCTTTCTTATGACCCAAGTTGGTTAATTTGTCTTAACAATATGATTACTCACATTATGTACCACAATTAATAAATAATGAAAGGGGTAAACACATCACTTAATAAACACATAAAAACACAAATAAAAGGAACCAAATAAATAAATACACATAACCCTTGGTCACATTTAAGGTTATCCCCCATGGGAATCCCAAACAATCAAAACACACACACACGAACAATAGAAGTTTCCATGTTGACCTTGTTGCAATTCATCTAGAATCTCTAATGTGGTTGTGTGGCAATGTTGGTTTTGATATTTTAACCTGCAAAACACAATACCTCCTTTGACCTGTTATAAGAACATCCAAATGAGTATAAATATTTCCAAAATTATCAATATATATATGAATCACAATAATCCTCCATAAAATCAATAATATCAAATGATTGTAAATTTCATTTCAAAACTATTAATCATATTTTAATTATATATATATATATATATATATATATATATATCATCATCAATATCGATAAATATATATAACCATAACAATGATCTTTTAACTCATATAAAATGTCTCTAACATTCATCATTCATCATATGGGAATCACTAATTCCACGATCTAACATCAACACCATCTAAATCAAGCCCACATCCCAAAGGACTGAAATTAAACCATGTAAAAAGTTTTATACAACTTGACTTACAAAAATGCATAATGGAGGCTAGATTTAAACCCTCTAGGTAATGTTAGAATGAAAATTTAAGAGGTATACAATTTTAACTTGTCCCATAAGCCTATAATATCAGTCCTATCAAAATTTGATTCCAAATATATATAAATGTTTCATACTCCAAATTTTACTTACATATCTCTTACACATCACTTATACATTGCTTACACATATCTTACAACATTTAATACAAGAGTCATGCCACTCATAATTTCTTTCTTATAATTAATTTATCTTAATAATATGATTACTCACACCATGATCTAACATCTAACACCATACTAAATCAAAAATATAATAATTTCCATAATATATCAAGTAGTAGCATGATCAATATCAAAATTGTCGGGATTTGGGCACTAAAAAAGGAAAACTAGATGCCACTTCTTTGAATAATTGTAAAGATCCTAAGAATTTTTGTAAGAACTATGCTATCAATGGTCATATTAACACCACATGTTTCAATTTCATCTAAATTACACCAAGGCAATCGAACTAAATATTCCAAAAAATCTATGCTCACTGTAAAACTAAAAGAGGAGGTGGAGATAGATGATAATTAAAATGTAGAGGAGAGGCTTGTATGGATGATCACTAAAATGTATAGTAGAAAAGAAGAACAAGAAATGAGTGACCTATTCCTTATCTGAATCTAAATCAAGAAAAGTAAGGTAAATGCTTTTGTTTATTACGGTTCTCAATCAAATTAATTTTCTGATGTGGTTCTAGATTATCTTGGTTTGATGATTACAACATCCACATCCATACCTGTTGGGATGGGTGAAGAAGGGTTTGTAGAAATTAAGGTAAAAAGAAATAAAATTTCTAATTTGGGATAAATTCCCAATATATTGATGTATTAGAGGCTGATGTAATTCCCCTTGATGTTGATGTTTTAGGAACTCCTTACTTGTATGTTAGGTATGTTTATTCATAAGAAGGGAGAAGTGGTAGAAATGGGTCAAGTATGGAATTAGTTTCACATCCAAGCACACTAGCGCAAGCCCAAGAATGCTATGGTAAGTGCCAACCAAGAAAAGATATTAATTTAGAAAATAATTTTTGTTTACTTTCATGGAAAGAAAAATAAGATGGGGTAGAGAGCACAAATATTTATAACAAAAGGATGAAGGGTTTGGATAGCACTATTCAATGTTTTTAGGAATATTTCTAGAATCCCAGTAAGATCTCACCGGGATGAGAGGTAGAGTGTAAGACTTAACTATTTCTAGAACCCCTCTACCAAACATTAGATTGTATAGTCTATCCTTGTTGAAGAGAACAAAGGAGAAGAAGAAATGATATAAAATAATAAATCAAGGAGCAATATACACTTATGCGATGCGACACTCACCATGTCTTCCTATTAATTTACTTGACCTAACAATAGGGCATCAACAATAGGAGGAGATACATGATTTGAGGGTGACTAGAGTAGAGACATTCATTGGGAGGATCTTGTAAATCCATCTCAATGTGAAATAAAAATATTAAGAAAGAAGAACCAAGACACTACGGTATGGACCCTTTGCCATACTTGAGAAGATTAGAGAAATCACCTTCAGACTTGGCTTATCACACTTCATGCGGATGTACTTGGTAGAAAATTGTATGAACTTGCACCTACCAGAGCCATCTATGCATGAAGAATAAGAAGAAGCTCAATATCTACCTTCCATTTAATAATCTCTAGTATTGGGACAAGTAACCAAAGATCCACATGAGTCTTGGTAGATTGACTAGACAAAAAGACACCAAGGTAGGTTCCATGGTACTTAAAGGAGAAAGAGAGGGATTTAATTCCTCATCTACTCCTCCACTAAGATTTTGTGTGACCAAAATCCTCCTAATCTTAGGAGGAAAGATCCATAGGAATCCTAAAACATCTCCACTTCATCAAATAAGCCACCACCAAGAAGGAGAAAATGAAGAAAACAAGAGGTAGTCTATAATTATATAGAACCCCGCCCTATGCAAATCGGTGACCTATAACTACTACCTAGTAGGGTGGTGCATTACCGTATAACCTCCCCGTGAAGAGTGAAAATCTTGTGACTTCTAGTTTACACATGGTGGTGGTCCCATCATTTTGTTGGAAAAATAAAAGGGAGCATGAAATGCATCAAATTTGAAGAATTGATTTGTCTCTTCCCTTCCTATGTCCCTTCCCATTATCCATTGAATATAAGGATATGGGTAAGGCTATAAGTGCAAGAAGGAGCAAGGGAATTAGGATCTAAGGAGATAAAGGAAAGAAAATTGATGATAGAATGTGAGAAAATAACTTTTAGATCTGGAATTGATTTATAGGAGCAAGGTGCAAAAAAAAGAGCAAACAAGTATTTGGGAGGAAGGTTTACTATTGTTTCTTCTTTTCATACTTATTGTAATCTATATAATTTGAATAATTTTCCAATACAAGTGGGAAGAAAGAGAAGTTTTCATTCCCTACTAGTTTTCCCTCTAATTGGGGTTTCTAGGATAAAATATTGGTTTTTTGTTATTGAATTATTTAGCATTCTCTCTAATTTTGATTCTAAGCACTAATAAAATCAATTACAAACTCTAAATATTTCATTTTCCAAAATCGAAAGTAGAACAACAATAAACTTTTTATTCTTTGAATTTCCAAAGTAGAGTTTTATAGATTATTTTCCTTTCCATTTGGCTTGAAGTCATCTTCTTTCCGAAGCATGCTAAGAGGTAGATGAACTCTTCTTTTTGTCCATATCTAAATAGTGGGCTTGAGAACAAGCCATTTATATCTATCATCTTGGCCAAAGGGTTTTCTCCTCAAATGTCTATGAATTCCACTAATGTACTATATTATATGGTCTTGGTCCACTAAACCTTTCCTATCCGACACCTTTCTTCTAGAACTCACTAGTGTACTTTTGCACATTTCGACTTGTTTTTACCCGAGATACTACCAATACATGACCTCTCTTCCTCATTAAAAATATGAGAGAAGTTTTATTATATTTTTAAATTCATCCCACCTAGTAATAAGAGGAAGCTTCTTAAGAACCAAATAATGGACATAACTTTTAAACCAAGTTAAAGCATGATTTGTAAATTTTAACCAAGAAAAATAAATCTTATGACTTTCATTAATTTTATGCAAATGGAAATATACCTCCAATCAAGCTACCCAATGTTTTATCTTCTTAGTATTCATGTCTCCATCATAAGGCTGAATTTCTATCTTGTCCTCTGTTTTAAAAGGTGAAGGTTTGGGAATAGTATGTGGTTGCTCTTCTTCATACTCACGAGCATCTTCTTAATGGGATTTCGGCATCTAGTTTGGAACACCAAGTTTCTCCATGACTAATCCCATGATGGACTCCAATTTTCCTATTTTCAAGAAAACACTACCCACATCATTAGACATATTAACTAGATTAGTCTCCAACTTATAGAAACTCTCTTCACCGCTATCTTCTATATCAACTCCTCAAGCAATCTCCCAGAATTCTGTGGTTGCATTTCCTTATAGAAATCTATGCTTTGAAAGGAATAAGGCTACCTTCACCACTTTATTTTCCATTTCAAGTAAGGGGCATCTAACTACAATCTGGACACAAGTTAACCACACAAAATACTGAAATCTTAACTTCTCTAATACAAACTTGATTTGTAAGCTAAATTTTAACAATAGATTTATCACTATGCTTGTGAAAAATCAATGAACCACATGATCTCCTTTTAACCAATATAATGTTCATAAATAATCACAACTATACTATAAATTGAGGAAAATAATATAAAAAGAGACACAAGAATTTATCTTGGAGAAATCTAAGGTGGGAAAAACTCTAGCGGGTAATTAAATCACTTCCCTCTCACTATGAAAATATCCAAAATACAAGGTAATGTCAATAATTTTCTTTAAGGAGGATGTAATACTCCTTCTAATTTTGTATTTTCTTGCAAAAAATCCTCAACAATGAAGAAGTCACTCTCAATGAAAAAAATAAGAAATAAATGAAACTCGTCCTCTTTGCTCACACTTGTTCTCATTCAAAATCACTTACTAAAATGAATAAATAGACCCATACTTCTAGTTATTATTCCCCAGGATGGAAGGAAGGTTAATTGAACCATTTGAGAAGTTCTAAAATTTACAACTATTCGAATTCTTCATTTTGGAACTAAAGGGAGATAACTATGTGGAAGTTATGTAGATATATCCAAAACACATCCGAGAATGTCACCGAAGTCTGTAGTTTTATAGCAATTATTTAGAAATTCATAGTTAATCAAATAGAACTTAACCAAAATGGTGTGTTTTTTCATTTGAATGTGTCTAGATCACCTTCGACTTTACTTAGCCATTTTCCTAGAATAATGAATATGTGAAGGGTATTTTTTACAAGAATCAAATCTGGAGAATACATAGAATTGGGTATTTTAGATCCATTTTCGGATAAAGAGATCTGATGAAGTACTTTTAACACATTGCCCCCTTTTTAAGTTCCTTTAAATGTTGAACTTAGACATATTACCCGATACACCAAGAAGTTAAGTGATGAGCACTAGTGAGAATACCATTGAAAATGATGAAGAATGTCATCTTTCACTTTAAAAAAACATGAAACACCACCAATCCTTCTTGATTAATCATGCATATGAATGGGAACTTGAAATAATTTCTTGTATAATGTAACCATGATGATTCTACCACCTTGAGGACATGGATGACCAAAATTAGGAACCAACCTATATAATTCACAATTCATCTTTCAATCCTCTAAAAGCATGCATTTTCATTACCATTACCATGAGGAAATCTCCAAATATATGGTCAACCTATATAATGGAACTTTAAATATTGGCATTTCTTGTTTGAGACACAATATGCTAAATGCACTAGAAAATGTAGGAATTGGCTTGAAAATTGAGCGGGAGACCTCTATGAGTACCAGGATCATTTGAGAATGTGTGAAGGACTAAAATGTGACCACTTTTAGCTCATTTCACCCATTTAATATTTTTATCATGTTTCACATGGGTGCCCATTCTTACCAATTTTGCCAATTTTTGCAAATTTACCACTTTTGAATGTTTTGCACTTGAAGGAGTGTCTTGAGATACCATAAACCAACTTTTCCTAGGACTTTATTTTATAGTAACTTATTTCATAGAGACTTACTAAAAATATAAATTATTATTCCCAATGTGGGATTCAAATGAAACCACTTGAAAAATTATACATAAGTCATTTAGGGGGTTTTGCTCTAATTTTCAAGAGATTTTGATCACCGAGATTATTATAGGAAAAGGTGGATTTTTTTACGGAAATATCATATGGCTAAAAAATTAATGATGATGAATGATGGCATGTAAATACTCTTCTTAAATACATTTTATCCACAAATCCATAATTAAAATTGGGTGGAAAATAGAGTTCGGGAACATGAGTTATGAGAAAAACTTGATTTAGAAGATTAGGGCACAAAAGGAGGTTTTCTATTCTTGAATTTCATAACCAGATTAAAAATATGATTGAATGGATTCCAAATATGTTTCCTTTTTTAATTTGTTCTTTTGAGTTTTTATATATCATGGTGAGCATGAGTGAATGCATTTATGGATTGAGAGATGGAAGGAGGAAGCACATGGTAGTTAAGGACTTAGCCAAATTTTAGATTTTTTGAAAACCTTGGCATCCACTGGAGATGTTTGTCCCAACTATCCCAATGGGATAGGGTATTTGGTAGAAAAAATTTACCTTTATCACAACATGACAAGTGCCACATGATGATTGTTTGGCGGAGAGAGAGAGAGAGAGAAAAAGAGAGAGAGAGAGAGAGAGAAATCACTTTAAAAAGCACTTGGGGGTGAAACTAGGTCATATGATGAACATGGGAAGGGGTTGGAGTGTGGTGGATATTATTTTCCCAAATTTTCCCAAGGGAACATACATTTTATACAAAAAATGTTCCTCGGCCTCAAGATGAAAAGTAACATGATATGGTTACATGACGGAATGGCTAGAAAACTAGGAAAAATTACGGTGGCTTTTCAAGGTCACGTGTAGGTCCAATGGGTATAAAAAGCTTGAGGAGGAGATTTTTATCCCATATTTGCCAAAGGTATGGGAAATTTGGTGCATAAAAATTCTCCTCAACCCTATACTAACACATGTCCACCTGTTGAAATGCCTGAGTATAGAAAGCTTCAGGAGGCACATTGAAGAGGAAGTTTATGGAGCTCCCACGAGGATGTTTTGGCTTCCTTATATGATTTTAACTCCAACCATCCTTTTTAGAAATATGGGATGGCTCTAATTATCTGGTTATTCTTACAAATCCCTAAAAACTATTCATTTTATTATATCGTAGGTGTTTCTTCCAAAAATGATACACATGAAAGGAAACACCTAGGTGATATGACAAATCTAAAAATATAATAATTTAGAGGATGGTCGTTTTTAATATTTTAACCGTAGCTTTAATAAAAAACAAACCCATCATTTTTAATAAAACTGTATTTTTTAACTCCAAATTTCATCCTTTTATGTAGAAATATGGATGGGTTTGAAAAATATTCTAATATTTTTTTTTAATAATTCCCAATTTAAATTCCTAAGTTTAAAAATGAATTTATTAAACTCGTAGTTCACACGTTGTTTCTTTCTAATTTCAATGATATTGTGACTGTATTTATTTTCATTTTGTCATTACAAATTGCAATCTACAAGTTTCAATTTAACTTCTATGTTTCAATACAAATTTTTATTGTTGTAGGAAAATTTAAGGAATCTTGTTACTGAGACATCCAAGAAGAAGATGATACAAACATCAATACAGACAAATAACATAAATTTAAAATTAAGATTTCAATTAAGATTTTATGACAATTTAAAATTTTACTAAAAACGAAATTGAAAGGATTTAATCATATTTCTAATGGTATATTTTTTCTAATGATCTTTTTTTACTAACTCATTTCGAGCTCTTAATCATCTTTCAAGCTTAGGTGCTTTTATGAAATGTAAGCTCCTTCACCTTCAAAAACCCAAGTTCACTAATCTTATCCGTAAAACTTAAAATCTTCCCTAAAATTTCCTAAATCACTTATAATATGATATCAACTCCTCAATACCATTTCTTGATGATTTTAGGGCTTCAACACTACTCTGGAAGGTGCACACTTGCCTTAGAAAGGCTAGAAATAGCCTCTATAGGTTCACTCAAGAAATAACCTTAAGAAACACTATATCAAAAGAACATTTTGAGATTGATTTAAAATTTAAAACACTTGGGAATTTTAATAAAACACATATGATCACTTATAGGATGGGGATAGGCTTGACATAGGGGAGAAATAGATCCGAAGGTGCTCGGGAGGGATTACGAGCAAAATTTTTGACACTAGGGTAAAGTTGTCATGTTTTCAATAGGAAATTTTCCCATACACAAACAAAAGACAATAATAGTGTATTTTTCACTTGTATTTTACAATCGTTCCCTTCTATTTTTTTCACCTCTATTTTAACTGTTTAATTTATTTATTTTTGTTTTACGAATAGTTAAAATTATGGAAAGTTATTTTAGTCACTCATTTAAGGGAACATTAACTATTAAATATATTTAACAAGTAATTAAAAATAGTAAGATATGAACTACTATCTATTTTTTGTTAGATAAAATAATTTTTACTCTAGATTTTATTTAAAACTAGCAAAATCATCCATAGGTGCTTTTGAATGGCGATAGGTGATGAAATATTAGTGCTTCGTGATGAAAATTTAAAGTATAGAACTTATGAAAACTAGATTAAAATACTCATACATTATAGATTATTTCTAAATCTACTTTGTATCAACATTTTTGGTAGAGATATTTATGTAGACAACACTTTTTCACTAAAAAATCAAAGGAAAAATGGAAGAATTGTATGAAATTTTAAATATTAAATTGAATTTTGTACATCTTATTATAGAATTTATTCATGCAATCTATCAATATCTTCACTTGTTTCTTGCATAAGATGTATTTTGTGCAAAATTGGACTCATGGAATATAGACTAATCATCAAATAAGTTATTTTTATATGTTTCCAAAGTGTCATGGAAGAGAGAAAATAAAAAATTAAATGTAATTTTGCATTAAATAATAAATATATCCTTCACATAAGCCACATCATATGCAAAATGATCTTTCGGCTAAGTTTTAACATATGAAAGGAGGGCCAATGGTGGGAAGTGCATGGGTCATGTTAATAGATCCCTAAAAAAATTATCAATTATATATTTTTCACACACCCCTTTCATTGTTGTAGTGAGTTTTGTAAGAAAATATTAGTTTGGATAATCCCACCATCTCCCCTTATCAATTTCAATAAACCAATATAATAAGGGTAAGGAGTGATGATGAGAACGGAAGGATCCAGGAAATTGATCACCATGGGAAAACGATCGACCTATGGAATATAACCACAATGAATAAATAAGGTGGAAACTAGAAGTTAATAAGGAGTGAACTCGGCCAAAGATAATGACTCAAAGTTGTTGAAGAAACAACAAAAGAAAAGTGTAGAGGAAGGAATTTATAAAAAATATTCTACATTGCGATATACCTTATGAGGGATATGGTGGCTAAAGAAATAAAGAAACTATCATCTATTTCCTAATTGGAAAATAATGTGGAAACACCTTTCAAGATCATAAATTGATATTTGGTTCCTAGAAAAGTGGAGTGAGGATCTAGATTTTCATATTCTACCAATGGATTCTGTCTAGCAATCTTCAAAACATGAGGATCTCAAAATCATCATCTTGTGTCTTTATCATAAATTATAAGTTTTAAAGGCTTCATTTTCAAATTTTGATTCCTTAATTTAAATGATTTTAACTCGAATTCAGGATAACCTCAAAATCGGTCCATCTATATGCATTTCCAATGGAGTTTTAGGAAGATTATTCTAATGAGAATTGGAAACGTTTTTTTGGAAGGTAACTAAAATTGACAAAAAAATTTTTTGAAGAAAGGTCATTTTCATCATTTCCTAGAATTTCCATAATGGTGATCTTGATATATTATTATCTCAACAAAAAAATGAAAAAATTGCATAAAACTGGTGATCTTTAGATAGTCATATTGCATTAGATCTTTGAATCTAAGAAATATTTAAACTATACTTTTTGTATTTTATCCTAGGATACCCAGAACTAGGGATTCTGCAGAAATTATTTAAACTTAATGCTTTATGTCTCCATTACACAAAAACCGTCTAGAGTTATTAAGAGGGGCATAATGGCCGGGGGAGTATAATCGATGGTAGTGGATCACTATACGAAGGAACTATCTGTAATATGTCCAGGGGCCAAGGATTCAAAGATGTGAATACGTGTCCAAAGACTTAGATCAAAAATGAAAACCTTGAAGGACTAAATGCTCATGGCCATGAGAAACATGGAAATGGTGGTCACAACTCTACCTCATTGGTTTCCTTGAACAGAGGCCCCACTAGGTAGCTCCATCTCACTCCATGGACTCAAGGGGAAATAATACAACTCCCTTGCTAGTGGAATGTCACAAAGACTTGATTCCCTTATTTTTATCATATCTATACATGCAAATTAGATATATACCTCACGGTGGTAACCCGGCTTCATGTAAACACCCCCTGTAAAATAGAACCAATATTTTTAGGAGGTGGTTCGGAAGAACTCATCCTTTGTGCCCATGACCTCAACCTCTAGAACACCATGTATCAACTTTAGGGAAGGTGATAAAATCGGGTGGCCCACACTACCGGATGTACATGCATGAATTTAAAATGTAGGGATTCCCTTAATTGAAGGATAGGTAGACATTTATCCTTGTGCAAAACGTATCTTTATTGTTGTTTTCAACAAGCTTTGTGATAAGAACATATATCTAAAACCATTTAGATCATCTAACCTCATTATTTGATATTGAAACCCTAGTACCCATCCTTGAACCCACTTACTTGAATCATTCTCAATGGAATTGGTGTGCATTAGAATGCCACATTTTCCACTTCAATTTTGGGTGAAAAACTATCTTTTTTCATAGGTGTAGTCACAAAATCACACACTTTTGTGAAGACTCTGTAACACTATTTTATCAATCACAATAATTTAACTAGAAATGGAAACAAATTTCAACACATAACTAAACTAAAAGAACTCAAAATGATATTAAATAGTAGGTCTCTTCGAGGGGGAAACCCCGTTGAGAAATCTCAATACAATATATTCATGGATGCTTCATTGAGCCTCAACACCTTCTTATATACTAATTCCTATAGAAGAAACTACTACTTCCCTCACATGTGGGATTATTCAAATATGCTAAAGGGATGAATTACAAATCATATGCATCCAAAGTAACTAATCTAAAATAAAGGAAATATAAGGGTAGGAAAATCAGTTCCTAACATGCCTCCTTTTGGAAATGCAGTTTGTCTCAAAGATTTAGATATGGAAATTATTGTTGAATCTATAGAATTCATTCCCATGTTGCATCTTCTAGTTGCATGTCATTCAACCTGGGATTAGGAATTTTTGATGGAGTGGGGTGAAGAGTTGGTGTGTCTCTTATCTAGCATGGATTCTATTTTAAGAAGGATGGAGCCTTCATTATTAAGCTATGGTAAAGTGATTTTTCCTTAGACATTGGTTCCCATAACTTTCTTTATGATTCTGGAGGACATTATGTGGCCCGTAAAACTTTGGAGAAATCTTATGATGCCATTTGAGCATCAAGGAGGAATTCTTATAAGGCTATAGAAAAGTGAATACCATATCACCTGGTTAGAAGGTTCACTCGAGAGTAGCGTGTTAATCAGCACGATACTTCATACGGTTCTATTTCATGTAAAGATTGAATCATAGAGTGTTGATAATATGATCCCAATTGCGGAGAGTGGTATCGACTGCATGAAAGCACAAATTGTTAGGGTGTTTTGGAAGAATATTTGGTGGATTTTATCATAACTACCTGTATTATTTTAGGAGAAGTGTATTATGAGGTATTGTACTACCACTTTGCAATGGGAAGCCACTTTGTCCATTGGTGTTTCTATTCTAAAACAAAGAAATGAAGGAACATTTCAAAAAAATTGTTGAAATTTTTGTCTAGACATCCATCTCGAGTGATATCCGATCTCATCTTCATTTGGTGTCTTTTTGTTAGAAAATCTCTATCTAAAAGTTTTGGTGAAATTGGCTTCACGATCGGAGACAATCGAGCAAGGAATGTCATCCGGAAAATGAAAATATGGTCCATGAAAATATTGGTGACTATGGAGGCTGAATATGGATGGGTGAGGGAATAGAAATGACTATATTTGGAGAGTTGTTTGACCACAACCAAGATCACTGATTTACCTCCCGACTTAGGAGACCCTCGATAAAATCCATAGAGATATCTGTCCAGATCCTAGTCGGAATTGGAAAGGGCTCCAAAAAACCTAGAATTTTTGTTGTCTCACCTTTGTTGTGTTGGTAGGTATCACATTCTGCCACCATATGTTTAATAGCACCCTTCATTCCTTTCCAAAATAATTTTCATCATGCCTGCTCATATGTTTTGAGAAATTTGGAGTGTCCTACTTGATGGAGAAGCATGGATTTCATAGAAGATAGCTTGATGAAGGTCTATGTAATGGGAAGCACCAAATGGCCCTTGTGTCATAGAAATGCACCATCCCATGAATAATGTGGTATGGCAATGGCATCAATGGACAATTTCTTGATGAGGTGTTGTGAGGAGGGATCAAGTGCATACCCCTTTTTTATAGATTCCATACATTTGGGATGGGAATGGAGATGGTCGACAAGGATGCCTAGTCCTCAAATGCGTGTGAGAGAGCATCAACCACAATATTGTCTTTACCCTTCTTATAGGTTATCTCATAATCATACCCCATGAGTTTTCTAACCCATTTATGTTGTGTTGGGGATGAGACCCATTGTTCCAAGAAATATTTCAAACTCGGTGATATTTTTGACGAAAAAATGATTCCTCAGTAGGTATGGTCTTCATTTTTGTATGCATGGACAATTTTCATCATTTCCTTCTCATATGTAGATGAGTCTAATTTTTTTCCTAAAAGAGATTTTCTAGTAAAGGCAATTGGGAGACCTACTTGAAGAAGGATAAAACCCAATTGATTCTTTGTTAGTGTAAAATCACAAAGCACCCCCGGATGCGAGTCAGATTTCTAGGTTGATCACTAGCATCCAGGTGTGATTGCACAACATTGAATCCTTTCTCTCTAAGTGTGGGACTTGCAAGAATGAGAAAGGAATCTCCAAAGAAGGCTGGTTCCTCTTCCTAAACTACCCGCCATAAGCTATTCCAGTGCAGAAAGCTAATCTAATCCTAACCTAACCATGCCAAGGAGACAAGAGAGAGAGAGAGAAAAGGGAAAAAAATATCCTACACTAAAATGGTGATACACTGCGAGAAGGAAAATGTTGGACATCTATCAAAACTTCCATGGAACAACGAGAGGTGAGTAAAGGGAAGGATGGACAGAGATGCATCACGGAGCCCAAGGATAGATTTCACATAAAAGATGTCTCAAAACTCCATGAACATAGCTCCAGGACCTGTAATGAACATTAGAACATGCAAAAATACCTGCAATGAAGAGAGGTAAGAAGAGAACAAGCAAAAATGAGAAAGGATGGACAGATGCATCACTTAAACACGTTTTTTGCTCCAAAAGTTTGCATGAACATCATTTCAATAAGTAAAAGGAAAAAATGCCATTACAGAGCAAAGGAGGAGGTTCAAACTCCATTTTTAACCCTAGAGAAGAAGAGAAGGGAGGGTAGAGCTGAAAAGATGAACAACACTTTTAGAAAAGAAGCCCTCTTTACAATATATAGGAAGAATGAGAGAGGGAAGAGAGAGGAAATTCAGATCTGCTCCAACCATTTCTAGGTCATATTTAAATTTTCTCATAATGGCGGTGGATGAGAATCCCCGCAAAATGAGCGGCGGACTATCTTTTGCATTAAAGCTAGTTGTTGAAACGTTGGTTCGCCATTACCACGCGCTAGAGACGTTTCTTTATTTTCTCTCTTCAAACTGAACCAAAATGCAAGATTGACCCTAGAATCGTGTAGAGAATTTTACCAGCTTTCCATTGATATAAAGAACGGTGCAAATCCGAGCTGATCAAAAGTTATGGCAATCAAGATTTAGGGAAAAATGTAGACCAAAATAGATCGACGGGAAAATATTTGAACTTTTTTGTGCTCTTCGCCACTTGGATGACACGTGTCGGGTGCTGATTGGACAAGCAATTCTCTATCCTCCACCTCCCGTGGGTTTCCCTTTGAAATTTTGACTTTTTTTCATACTTTGGAAAATTTCTCATTATTTTCCCATGCATCCACCACTTGGGACACGTGGCATGATTTGGTTGGAGGACAAGGGTGCGGGGTCGTCTTTTACCTTTTAGTTTTTTTGGCCAAAATTTTTGCCAAATTCTCTAAGTCCTCCACGGCTCCAAACTTCCTCGCCCCATAGGACATGTGTCCTGCTCCCCGATATTGTTCGGGCCAATCCTCCAAACTTCAGCTTTCTCATGTGACACGTGTTGCACCGTGATTCGTCTGCGGGACTTTCGGCCTTTCACGCCCCACACGTCCCTTTTTCCCGGATGTCCCAAGACCATCTGGGACAAATTTCTCTAAACCACCCGATTCAGGATTCCCTTTGTTCTTGCTTGCGGCGAAGACACGTGGCATGACCTAATTCGTTCTCGGCTCTTTTGGCTCTTCGCGCCCACGCGTCCCTCGTGTACTTATGGCCCACTGTCCCAATTTTCTTCGAGATGAAAGTCTCTTCTTTCGCCAAATCGGCGATTCGTGTCCTCCGCGCACTTTCGTCCCGGATGTCCCTAACAAAGACTTAGGCAAATTTTCTCTTTTCGCCGATTCAAGCTTCGCGTCCCGCGTACCACGGCTCAGATGTCCCAATTCTTGCCTGACGGATCGCCCGGCGCCTTTTCGTCCGATTCACACCCCCGATGTCCCAACCGTCCCAACTGCTGTGAGGACTAGGACTTAGCTGATTTTCATGATTTTTCCTGGCCTCCAAGATCTGATGCATGTTATCAAAATTTACCCAGGGGGTGAATTTTGGATAACAATTTGGCGACTCAGCGGGGTCATCTGCATGTTAGATGAAGTTACCAGTTGCCTGAAGCATCCATTGGGCATGGAGTCATGAGTTGTAACCTGCAAACTGATCTGAACTTTGAAAACCTCCCTCTGAGCCACTTGAATTTCACTGAACTTAGAGTTGTTCTCACCAAAATGCCACTGAAATGGACTATGCAAGAGAAAAACCACAACCACAAAAACTATGTACAGAACTGAAAATCATACATGCTCCAAATGGAACATGCAGAGTGTGCACAAGCACTTCTTCTACGAAAGAAAACCTATCTACTCTACTCTAATGGGAAGAAAAGGCAAGCTAAACAAACACCAGCAATCGGTTGTGAGAAATAGCTTCCCTTTCTCAAAAGTGGCAGCCATGCAATTGATTTGGAGCTGATCATGGCTGTTAGGATGAGCGGAAAATCAACAAGAAGTTGGTCTTCCACTCAAATCATCAAGGTATCACCAAGGAAAATTCAATACCTCTTTAGTTGCTGCTCGCATTTGGATTGGAGAGGTATGACAGCTGATCCTTCATACTTTATAGCTCATCCTCATGCTCGGAAGCAAGCATGACCGGTTGTGACTTCTCCTTAGCTCCAATGAAGCCAAGTACCTGATTGGGCACGGTCCGATCCTTTTGATATGCCCATAGATCTGATTTTCAACTCCAAGAATGGAGTCTTCTTGCAGATCTTCTTGAATGGATGGTGTGGAAGAAATGGTGAAACTCTTCTGTCCTTTCTCTTCCTCCAATGAAGAACATGAAAGATTAAAATCTTCCAATCTTGGTTCCAAAGTGCTGCTATAAGATGCAGTGTCTTGCAAATGGGTGCTCTCCTTCATGACAACAGCTCAATTGTTTGGAATGTGGATGATGAAAGAGAGAATGGTGAAAACTCAACCGGCTCCTCTTCATCAAAACAGTCCTCCAAATCTGACAGATAAACTGCCTCATGGTTGTCCTGCTGCAAATGCTCAACTTCCTCCATGGTGTCTTCTTGATTTGTGACTTGACCACCATGGTTTCTTTCACCCTCCAATATTGAGTTTGAGAGATCAAACTCCTCTTCAGTACTAGAACTTGAGAGAGGTGAAGTAGAAAGAACAACTGAAGGTTCTCTTGTAGCCTACTTTGTGCTCAAAGCCCTTGGATCTACACTTTTCTCCTCCACAACTAGAAAGTGCTCCTCTTCTTTTAGATTTGGAGCAGCTTCTTCCTCCTCGACTACTTGAAGACAATCCTACTCTTGATAGAACTCTTCCTCTACAATGAAGTTTGTCAAGTCAAACTCTTTAGTCTTCTACTCTAGAGGACAAGTTGGGACTGCAAGATCTTCTTCGAGAGATTTCTTCCTCTATGGCTGATTGTGTAACTTCTATTGGATCAACATCTTCTTCTGTTGCAACAAACTCAACCTTGACCACCATTTGTTCAACCTTAGCCTCTTCTGTAGGATTAACCATCAAGGGGATCCTTGTCATCCCAAATTTGGCAGCCCAACTCCTCAAGTTGTCTGTCATTTCTTTTCTGTTGGGCTCCTCTTCTTGTTGTCCTTGAGGACTGATTTTTGCAATTTCTTATTCCCACATGGAATTGGGAATGCAAGAGGAGGGATGGGTCAGTAACTCAATTGATTTGGAAATTTTTCATGGTGGTGGAGGTAGAAAATATTGTTTCTTCGGAGGAGGGGGTATTTTTGTTAGCTCTTTTGGAGGGGATGATTGTTTGGAAGGAAAAAGGAAAGAAGAATTGAGGTTTGGTGGAAGGCGAGAGGTGGAGACATGGGATCAACATTTGGGACAGAAGATGGGGATTTTAGAATTTGCAATTCCAAATGAGATGATTGCTTGAGTAATGGGAAGAGAAAACCGGATGATGGTGTAGAACTTACACATTAACAAGATTGTTCAACACCAAGTTCATAGGCCTCTATTTCTGCTTCAATCCATTGTGCAAGTTGGGGCAGCAACTTCATCATGAAGTCCAGCTTCTCTTGAGGGCTGAAGTGTGTTGGAAAAGGGCCTCCCATGGACAAGGAGTCCCGCAACCGAATTCTAAAGCTCTCATTTGAGCCGCTTGCCGGGCTCGCACCATCTTTACCTCCATCTTTTGGATTTTTTCCAACAGACCAGCATCTTGCATTTGATTGTATTCATTATATGCATACTCTTTCTCTTGAAGGCTCCATAGCCAAAATGATTTTGGCATTGCTTCTCATATGGGTATGCATGTTGATCTTGAATCTGCTCAAAATGCCGATTTGGAGGATTTGTAAAACATGTTGGAGGTGTGATATCTTGTTGTTGTTGATGTGAATTTCCACGATGGAAATGAAGTCATGATTGCACAACTTCATAGAATGAAAGAAGATGAAAGAGATGGAAAGAACAATGGATGGAAAATGGATGGAAAATGGGTCTACAACTTCATAAATGGGTTGTTGATCGGATGGAGTCACCGTGATGTGTTTGCAAGTGCCTCCAAATGCTGAAATCTTCATAGAACACACCAACCTGCAAAATATGAAGTTGAAGACCTCTTTTTCTCCCACCGGGCATGCCAAAATGTTAGTGTAAAATCACAGCACCCCTAGACGTATGCAGAGTCAGATTTCTAGGTTGATCACTAGCATCCAAAGTGTGAATGTACAACATTGAATCCTTTCTCCAAGTATGGGACTTGCAAGAATGAGAAAGGAATCTCCAAAGAAGGCTGGTTCCTCTTCCTAAACTACATTCGCCACAAGCTATTCCAAAAGGCAGAAAGCTAATCTAATCTTAATCTAACCATGCCAAGGAGACAGAGAGAGAGAGAGAAAAGGGAAAAACATAGCCTACACTAAAACGGTGATACACCGTAGAAGGAAAATGTTGGACATCTATCAAAACTGCCATGGAACAAGGAGAGGTGAGCAATGGGATGGATGAGATGCATCATAGGCCCAAGGATAGACTTCACACGAAGATGTCCCAAAACTCCATGAACACAGCTCTAGACCTATAATGAACATTAGAACATGCACAAATACCTGCAATGAAGAGAGGCAAGAAGAGAACAAGAAAAAACAAGCAAGGATGGATAGATGCATCACGAAACATGTTTTGTTGCTCCAGAAGTTTGCATAGAACATCATTTCAATAATGGTAAAAGGCAAAAATGCCATTACAGAGAAAAGGAGGAGGTTCGAACTCAATTTTTAACCCTAGAGAAGAAGAGAAGGGAGGGCGGAGAGCCGAAAAGATGAAAAACACTTTAGAAAAAGCCCTCTTTACAATATATAGGAAGAATGAGAGAGGAAGAGAGAGGAAAGTCAGATCTGCTCTAACCACTTCTAGGTCATATTTAAATTTTCTCATAATGGCGGTGGGTGAGAATCCCGGCAAGAGCGTAAAAGCTGAACTGTCTTTTGCATTAAAAAGCCGGATGTTGAAATGTCGGTTACCCATTACCATGCGTCGTAGAATTTTCTTGATTTTCTCTCTTCAAACTAAACCAAAATGCAAGATTGACCCTGGAATTGTGTAGAGAATTTTACCAGCTTTCCATTGATATAAAGAACGTGCAAATCTGAGCTCTTGATTGAAAGTTATGGCGATCTGAAAGATTTAGGAAAAGACAGACCAAAATAGATTGGTGGGAAAATATTTGAACTTTTTCTGCACTCTGCCACTTGGATGACATGTGTTGGGCACTTGATTGACGATAATTTCTCTATCCTCCACCTCCCGCGGGTTTCCTTTGAAATTTTGATGTTTTTCATACCTTGGAAAATTTCTCATTATTTTCCCACGCATCCGCCACTTCTCAGGGACACGTGGCATGATGATTCGCCGGAGGACAGGGGTGGGGTCGTCTTTTACCTTTTAGTTTTTGGCCAAAACTTTTGCCAAATTCTCTAAGTCCTCCCTCGGCTCCAAACTTTCCCGCCCCATAGGACATGTGTCTTGCTTCCTATTGGTTCGGCCAATCCTCCAAATTTCAGCTTTCTCATGTGACATGTGTCACACCATGATTCGTCACTCGGGAATTTAGGCCTTTCACGCCCTCGCGTCCCTTTGTCCCAAATGTCCCAAGATCGTCTGCGACAAATTTCTCTCGAACCACCCGATTCGAACTTCCCTGTTCCTTCTGCGGCGAAGACACATGGCATGACCCAATTCGTTCTCGCTCTTTCGGCTCTTTCGCAGCCCAGGGCGTGCATCCCTTTGCGTGGTCTACGGCCCGGCTGTCCCAATTTTCTTCGCGTCTCTGTTCAACTTTTTCGGCCGGTTCCCATCCTCCGTGCACTTTCATCCGGATGTCCCGGAACAAAGACTTAGGAAAATTTTCTCTTATTCACCCAATTCGGGATTCTCACGCCCCGCGCGTACCTCGGCCCGATGTCCCAATTGCTTGCATGGATCTTGCCTAATACTTTTCACTCATTCATGCCCATGTCCCAACTTCCCAACACCATGCGAGACTAGACTTAGCCAATTTTCATGATTTTCCACCTCCAAGATCTTATGCATGTTATCAAAATTTACCTCGGGGTGAATTTTGGATAACAATTACCACATGCATCACTTTCAATGGTGAAAATTTGAGTGAATTTTGGCATGAAAATAATCCTTTTTAGGATCCTATGCTACACATAGCCCATTTGATAGCTAGAAAGGCACCACCACTACGTTCTAGGTGAAGGCATCCTTCTTCAATACGGTTGTCAAGGGGGCATGATATTTGCGTATTCTCTTGAAGAACTTACGGTGAGTACTCTGAAGGCCTAGGAAACCATGAAGGTGTTAGGTCTGTGGAGCATGTTTTCATATTTGAAAGTGTTGAAGACTATACAATAAGAGTAGTATACATTTTCCACATTGTCTTACTACGGTTCAGGTGCTCGGTAGCCCCCGTAGCACTGTTCGGGAATGTAGGCCCTAAATATACAAATTGGCCTTAAAACGTGCCTGATATACCAAGAAATTTTCTTTTCTCATATGGGCAAGAGTTTTGACCCATATGTTTATGGGACAGCTTTTGGCCCATGGTTTTGATACCTACGTTTTGGTAAAACTACTTTAGCAAGCAAAGTTGTGTACTTATATGTTTTTATGCATATGGTAGGTATAAAGTGACATTGTAGATGTGTTTTGAATTGAGTGTCAATTCTCAGATTTTTTTGAGCATGGATCCAAACAGATATAGGTATTATATTGAGAGAGTGGTGGCTTGTAATAAAATTTGAGCAAGTGATTCTTGGTGGACATAGCCCAAATTGGGTGAACCATGTTAAATACTATCTCTTTGTGTTGTGTTATTTTATTCTACACTTTTATTTGAGATCTGTAATATTTTATGCATATTAGTTTCTAATATTGCAATTCTACCCAACTGTTAGGAATTAATAATATCTAATGTGGAATAATTCCTCGAATCACAATAATAAAAGTATGAATAGAATTACGATTTCCAATGAAATATGCATAACATGAAGAGACAAGATTTAACGTGGTTCACCCAATGTGGGCTACATCCACCAATAACACTTGCTCATTTTTATTACAATCCAACACTCTTCACAATTATAATAATCGATCTTGTTTGGAGCTATGCTCAACAAACCCTCCCGAATTCACACTTGAATTCACACACAATATTAACCTTCTCAAAACACACTCATATCAATCATATTGTATGTCCATCTATTTATAAGTACATCAATAGGTAGCCAAGAGGCGCTTTCGCAACAATGGGTACCGAAAGAACCATGGGCCCAAAATAGCCCATAATGGTTACCCATTAGCCATGGATTGATAAACCACCTATGAAAAATTTTCTTTGGGGGCTTCACCCCCCGAACCCACCTTAACCACCTATAAAAAATATCCGAGTGTAACACATGGAAGGTGTACTAAACACTAACATGAAAACATGCTTCATAAACATAACAATCTCCCACTTAGAGACCGATTTCCACCGAGCAAGATTCTCAACCCTTCTCTCGTCATCCGCGAAGGCCAACCAAAGATGAACATAGATTTAGTTTATCCCTTGTGACCACCTTGGTCATCATGTCTACAGGATTCTGACTAGTATGAATCTTCTCCAACTTCAACTTATCTTCCTCCAAAGTCTGTCTTGATGAAGTGATATCTCAACTGTATATGCTTTGTCCTAGAATGGAAAGCAGAGTTCTTAGCTAAGTGAATAGCACTCTGACTATCACTATATAGCTTTCCAACTTCTTGCTTATGCCCCAACTCATCAAGAAATTTTTGTAGCCAAATCATCTCCTTGCTAGCTTCGTAATAGCAGCAACATACTCAGCCTCAGTGGTTGACAAAGCCACAACCTTTTGTAACCATGAAATCCAGCTCACTGTTGTATCACCTACAGTAAATACATAACCTGTTGTGCTCCTCCTGCTGTCCAAATCTCCAGCCATGTCTGAGTCAACATATCCACACAAAGTAGTGTCTGATCCACTGTAATACAAAAATAGTACCCATGGTCCCTCTCAAATACCGAAGTATCCACTTTACTACCTATCAGTGCTCATTTCCTAGATCACTCATAAACCTACTCACTACTCCCACTACATGGGAAATATTTGGCCTAGTGCATACCATAGCATACATCAAACTGCCAACTGCTGATGAGTAAGGTACCTTGGACATATTGAATCTCTCCTCCTCAGTCTTGGGACACTGCTCCTTTGATAACTTGAAGTGCCCTACCAAAGGAGTCCCAACCAGGTTTAGCATCTCGCATGTTAAACCTATACAATACCTTCTTAATTTACTCTTCCCGAGATAAATTCAACTTTCGTCCTTCCTATCCCGAGTTATCCTCATACCAAGGATTTGTCTAGTTGCCTCCAAATCCTTCATATCAAAGGATTCACTTAGTTGTTTCTTGAGTACTTTTATTTCCTTCATGTTTTTACCTGCAACCAACATGTCATCAACATACAAACATAGGATAAGATAACTTCCATCCTCAAATTTCTTTGTATACATGCAATGGTCAGAATGACATCTAATATAACCTTGCTCCATCATGAAGCTATCAAACTTCTTATACCATTTACGTGGAGATTATTTCAGGCCATACAAGCTCTTCTTCAATTTGCACACCATCTCCTCTTTACCTTTAACTTCATATCCTTCTGGCTGCTGCATATATAGCTCCTCCTCCAAATCACCATGGAGAAATGTAGTCTTTACATCTAACTATTCTAAGTGCAAGTCTTCTGCTGCCACTATTCCAAGAACAGTTCTGATAGAAGTCATTTTTACTATAGGAGAAAAAATCTCATCAAAATCTATACCTTGTTTTTGTGCAAACCCCTTGACCACCAACCGGGCCTTATATATTTTCTTTCCTCCTTATTTGTCTTTAACTTTGTACGCCCACTTGTTCTACAATGATATTTTGCCTTCCGATAGCTTCACCAAATCCCAAGTCTGGGTTCTCCATGAGAGACTTATGGTCCTCATCCATGGATAGCTCCCACTTCTTCTCGACATCTACTCGCATTGCTTCATCAAAGCTCTCCGGCTCTTAACTATCGGTGAGTAATAAATAATAAAGAGAAGGAGAAAAATGTTCGGGTTCTTTTCTTACCCTAAAATACCTCCTCACCGTAGGAGTTTGGGGTTCCAGTTGAGTAGGTTCTGAACCGATTCATGAGTCACTATCCCATCCGGAAGATCCTCTACCACCGCATATTATTTCTTGGATTCTTCCTATTTTTATGCAACCATTTCTTATACATTACTTTCTCATTAAAGACCACATCCCTAGACCAAATGATTTTCTTGTCCTTAATACTCCAACATTTAAATCCAAAGTCATCACCACCATAACCAATAAAAGTGTATTTTTCTTATTTATCCTCTAGCTTGGTCCTATCATCCTTGTCAATATGAACAAACACCTCACTTCCAATGACTCTAAGAAATGAGTAATCAACTTTCTTACCGTACCAAGCCTCCTCGTGGTATGCCTCCATCCAAGGCACTTGAGGGTCCTCTGTTTATCAAGTCCATAGTTGTGTCCTCACCGCTTCTACCCAAAAATAAAGAGGCATTCTTACATGTATCCTCATGCTCCTAAAGACGTTCCATTATTGTTCTTTTCATCCTTTCTAACACCCCATTCTCTTGTGGGGTTCTGAACCATCTTTTTTCCTGTGATTCCATTCTTAGAACAATAATCATTAAATTCATTGCTGCAATACTCCCTCCATTATCTAAACTAAGAAATTTTAACTTAAGACCTATTTCTTTCTCTACCAAGGCTTTCCATTTAATAAAAGTATCAAATACATCGATGTTTCTAATACAATAAACCCAAACTTTCCTCGTCGCATGATCAATAAAAGTAACATAATAACTTGAACCCCAAGAGATGATACCTAAGCCGACACCCACACATCGAAATGTACCAAATCTAACTTACTCTCTTTCTTCATAGGTCCAACCTTGAGAAACCTTACCCGTTTTTGTTTCCCATATATGCAATTCTCACGAGAAATTCAAACCTATTTCTCGTATATCTAGGAAAAAAATTCTTTATGATGTCCATGCCCTTATGGCTCATATGACCGAGCCTATAGTGCCATAATGTTGTATCTACGCATCAAAAGCCACAATATTATAATCATTAGTACTATCGGTGGTTAAATACAAGGTTCCAACCTCTTACCCCTTACCACCACAAGAGAACCCTTGTAACCTTCCAAGAGTCACCTGTAAATATCACAAGACAACCATCACTTCCCAATTGTCCCGCCGATATCAAATTTCTCCTTAATGTAAGCACATGTCGACATCCTTCAATAGCCATGTATTCCCATTCTCGCATCTTAACTCCGAATAGAACCTTTTCCAACTATACTTTGCAAGGCTCGTCATCACCAAGAAACACATGCCCAAAATCCCCTTAAACATAATCAACAAAATAATGCCTATCCGGAGTAGCATGAAAAGAAGTCCCTGAATCTAAAACCCAAGATTCAATAATATTATGCAAAGAAAGAATCAAAGCATCATGGCATACATTACCCAATGCCACATTTTCCTCCTTGTTTTCTTCCCCGTTGTTTCTTCTTATCCCGAAGCTCCCAATAGTCCTTCTTTGCATGCCCGGACTTTCCAAAATTCCAATATACAATCTTAATCTTGGATTTTGACCTTACCCAATCTTTTGATTTTCCATGGTTTCCTCTATTCTTCTCGTCCCTCCCTCTAGTTTCCACTTGTCAAAGCATTCCCTAAAGTAGAAGATTCCTGGAGCTTTTTCTTTGCATTTCCTCACTTAGAATCACCCCTACAACATCCTCAAACTTCAACTTCAAGTTATCTAGAACCAAGTTGCTTACCGCCATTACCAGACTATTCCAACTTTCAGGTAAAGAGCACAAAATTAATAAATCCCTAACTTCTTCATCAAATTCTATTATAACCGAAGCTAGCATATTCACAACCATATTGAAATCATTTAAATGATCTGCTACTAAACTATTCTCAAACATCTTCATATTAAACAAATTTTTCATTAAAAATATCTTGTTAGAGGCAGAGGGTTTTTCATACAACTTCCCTAATGCATCCATTATATCTTTTGTAGTCTTTTCCTTTGAAACATTAAATAATACCAAAGATGAAAGACACAACCGGATTATCCCAAGTGCCTTCCTATCTAGTAAATCCCATTCCACATCTGTCATGCTCGAGGGTTTGTTCACCTTCTCAAACAATGGAGTATAAAGATCCTTCTGATAAAGGTAATCTTCCATCTGCATCTTCCAAAGACTGAAATTCTGCCCATTGAATTTATCAACCCTAGATCTTCCATCATCTACCATAGCTCCCACTCAAGCTAAAAACTTTCCTGTGATTCAACACTTCAGCAAACCAAACCGAGCTCGATACTAGTTATTAGGTATTAATAGAATCTAATGCGAGAATAATTCCTCATAATCACAATAATAAGAAGTATTAATAGAATTACATAAATGAAATATGCACACAAACGAAGATAGTATTTAACGTGGTTCACCCAATGTGGGCTACATCCACCAAGAACACTTGCTCATATTTTATTACAATCCAATAGTCTTCACAATTACAATAATCAGATTTTATTTGGAGGTGGGCTCAAAAACCCTCCTAAATTCACACTTCAATTCACACACACTATTCACCTTCTCAAACACATTCATATCAATCCTATTGTATGTCCATCTATTTATAAGTACATCAATAGGAAGCCAAAACCTATGGGTAAAAGTCGTTTTACAAAACAATGGCTACAAAAAACCATGGGCCCAAAAACAGCCCATAATGGTTACCCATTATCCATGGGTTGATAAACCACCCATGAAAAATTTGCTTTGGGGGCTTCACCCCCAAACCCCATCGACCCACTCACCGGTGTGCGGGACCATTGTAAAAATATCCGAGTGTAACACATGGAAGGTGTAACAAACACTAACATGAAAACATGCTCCATAAACAGAACATTTGTGAGGGATTATTCTACATATTTTATCCCTTATTTCCTATCGGAAGGCTCTTGAGGGTTTTTGGCCGAGGCCACTCTTGGATTGCGTTGATCTTTTTGGATCCACACAAACCCCATTGGTAGAAACAATTTTCCCTAAATATTCCATTTTTTTAGGCCAAAGGAACACTTGGAATGTTTGGCCATAATTTATTGTTTTCCATAATTGGTAATGCCATATCCATATGTTATAGGGCTTTTCGCATGTGCGGCTTTAGATCAAGATATATTGTGAAAGAAAACCAGGACAAATTTAGAGAGGAAAGGCTAAAATATCTCATCCATGAGTGCTTGAAAGGTGGAAGGGGAATTTTTAAGGTCAAATGGCATGACCAAAAATTAATAATGATGCTCATGAGTGCAAGAGGATGTGTTTCAAATGTTTTTGGATACATGCAAATCTGGTGATAGAAGCTAGAGCAAAGGTCCAATTTAGAGAAAACCTTTACCCCATGGAGCTCATCGAAAAGCTCACAAATGGCCGAAATGGGGAATTTATCCTCAATGGTGAGGTGGTTGAGGAACAAAAGTAAATGTATAGTCATAGAGCCATCCTTTTTTGTGGACAAGAAGTACTGAAGATGAGTATGGGATGTTGTGAATGACGTCGGGGTGAATGATGCCAGATTTGAGGAGGTCCTAGACTAGGTTTTTAATTTTTGAATTTTATAGAAATGGATAGTGGTAGGGACAATTGTTGCGAGGGATGCTTCTTGGGAGGATTTGGATGTTGTGATCTTCCAGGTCGTGAAGGGGAGAACCCATTGCTTCCATAAAAATAGTAGCATGTTTTTTTATGATGGTTTGTGAATCCATGCAAAGGTCGACGGCGATAGTGGGAGTTGGATTTGGATGGAGTGCAGATAGGAAATTATACCATAAAATCCTTTCTTCATAATATTTTCCATATGATGGGAGTTGATGATGGAAGCATATCTTGCAATAATCTGTTTAAGGTGTACTTCTAGACATTAGGTTTGAACTACATCCAGAGCTCAGAAAAATCCCATTGAATGGGTTGCGAAGTGTAGAGATATTTTGCACCTAAAACCACATCACATCCACTTAGAGGGAGGATAAACATATCCAATTGTAGAGTGTAGTCACCAATCGCAATGTATACATTCTGAAATTTTTCTTTACAAGGAAATTTTTTCCCATTAGCGATCATCACTTCAAAGCTATAACAAGGATACATAAAGTAGTCTTCTTGCTTAGCAATGTGGGGATCAATAAAATTATGTGTACTACTCTGAGTCAATGAGGATTGTAAGAGGAATATATTTAAAGTGCTCCTTGACATTTATAGTTCACGGTGGTAACACCAGCTAGTGCATGTAAAAAGATATCTAGTTGATCCACCTAGGTACGGAATCCTCTACAGATCTTGGTTCATCTAGAGCTTCATAGAAGTCCTAGATATCAGCCTTATTGTCCTTCTCTGGTGACCCTTAACTCATTCATCATCACAGTTGTAACATAATCCCATCTCCTTACAAGTCCACATCTTGGCCTCGGTGAGACGCTTGACCTCAGTGTTGGATGTTGTTCACTGGTTGGTTAGGTTCTTGGATGTTTACGACAATGGGAGTTGAAGCTGCACTAAGATTTTAGTTTCAGCCAACTTAGCTAGGACCAAGGCTTCCATCATAATGGTGGGGAAAAACATTTTCACCTCTGAGAAAATTACCTCCTTGAGGCCACTCATAAAATAGATATTAAAGAAGTCTTCTGTTATCCCTTCAATAGATTAGCTAATTTCTCAAACTCTTACTAATACTCTCGAATAGTACATGCCTAGAAGAATTTGGTGAGAGCTCCAATGAATTCAAATCGAATTCAAATGGATAGAATTTTCCCAAAATTCGTGATGTAAATTTCTTCTCATCGGGTTCATCATGTGCTATGAGATACCAATGGTACCATTGTAGTGCATCCTTTTCCAAGTGGTAGGAGTTGATTGGAACTTGATTTACATAACAAGTGCATGAATGTGGAAGACCTACTTGACTAGATAAATCCATCCTATATGATTTGTACCATTGAACATTGGAAATTCTAGATTGGGTCAACAGGATTTGGTGGAGAAAGAGTTGTGTGAGGACTCCTCCTTTTTCCATTGTTTGATCAAGTTATTATTCTACTAATATAGTCCTTACATTGCCTTTGAGCTAGCTTAGTGACCTGGGATTTCAATATTTCAAGTTCTTCATCCATGAATTTTGTGTTCGTATTGGTGAAAAATATAACCAAGTATTTTTTTGGAAATGGATAGAAAAACTCTTTCTAAAACACATTTAGTAATGGAAATTTGGGATTTGAGCTCAAGAAAATGGGGAGAATGGACTTGGATGGGGTTTTGGCACTTTCTACGTAATTTTTATGGAGGAAAAATGAAATTTGGGGTTGTTATGGTAAAAACCAAAAAAAAAATCGACGAGGCAAAAATGAGCGAATGGTGAAAGGAAGAACATGTGTGACTTTTGAGGCAATCAGGTAAAAATGAAGAAGTTTTGGCAAACCCTAAAAAACTAAAAATGATAATTTTTGAGTGATAGAAAACGGAACTATTTCTTGGAACCTCAATTTACGAAATGTGCAAGTGCTATTTTGGCTATTCTAGAATTTTTTTAGGAAAACACAATTATAATATGAAAGATATGGCTAAAAGACTAAATTTCCAATGCCTTATCAATTTAAATATTACATTCGTGAGCTAGAGAATGGCCAAGAACCCACCAAAGACCCTACACACAATCCAGAAATGAAACCATTGGCTCAATTTTGTTTTGCAAAGAGAAGAATGTGCTTAAGAAAATGATGAAGGATGACTTCACCTAAGCTTGTGGTTTGGAAATGGAGACAACCACCTGGAACTTTCAAGGTTTTCTAGCTCTAAACATAATGCTCGTGATAGGTTTTTGTGTGAAATTTTAGGAGTTATTATGCATGTGAACATAATGCGAATGAAATGCAATATTCTTGGAAACAACACATCTCACATCTTCTACCCAAATCTATAAAATAAAATGTAACAATGTGAACAAAATGCAAACAAGATCTATGAATAGAATGCAAACAATATCTTGACTACTTTCTGGTCACCAAGATCCCATTTGGGCAAGGTGAGAGCATACGATGGTCATAATTAGATCACCTTGATTTATAGTAGAGAGATAAAAAATCCTATGGAAAGTGCTTTGGTACCAGATGTGAAGACCTTGCAACAATATTTTACCTATCACAATAATTTAACTAGAAATGAAACCAAATTACAAAAATAAAATAAAGAAAAATAACTCAAAATGATATTAAATCATAGGCCTCTTCGAGGGGAAAACTTCCTTTGATAAATCTCAATACAATATATTCATGGATTCTTCTTTGGGCTGAACACCTTCTTATATACTAATTCCTATCTAAGAAACTACCACTTCCCAGGACATGTGTGATTCTTCAAATATACTAAAGGGATAACTTACAAATAATATGTGTCCAAAGTAACTAATCTACTATAAATAAAATCAAAGGGTAGGAACACGGATTCCTAACAACTTTAGACATTATTTATTCTTAGTCTCATACTACTATTCATAAAGTTTTTAGTGATGAAAGTACTAATTAACCCCATTTTTAGCCAATTTATTTTACTTTTTTCATCACTTCACCTCCTACACATGTTTTCCCAATTTATTTTTTTCATTTTATGTCATTTTAGCCTTAACTGGATCACCTAGGTTAGTACTAGGGTGCCGACAAGCACTCGGTCCCGATCAGGGGACCTGATCCTTCTTTCACTTTCCCATAACTATTTGGGCTCTTTCTATCCATTAGAACATTTAATTTTTCTTGTGGTTGAACTCTTTGGGCTTAATTATGAAAATAGAACAAGAGAACCATATAAATATAAAGTTATGAGACTTGTAATAAGGACAAAGCAAGTAAGCATTCTTGTCATCACTAAGTTTGCATCAAACAAAGAACTAATTTACATCCATCAAGCTCCATCACAAGGCACAATGATGGCTCATCTACATCACACTACATAGGAGGAAGTTTATTATATTCCATCCACCATTCAATTACATTTTCTACACATAGTTATTGCTCACTACTTTCTCAAAGTGCGACAAGTACAAGAACACCTAGGGTGTGATTGTACACACAAGAAAATATAACTACATCAGGTCTAAAATGTAGTGTAACGCTCAGTTTGTAAGTCCACCATTGTGATACGAAGGATATTCTAACCCCTTCATTTTATTTTTTTCTTTTTATGGTTTTATGCTTATTTTGGGATTTTACAGGTCTATCTTTCATAAGAGATCATTGACCACATGTGGTAAAAAGTAGTGAATTCCACATGAAAGACAATGAGGGCTTCATATCATTTTCCAACCCTTCAATTTTGGTTTCTAGAAATCCCGCATAGACCAGGGAGCTCAGTAACTCTAACAAGGGCACCCACAAGCTCCCTAATTCTCTTCTAGGTGCCTGTCTAGTGAAACAATTAAGATCTCTCCTTTTGGGACCTCTACATATTCATTCTTGCTTTCATAATATTCATTTAATTTTATGACACTTCTAGATCATCCTCTAGATATTTTAAGGCTTTTCCTTATTCTTATTGCACGTTAGGGTTTTTATTTTCATCAGCCTAGTTTCTTGGGTCACTTTCTATATTTACTTACTACTTTTATTTATTGTAATTTATTTTTGTTCTTAGTTAGATTAACTACAACTATTTCTACATTTTATTTAATCATTTTAGTGAACTTGACCTTTGAATCCACCTATTTTGTATGGAATTTTTCATCTTTTCTATCATGGCTTCTAGTGTCTTTCAAGTCTCTTTTCTTCAGTTGACTCAAATGCATTCATCTTGTAAATAAGTTGTCCAAAAATCATAGAGACTATACATCTTCCTATCAACATGTTGTCTGATTAATTCAATGTTATTTTCGATCATCTTTAAGGACTCTCTTGATTCCAAATCAAATCAATCTATTTTCAAATTCCTTTAATCCCTTCATTATTTATTTCAAGATAAATTTCAGAATATGGAATCCATGATTTCATCTCTCAAACATGAAATTAAACATATTAAGGACACTTATGAGGCTCATGTATGTCCTCCTTCTACATCCCATCTTAATAATATGTCTTCACATGCGCTTATAGTGAGTGTAGATACCCATAATTACGTCCGAGCAATTTAAATACTTGAATTGCGATAATTATCCCCTTTCCCGCAAATTGGCGACATATCGCCAAAAGAGCCCATCTTCCCTCATATCATCATTAATTAATTACACTACGCTAATTAATTAAGTCACCTATCCAACAAATACCCTAATTAACAACCTTCCATTAATAAATCCCCCCTTCTATCTAGACTAATTAATTATTATTAATTAATTAGCTTCCCCTTTCATTAAACCAATAAATCAATATTTAATTGATTTAATCCCCTTCTATAGTCTAAATCATGCTAATATTCCTCTAAAAGCTTCTATAAGCTTGCACATCTATTAATTAATCATCTTGATCAATTAATACACCCCCTTTATCCACATGGGTCATTAAAGGAAAAGCTAAACCCTCCTAAAGTTAACTCAACCCCATCTAAACCCCCTTATCCACAACTAACTCAACATCCCTATTATCCCACATGCAAACAGAATGTAGTGGTTACTTTATCCATTGGGCTATATAAAGAGCCCTCCTCCTACCTTTACACTTACACCTAAACTTCTTGTGAAGACAAAAAAATCATATAGCAAAAAGACTAAAATATTTCCTTTGTTTCCTTCAAAAGTCACCATTTTTGAAGAGCTAAAGCCTCTTTTCTAGCCAAAGTGCTTAGGTCATATGGGAAGAGTCAAAGGTTCTTATAGCCCAATTTTGATAAGCTCCCATTCCTAGGTTCTTGGTATATCAAGAACAACCAATTTTATTGTCATGGAGCTTACATAGGTGCATTTAATTTTGTTGTTTAATAAAGAGAATAGAGGTTTTTAGACAATTAGCATGTTAGTTTCAAAGTTCTAATATAATAAATGTTAGTGTCAAACCTTGTTTAGTTCTTATCTTGATGGTACTTTGTACTTTGCTTTAAGCTTTGTTAATTAGGGCTACTAGGTGTTAGTCTCTATTTTTCATTAACTTAGCTTAAGCACAAAACTATGCACACAAAGTGAGCCTTGAGCCATACCATTACCAAATCCTCTCATCTTTGAGAAAAATATTAAGCAACTTGACCTTTTACTGATCTCCTTAGTCGTCAATTGATCACTTTACCAACTCCTCATTTTTATCCTCCTTAGCTGGTAGAAAAATTTCAAGGGCATCAATATTAAAATTATCATTGAATTAAAGGCCCTAATGATAATTATTGTTACGATTTACAAAAAGAAGAAAACATATTGAGCATCGGTCTTTATCTCATTCATTGCATAAAAATTTGGTTCATGTCTATCTACAAATGTTGCATCTCAATGGGTTCCTAAATCTGATTTTTATGTGACTAATGAGAATCACTCCATCACTTCTAGTGTTCCTTATTTCATCACTCAAGTGCCACCTACACAATCTACTCAAGTCATACAACCACTTATCAAAATTAGTCCAACAATTTCTCCTACTATGTCACCTACAATATTACAGATCCAAATTAAGAAACCCCCTTTAAATATCAATACAACACCACCTCCTTTCAGTTAAAACCCTCTCAAAATTAGTTTATCTTCTTTTCCTATCAATTATTCTGTAGTTTCACAATCACACACACACACCAACTGATCGCTTTCTTGAAATAAACTACTCCCACTACCGATGGCCAAGACACATTTCACATTCTGCCACCATCGCATGTTCCTAATGTTTCTTCAACCTACCATTTTTTTACCTTCACTCGATCATGACACGAGATAATGCTCTCCTATAATGGCATGAAACTTGTCATGATGTTTCATTGATCTATATTGTTATCACACTTGGGGTATGGCATCCATACCCCCAAGATTATGTGACATCTCATTCTCTTAGCACATACTCATGCATACTTCTTAGCATATGCACATACAACATCACTACCTAATGATGTATACTTATTATTTGGTTCACACTTGACTTTTGAGGGCTTACTACACATGAGCCCCACACACCTATAATAATTACTACACATTGCATCTATCACACATCTTATATCGAAACTCTATAGTTAGTTTACATCATTTTGACATTTACACATCTACACATCATACATCGTATTAGTCCTCATCATACATGTGTCATATTTGTATCTATCATTACATACTACTCATCATGCCTACTCTATAAAACGCATATTCACACATTACATTGCATCTTATACATCATAAACTACATCATCATATGGTCATTTGTTATCTTCTTGCATACTACATTATATTCTACACATTGGACTCATTACCACCGTGATATACTTTATTTCCTTGGTCCATACATGACTTCCGAGGGTTTACAAATCAAATAGAACTTATCATACTTACAAATTCATCTTTAGGCCTTCTATCATGTGACATTGCTAGGTTAGTGACATACACTATAGGATAAATGGTCATCTATCTCTTCATCTTCTAGTTGTATATGATTTAGGCTACATCACTCATCTATCTATTCATCTAGTAGTGATATACATTTTACATTACATCATCACTCTTTCAATAATATTATCATCATATACGCTTCAGATATAGGGTTGAAGAAACATCATTTCTATGTAAAATTTCATCACACATACATATTCATCGCATCACGCTAGATACAAAACACATCTCGATCATTTCCCAATGACACACTCTCATTTATAGTTCATTCTTGACTTCCGGGAGGAGGGGGAAGCAAATGAACCTCACTACATATATTTCCATTCACTTGGGAGTGCATGGCTCATATAATTCCATTTTTCATTCCATTCCACACATCCACAATATGTTACATATCCTGGTTACTTTTATTCATGTTTATAATTATTTTTATATGGTCGCTTTATTACACATGTTAGTTAGATCTTTTGTATGTCATTTATCTATAACCATACACACATGTGTGTTTATGCCTTTTCTTAGTGGGGATTGTAGATACAAGTCTTTTTACACATAATACATGCTCACATTCTACCCATTCTACATTGGTCGCTGGGGCATCCACATTCATCTCTCACAAGTGTTAGTGTTCCACTTTGGACTTATAAATTTACATTACATGCTTATACATGATTTTGACATACTAGTTATCTCTCTAACATTCTAATAGGTGCTTCATATGCAAGATTTATATATAGGATTACTTGTGTCCATGGTTATCTCTTGTTTGTACTTGTGCATCTGCTACTATTTTCTAATATATGTGGGCCTTGCTCTTTGTTTGGTGTGCACACTTGTTTGTTATATGCATCATGATGGTCTTGCATTTCTTACAATATCATGAGTGATGTCCCATTTTGTATCCTACTTTGTGTGGCTTAATTTTTCTTCTTACATGTTTACATTACTACATTTTTGGTAGATTATACACTCTTTTTGTAGCTTACATTGGATGTTTGTTTGTACTAGCACTTATCTTTGTCTATCCTCTTCTTTATGTGTGCCTTGGTTTCTACCAGGTGCTTTCCCTTCCCCTACAAGGTAGAGTTATAGATTTCATGTGGTTGTTCCTCTTTTGGGCCCAAAATATCGTATCAGCGATGTCACATGACCCCCAAAGAGGTGGGCATGATTTGGGTTTTACTATACAACACACTTTACACCAGTTCAATCGGTTTTAATTTTCTGCCCTTGGCATTGTTGGTTATACATTGAGTAGGCTTAGACAAGCCTACAAAACCCATACACAATGGAATTTATAAGACTTGGTAGTCCTTAGCATTATGGGGAGTAGTTATAGGTTAGAAGATACAATGGACTTCCTCTCTACACTAATCCAATCGGTGATGTTGAATCATGCAAAAACATGGCGATCAGACCTCTTCACACATGTTCAAGGAAACACTAAAGGTTGGAGGATATAACAGAAATCGTCCCTATACTTCTTCATCCTATGACATCGAATAGCCCAAAAAACTTAGGATGGGATATGCTCTTTCTACACCCTTTCTCTCAACACGGATCAAGTGCACATATTCCATTTCTCATTTGCATATTTTACATTTACATACTCTTTCATACCTTTACATGTGTATTTTACATGTATTTTTACATATATACATGCGTATTTGACTTCTTAATCCTCTTCTCCTTCCAAGTTTGACCGTATGAGAAAAAGCGTAGTGAATAACAATAACAACAATAAGGGCAATAAAAATAACATTTTATGATAGCACACACCATACTAACCATGCAAGTACATCAGACACATCAGAAACTACACACGCATTTCCTCCCTAAGTTCACTCTTGTCACTCTTATACACTTTTACATATTTATTTTCCACAATCCATCATATTTTGTCATTCCACACTTTGTCTAGTCCTTCAACACGTTTTCTACATCACTCTACATAGAAATCAGGGTACACATAACTATCTACTTTATGTTACCGAGCATTCTCGCTCACCAACATAAAGTGGGGAAAATATATTCACCAAATCTTGCACTTTAGACATTACTTAGTCCTGGTATGAAACTACTATTCATATGGATTTTGAGTGAAGAAAGTACCAATAAACCCTCATCTTTTATCCATTTCACTTTTCTTTCGTCAAATCGAATGTCAACCTCCCACACATGTTTTCCTAGTCTATTTTTGTCGTTTTGTGTCATTTTAGCCATGATTGGGGCACCAACAAGTGCCCTAGTACTAGTTAGGGAGCCATGTTCCCATTCCCACATTACTTGCCACTTGTTGAGAACTTTCTAACTGTTTCAACATTTCATATATTTTCTATTGAACCTTTTTTAGAGTTAATTATTAAATTATAACAAGAGAACCATATAAATATATAGATATGAGACCATAATGAGGGCCAAGAACTAAGCAATACTATCATCACCTAATGTTGCATCCATAAAAGGATATATTTGTATCAATCTAGCTCCATCGTAAGCCATAAGGATGGTTCATCTGCTTCACATTGCATAGGAGGGAAGTTTATTCTATTCCATCCACCATTTTACTGCATTTTCTACACATAGTTATTGCTCTCTAATTTCACAAAGTGTGAATGGAACAAGAACACCTAGGGCATGATTGTACACACAAGCACATATACCTACATCAGGTCTGATATGTAGTGAAGTGCTTAGTTGGTAATTCTACCATTGTGGCGTTGAGGATAATTTGACTCCTTTACTTTTATTTATTTTTAAGGTTTGATGTTTGTTTTGTGGTTTTGCGAGTCTATCAAATGATCATTCCCGACATTTGGCATGCAGAGAAAATAATTACACATGACATACAGTGAAGGATTCATAGCATTTTCTAACTCTTCAAGTTTTGTTTTTGTACCTCCTCCATGACCACGGCCTTTCGAACTTGACTATGGCACCCACAAGCACCTTAATCCTCTCTCGGGTTCCCTAGCCTAGCCTAACAATTCAGATCTATCCTTTTTGGGACCTCTATATATTCATTCCTACTTCTATAACATTTAGTTTATTTTACCACACAATCCATATCAGCCTATGGATCATCTAAGTCTTTTCCCTTGACTCTTTTTCTCATTATGGTTTTTGTTTTCACTAGCCTAGTTGTTTGGGTCACTTTCTATATTTACACACTACTCTTATTGTAGTGCCCACTTCCCTTCGACACTTATTACTATTGATTTCGATACTGTTGACTATACTTATGGATATTTTATATCATTTTGACTTAGCATGATGTTAGATGATAGAGATACTGAGACTATTGTTGGATTTTGATTCATAGTATGATGTGTGTGGATTATTAGTGACATTTTATATTGATGATGATATTCTGTTGACATATTTATATATTTCTGACATGCGATATTTTCGTCATATTGAGTAGACCTTAACAATTGAACTAATCTTGTGATCCTATTGATATTGATGAAATGTAGAATCAAGATGTTTTTGGAAATTATAAATGATAACATTACTTGCCTAGATGATGATTTGATTCATATTTAGATTATTGTGGACTTATATTATATATTTTATCTTATATGTTTTGATGCGTGCCACAAGGCCAAAGGAGGTATTATGTGTTTAGCAAGAAAACATGATCACAACAAACAACTGGGGATTGGAGACCAACCACATTGGAATGATAGATGACATCAACAATGGTCACCATGGTAACATGTAATTTTAATGTGTGTATGTTTGAATTATTGTTAGGGGGTCCCCATGGGGTGGGGGGGAGGGGGAATTGCCTCAATTGTGACCAAGGGTTTTATGTGTTGTTATTTTATTTAGTTTCCTTTATTTAATTTTAGTATGTGATTTTAGATCGATGTAATTTCCTTGTGTTAATAATTTAAATTGTGTCTTAATTTAGTTAATTAATCATGTTCTACACTAATTAGGTATTGGACAAAAGAATTAATTTATTAGATTTGATGGCTCTTTGGTTTATGTGTTGTAAGTTTAGTGTTTGTTATCTTGAGTGTTGTACACTCTACCCCTTCATGGAAATTCAGATTTGGCCTTAAGGGCCAATTTTAGAGGCTTGTGGGAAAAGTTAAACTTGTCCCACACCTCTTAAATTACTATACCAACCCTACCTATGGATTGGGGGGTCAAAAATAGACCCCATTATGTGTTTTTTAAGTCAAAAGGTGACATTTATTGCACTTTTATTACATGGGTTTTAAAGTTTGTCCTTAGGGGTGTGGGCTTGGATTGTGTGTGTAAGAGGTTTTCATTCCTCTCACCCACCAATTTATTATGCATTGGGGTTGAGGTTTGACTTGTGAGGTGGAGTTGAGGATGAGTGATGTGGCATCCTACATGGAGCCACCTCACCCTCATCTCTCCCTTTTCTATTTATTCAAGTTCTTTTGCTTGTTTGGGGGTTACTTGATTTCTTTTTGCTCTTGTATTTTTGGAGTGCAAGGATTTGGGAGTGCTTGTGGATTTTTTTGGAGATTTTGGTGATAGTTGGGATTGAAGGATAAGGATATTGGTGTGTGACTCTTGGATCAAGCTCTACCATGGAAAGGTAGGAGATACAATCTTTTTAATGTTTTCTTTTATATTGTGTATATGTGTATGTTTTTTAGTGTTTTGGTATGCTTGTTGGGTGCTTGGGTAGATTGCCTAAGTGTGGTGTAGAAGAGGACTATGGGGATCTTAAATGTAGGGAGGCATAAGAGTTTATTTCATGCTTTAGAGGGAGTTCAATTGGGTGCCTCACCTTGGACAAGAAATTCTTGCATTTCTTACTTATTTTTATATGAACGAGGCATAAGAGAATGTGAGAGGCATAAGCGGATATTGAGAGAGGCAAAAAAATTGTGTAGGGGTTTTGAGAGGTATATTGGAGAGATTTAAGGTGGGAACCTATTTCCCATTGGGAGGCATAAGTGAGCCCCCATAGATTATTTCTCCTTTGGCTTTACATTTTTAAGCCTTGTATATTTTGTTTGTTTCCTTCTTGTGATTATATTTATGTTGATTGTGTTTTTGGTATGATTTTGGAATCCTTGTATTGTGATGTGGAAGCTAGTTTTTTTCCATGAGTTGGATCTATCTTTCATTGCATTGTGGTTGGGGCTCGGGGGCCAATGAGGAGGATAGCTTCTTCTCCTCATTGGATTATTAGTTGGGTGGAGAGTGTTTCTTCTCCCCCTTTTTTTTTTTTGTTGATCAAGTGAAACATGGTGGAGCTCTCTTTAGTGAAGTGAAACTTGGAGAATTGTTGGTGTCCATAAGAAATCCTTCCTTGTGAGAAAAAATTCTTGTTATTCCCACTTAGGGTGGAAGACTTGTAATATTGTATTTGTTTTTAAAAAAATAGAGAAATGTTGCATTGTAAGTTGTATTATTATTTGAGGAAATCTCATTGAGGAATTGTATAATTTCCTTTCTCCTCAAATTGTAGTATGTAAAGGAATGAATAAAATGGAAATCATGTTTAAAAGTTTAGTTATAGTTGTATTGTGAGAAAAGAAGTTCTTTGCATTAAAATAAATGAGCTATGCTCAAGGAAAAAAAAGTTCATTATCATTGTTGAAGTTATAGTTTTGTGAAAAGAAAAGAAAGAATATAGAAGTTGTAAAATACTAATAGTGTATGCTTGGAAACCTTGAATGTGGAACAAATTTGTTAGTGGCTATTTGAAAAAATGGTTGTAGTGGAAATGGAAAGATGTTATAAATGTTAAGTAAATTATATGTTGAAATAATGCATTTGGTAGTAAGAAAAAAAAATATTAGAAGTAGATTTAGTTATTTTCTACTTTTGGATTTGAAAGAAAGTTTGTTGAACAAAAATGAAAATGATCTTGTAGTTGTTGTTGTTACTATTGAAATAAGAAATGCTTAAAATGAGTAATTTTACTATGGAATGAATAGATGAATTAAATCTTGTAAATGGAAACTTTAGGCACATAAAATTAAGTTCAATGAATTTTAGAACACTCTAGTGACGTTTTTTGGAAAATATTGGTTTTGAAGGTTCTATTTCTAAGGAACAAGACCACTTCCCTTTGTAGAGTAGCGGTCTCATAACCCCGCTCAGGTAAGGCGGTGATTCGTGAATCGTCACCCAGGTAGGGCAGTGGTCCCAGGACCACCGACTTGCTTTGGGTAGTGGTTCTGTCATTAACTATGGAAAACTTAAATCCACGCCTATACAAATTTTAACTTGGTCAAAACAAAAATTTAAGCTTGCAAAAAAATTAAGAGGAAACCTCTAGCAAACAAATAATGGTTAAAATTCATTGTTCAAGCAAAGTAAAACTTCAAATGGATAATTAAAAGTGCTAAATCTCATATATATTAATGGAGGTAGGGTTTTCCCCAAATAGAGAATTCAAAATACAAATAACTTGTAATAACTCCAGATTTGGAGTGGAAATCCTTTCAATCTTGGAATGAAAGTAATTACAATGACAAATCTACAACCTAGACTAAACTAAGCTTGACTTTGAGAATTCCTCCATAGTTTCTTCCTTCCTTGCTCCCATGGCTTCCATTTCTCCAACCTAGTAAATTAAACAAAAGAAAATAGACCAAATGAGGAGAATAGGGTAAAGAAAAGGACTTAATAAGAATTCATAAGGAATTTTAGGGTTAGTTTGGAACCCTAGGATCTAGTGGCCATAATTGGATTGATCCAAGGGTTGAGGATCAACCCTACTATTTCTTAGTAGGAATGAATTTTATAAATGTTTTAAATAAATTTTAAAGGTATGTGTAGATGGGTGAATGGGGCCATTCATTACCTTGGTGTGCAAAGTCATTTATTTAGTTCCTAGTATGTTTAGAAAAATTAGTGAAATGGACATTAAAGCTATTAAGTTAATGAAACTAAATTAACTAAGTATAAGGTTAATCCTTTTGGGTATGAATGTAAATTTAAGGAGGAGGAAAAAAATTTAACCCAGTAGATTAATTATGGCACCTTCCTAATTGATTTTAATTAATTGACCTTAGAACTAAATTAAGAATATTTAATCATTTAACTTAGACCGGTTCATCCTTTGTAATGTAGTGAGTAATGGTGAAAAATTAATTTAAGGTACATTAGGGGTTTGACACCATGGAACCTTTTGACTTGAAACAAAAAAAAATTGCCTCAACTTTTAGGATAAGTGTTTAAGATTTTAATGTGTTCCTAGAACATCATTTTTGTGGGCATTACACTTATTTAATATTATTTATTGTCGTTCATGTTTAGATTAATTACTATTATTTCCACATTGTAGTTAATTAGAATGCCACATTTTCCATTTTAATTTTTGGTGATAAACTATCTCGTTTTGATAGGCAACTCTTTCGAAAGATCCTTAATATTGATATTGATATCTCTTCATGTATCCACACAACTTATTGTTTCATCCT